>CP125976.1:526104167-526317870 GCA_030063025.1 Avena longiglumis
TTAATACAGAAACGTTAATACATGTGTGTTTAATAAACAAAAAGGAAGTTCCTAGTTATGACTCTCTTATAAACTAGCTCGTTGATTAACAAGATGATCAAAGGTTTCTTGATCATGGATATTGGATGTTGTTAATAACGAGGTCACAACATTATTGGAATGGTGTGATGGACATTCATCCGAAGTATAGCATTACGATCAAAGTCATTGAGTTTATATTGCTATAACAACTTACGAAGTGATCCCAATCCCTAGACCATGAGATCATGTCAACCACTAACACCGGAAGAGTTTTTTGATAACATCAAACGTCACACCGTAACTGGGTGACTATAAAGATGGGCTTAGTGCTACGAAGGTGTTATGTTGAGGCTCATGGATCAAGAGTGAAATTTGTCCATCCCAATGACGGATAGATATACTCTGGGCCCTCTCGGTGATATCACATTAGTTAGCTTACAAGCAAGTGATTTGATCACTAGAATGTTATATCACGGGAACAAGAAAAGAGTACATGTCGGTAACGAGATCAAACTAGGTATGGAGATACCGATGATCGAATCTCGAACATGTAATATATCGCGAGACAAAGGGATTGAATTACATGCGTATAAGGTTCACACGATCACATAAGTCATCGTTGAATGTGTGGGAGTCAGTATGGATCTTCAGGTCCCGCTGTTGATTATTGATCGGAGAGGGGTCTCGATCATGCCTACATTATTCGCGAACCGTAGGGTGACACACTTAAGGGATACCGACACCATTCGGAGCAAATGATATGCCAGAGAAAGAAAAATAAAGCACATGAATTTATTCATTAGACACCGAAACTGTTTCGGGTGAAATTGCAGAAAGTGTTTCTGCATGTGAAATGAAATACTAGTAAGGGGTTATATGTGAATGTTTGTCATTAAAGTAATTGAAAAAATTCTGAATAAATAAAAGGAGTTTTATTTAAGAGAGAGTTTGCATTAAATTTGATGGAAATTTAATAGAAATTTGAGTGGGTTTTTGAGTGGAGAAAATTGAAGGGCCATTTTGTGAGTGGAGTGTCCACCCACATGAATGAGGGAGAGGTGGGGGACCCTCCATGGCCGGAGGCCATGTCCCCTTGGTCTTCCCCCCTCCCCTATATAAGGATCCCCTCCTCTTACTTCTCACTCACACCTCCTCGTGAAGGATCTCTCTCCCCCTCTAGTATTTATCCCTCATGGTCTCGGACTAGCGAGATACATGTTCCCGATGGCTATTCGGCAATAAAGAGTTGTGCTTCCGTTGCATCGCTGGAGCGAGGAGGCAGAGGTTGCTCGGTGCCTCGAATGTGTGTGCGAGCACGGATGCACTGCTAAGTTGCGGTGCTAAGGACTTCCTCTCGATCTTGAGATCGGCAAGAGATCTTCTATATCAACCACGAGTTTGGACTCGTTAAGCTTTGTCGGTCTTCAAGGGTATGTTCTCTACAGATATACATCCGCCCGTTGTTTGTATCTAGTAGATAGATCTTAGTACATATTTGTTCCCATCGTAGGAATTTTTTTGTTTTCTATGCTGCGAACCCTATAGACATAGCTTTGGACCCCACATATTTCCTCCATAACATGGTTTGCCAAACACCAGATGACTTTCTTTTCGCCAACTATACTTTCTTTATCCTTGATTTAAGCAGTCGATCTAGTTGAAATGAGTATTGAAACATCCGCTCATTAGGTCACTCACGCACCCATTGCTCATTCATATGCTCAGATTAGTATGTTGATATAACTTCATCTATTTTTTAGCGTTTCTGCTAGCATAGATGGTCTAACTAAATTACAAAATTATAATCCAGCGCATGAACACCAAAGATGTTGATGGTGCCAGAGATCAGATACTCCACTATATTCAGTACTACATGAGGGACAACACACGGGTCATCTATCTTCACGGATGGAGTGGACTCGGGGCATTCGCTGTTCTGAGATCCATAGCAGATCTGCTTCCTTCTAGGAGTGCAATTCCGAGACTATGCTTTGATTGGATAATTCTTATAGATTGTTCAGAATGGAAAAGTAGAAGATCAATGCAGAGGGCAATAGCAGAGGAACTGAAACTTGATAGCTCAACAATGGCTATTATAGATAAGCAGGATGAAGATGATGACTTTTATGGAATTGTTGAAAGCTCGAGGGATGAGATAATAAGTGTATCAAGAAAAATTAATCATATTTTGAAGGATAGTAGATTTATTATGCTATTTTGTAATGGGAGTAATAACGAGATTGATTTATATGATTTTGGTGTTCCTTCCTTTGGCAAGTTCAGCGGCAACATTTTGGTATGGACGTGGGGAAGGAGGGTGTTGACCATAAAAGAATATAGAAAACATGAGTTGCTACACAAGTTGAGGTTCACCCGTTTTTTGGCTTATGACAGTGCACTGCATTTAACAGAAGAGCAGTTTTATGCACTGTTGTGTAAAGAGGCTGCCATCATAGCTCCGGACATTGACCCAACAAGGGCCGCAAATTGTTTCTGTACAAACTATTCTTGAACACCGCTTACGTACCACCACTAAATATGATTGGGATAGTCATGCTGCCGGTTGTTGCATGTGTGACATGATGCTGCGAGGACATAGAAACAAAGATAAGTAATTCGTTGCATAGAGAGATAAGTTTGAGTCGATGCTTCTTTGCTTCACGAAGTGCTTGCAAAGTTCAATAAACATTTGAAGCTTCCATTTTTGAGAGTTAAGGATGATGATGTATATGAAGAAGGACCATACCGTTGGATTTCAGTCACATCAAAGGATACAAAACTACATGGTATACAAACTATTCCTGCACAGACCTCATCATTTATCTTGGAATTTGACATATCTGAGCCACCGCTAGCCTTGACAAATGGTTTATTTGAACATTCCAGCATCCTTGGTGTGCTAATTCTTTGTTGTTGTGCTTTCAACTTTGCATCACCTCCTTTTATAAAATGCCACAGCCTGAAATTCCTTGGATTAGACAACTGTACCGACAACAAAACATGTGAAGTAGAGGATCATATAGGGTGGGAATGTTTGTACAGGCTGAGGGTTCTAGACCTATGCTCCACTTATTGGAATGAGATATTATCTCAAGAAAAGATTGATTTCATGGAAAACATCAGAGAGCTAAATATAGAAGGATTCATGTGTTGGCAATACACAACCTGCCTACAAGGTCGGCTACCTAACCTTGAGAGGCTCCGGATAACCAAGCCAACACATGACCCTGAGATTTCAACTGACACAAGCAACTCCTTCATCGGCAAGACAAAGCTAGAGATACTTGATTTGTCAGGGAATAGTGATATGGAGATTCTGCCAAGCAGCCTATCGGAAGTGAGTAGCCTTGAGGTGCTTGTCCTCGATGGTTGCACCAAGCTTCAAGATGTTCTGCCTGATGTGCTCCCTCGCTTGCTAAGGTCATTCAGACTTGATGCCTATGGGTCATCAAGTCGACGGACACCAACTATTGAGCAGAAACCTATGGAACATATGAGTCCGTCTAGTGAACCAGATAAGAAAGGTGCCGACCGTATATATAAAATATCCCTAAAAGGTTGTACACAATTGGGTAATCTTTACTTGCGTGGGTTATCAAATCTTGTCGAGCTGGACCTGTCGGGAAGTGCAATCAAAGTACTCGACTTTGAAACCATGGTGGTTGAAGTCCCAAGGCTCAAACGAATATTTTTGTTAGGTTGTGAGAACCTCCGTGCAATAATATGGGGCACGATATTTACTAACCTAGAGTTGTTGTGCATCGACACACGAGCTGGAACTGCGTGTCCCTGGCCATCCCTTAGCCAGAATAAACCCTTCAAGTTGCAGGTGCATGTTGTTCTTGAGGATGCAAGGTTTGTTTTGTCCTTATGGAATCTCATAAAAGCAAGAATATTGTCCATGAGCATTAGATATGTTTGTTTTAATATCCATGTCACATCCTCCCCCGTGCACAACGGGTATGGTAAACTCAAAGCAATTTCAAAGAAGAAGCATGTCATGTATAGTGATCAAGTGAGCATGCAACAGTCTGTTCCAGCAAGAAAATACATTGGTGTCCTTTGCATGGTCAGCGATGCCCCAATGCAGGCTTTTCCGAATCCACCGACCATCGAATTGGACCGACATATCGAGATCTCTGAAGGAATCCGTGGCTTGGAGAGTCAATATTTTTGTTTTGCTGATATAATGACTAGTTATACAGAGTCACTGCATGTGCATGATGTCTCGGATAGTCATAGTATGCCAGAGGGAGAATGGATAGCTCTCAAGCAGTGCCGCATGGAGAGGTGCCCCAAGTTTGATACCGTATTCCCTGACTGGTCGACTGGATTTGCTACACTGGAGAGCCTCTGGGCGTTCGATCTCCCGATGGCCCGCCATATTTGGAGTAAACCTGACCACGGGATTATTAGTGTCTTGAACCTGCAGCACCTACACCTGAGCTCCTGCCCCAGGCTACTGTTTGTGCTCCCCGTGTGGGCCTCTTCCTTCCCCAGACTGGAGACCCTCCACATCGTCCACTGTGGCGACATCAAATACATCTTCGTGCTAGGTGGACGCTACCCCGAGAAGATAGCCACCAATGGTGTAGCGTTCCCAAATCTAACCACCATCCACCTGTACGACCTCCCGACGCTGCAACAGGTATGCGAGGTGAAGACGGTGGCGCCACAACTGGAGAGCATCAAGATCAGAGGATGCTTTGGCCTGCGCCGGCTGCCGGCGGTGGAGGCCCGTGGTCCAGGCGTGAAGAAGCCGACCGTAGAGATCGAGAAGGACGTGTGGGACGCGCTGGAGTGGGACGGCGTCGAGGCCAGGCACCACCCGTGCCACTTCGAGGCGCCGGTGCACTCGCGTTACTACAAGAAGAAACTGCCCAGGACTTCCGTCCTCAGGTATATATACTCAGCTGCATATTCATATTTCTCCATCGGATGTATTACTGAATATGCATTATACTCAAACGAGTTAGCTTGGATAGTACTCATCCTTTGTTTCAATGTCTCTTCACTTTGCCTAGGTGATAGCTTGCTGATTTGGAGCTGGATGCTCCCATGGCTGTATGCGTGTGGTTTGCTCGTGTGCTTTGTGCTTGGAAGGAGAATTCTAGGTGTGATGATTCAAGCGATCGATTGCCTTTAACTACGGAGTACTATCATGTGTTGTTGTGTCAGGTATGAGCCGCTTACGGTGGCTCTGGCCTCATTCTGGATTTCAAATAAGAAGCGGTCTGGTCCGTGCATGCGCGTGCGCGTGCGCTGGCCTAACCATTGAGAGTGTTTGAGATCTGTGTGTGTCTGAGTTTTTGTGTGCAGCTACTTGTGTGAATGTCTAAACTCAGATGTTTGTTTGATGTGGTTGTGAAATATGCAACAGCTATATAATGGTTGAGTTGTTTAGTTGGGTCTTAACTTCTTTGTGCAGGTATGAGTGTGGGGTTTGAGTTGTGCTTTCGTGACTACAGCAGATATATGGATATATGTGTGGAGGTGTTTGTCACTTGCACCTAGGAGTCCTGAATTGCTTGCTAGAGAGAACTCAGATGTATATTATATTTCTCTGAATGTAGCTCAACCTGGTTTGTTTTCCCTGGACCCTTTCAAATTAGAAGCTTGGTTGGCCCTCTTTCCAGTTATGTTTCAACAAAAAATAGTGACGACGACTTCATTGTATATTTGCATTGAGACTCCCAGGGTTCACAGCTTGCTCAAATAATAACCTCGAGAAAAGACAAAAATAATGAGACAACCATATGGATGGGGTGATGCTTCGAACGTAAAATTGTGCATCACTTACGACCAGACTCAGATTCTGGTCAAGAACACGGTGCGGTTTCCCAAACACATAGAAGAACACACTGGAGAAATCTTCCACGATTTACCGTCTAGAACAGGAAACAACATGAGTAAAGAACTCTGCTCAGAGTGAGAAAAGAGTAGCCCCTCATAGGTACAAATTCAGCAATTGTGTTGACCTACATCCATGTTTATTAGCTAGCCCCGCCCCGCCCCGCCAAGAAAATTATGTAAAGAGCCAGGCGCACATAAGAACGTGCCTCCCAATGAAGAGTAACACCGGCCATTATCTATTTCCCGGCTTCTTGTTTTGGAAGACTTTCAGCTGCTGTTTCAGTCGCTTGGGTGTCGATAGGCTTTACGGCAGTGGCCTCGGCTGTCCTCATCGCAAGTTCTCTTTGCATTTGTATCTGCTCTCGCATTACTTTTCCCATCTCCTTCGCCTGAGCCTCTTCTTTCTCCATTTGCATGTCCGTTATCATCTGAGCATTCTTGTCAATTGGATTGAAAATTTTCTCTATGGTTGTTTCCTGATAATTAAGATGAAGAACGAATTATGAGTTATTAATAAAACATGTGGATGTTTCAGTTTGATGCCAGTGATCCTATACCTATATTACTGAACCGGAAACATAAACCAAAATACAAGTCTATTTTGGGAGTTGCAGAACAAGCATGTTTCACGTCAATGAAACGTGAACAAGCCACTTTATCCTTCTCCAAAGGCCGATAACATGATCGGCAAACTCCACTTCTCACTTATGAGATTGTACATAAACAAGTAAACAGCAACTTCTAGAATACAGTACAAATTTCCTAGGCAAGTATTGATAAATTAACTTTAGTTTTGGGGTACAATGTCTTACAGCTTCTTCGAAGTGCTGTTTGAGATCTTGCATCTGCTGAACCACTTGACGAACCTCTGATAGAATAACTTGCTCTGGGTGTTTCCGGACCTCTTCCTTTCTGGCCTGAGCCTGATTAACCAATACTGGAGTTTAAGTCCTATCGCAATTGAATACAATATTGGTTCTCGCTTTAATGAATGTGAATACACGAAGGATCACTGGTGACTTCACCATGGATAACCAACCCTACTTACTACCGGGAAAGAATGATCTTTTGCAAGCTAGCTTAATAGTTTCCTAATACTAGTTTAAGATTTTGCATTGAGCAATAGCACTAAGCAACACTGAAATATGATGGGAAACAGATTTTTTAAGATTGATTAAGAAAATCATCTGTCCTCTCTCTATTTCTGTATTTCACAGAACAAACACCAACTCCGACAGCTGCTACCAGTATGCCCTACAATGCTAGTTTTCCTTGATTGTAGATAAATTTTTACTAATAAACATAATTTTGGAAGATAGAACTTGTACTTTAATAAGAGCAGAACATCATTATTGACCAATGTTCACCCCAGAATTTGGAATCAAAATTTTATCTACATATATGAAAATAAGAAAAATACAGATTCTATGACAGAAAAGTCAAACAGAAAAACAAAGCTACTCTGCACTGAATATTGCCCCTATTTTGTTTCTCCTAATGAAAATCCTCAGTTAAATATTTTGCAGGTGTTTAATTATACTATGACCTACACAACTATCTGCTCTATGATTTAAGGGGTTAAGACCAATCAGGTAGGGTGCACCAGATACACTCTAACAACACGAATGGAACAAGAATTGTGATAACAGCTCACCATAAGACATGTCATAAGAAAAATTCCTTTATATCTTTGTTTTGCTATAAACATTGTCGACATAGAACTGAAGTATCGAATATTTTCAAATAACCGAGATAGAGAGGTGAAATTAGAAATAAAGTGCTGCAGAGTTGATCAGATATGCAGTAAGCCTCAGCAGTGAATTCCTAACCATCTGAATCCAAACACGTTATAAGATAATTCAATGACCAAGGAACAAAAAAAGAGGTGATATGTCTTACACAAACTAAAGAGCAAGATTAGTTAAAACAACGCTGCTTTACAACACAAACTTTTTTGTACATTAGGAATCTGCCAGATACTCTGCGTAACTTTGTGACCAAACTCCTCAGAATTGCAATCATATATTCATATCAATAAACTAGTTTTGAGTTATAGATTGGGACCCACCATCTGGTGAAGCTACAGTGCATAGTATATTACAGAAGTGTTTACAGGCGTATTCATGCAGCATTATGAAATAGTTATTATGTACGAATAATATTTTAGTATTAAACAGTTCTTTTTTTTTTGGGGGGGGGGGATGCAACCATTTGCAAATTGGTAGGTCATAAACCAGATGGTGAATATGTTGTACCATTTCCGACAGGCTATTTTGACCAAACAGTATTTTGGGGGTATCTACCACCTGTAGCTAATATTTTTCCAGACATTAAAAATTGACCAACTTGGACATGGATATGCAGTGTGAGTTCCATACAAAATGAACAAAACTATTCTCATAGCACACCGTTTATTTTTCTAATACTACTATTAAGATGTTCTCAGTTACAACTATGTCAAACAACCTACAGAGAAGAACACAGTTCAATTTAACACTAAAAGACACCCCTACTGAAAGTAAGACAAATTACACACACGGAGGTCAACTCTATCCTATTACAACGCATTACCAAAGAAAAGAGCTACAAGATTTATTGGCATACTTAACAAGCGACTGGAGACTTACAAGGAGAAATTGCTTGCTTGTGCCAGTAAATGTTGTTTCCAGAACATTTGTAGAGCAGATGGACATATCATTCAGGAAATGGCCGGCCCCAAGAAAAGCCTTACCTGCTCGAGCCGCTGCTGCAGCTGCAACCTGTAAGATCGGATCCTCCGCTGCTCGTAGCCAGACATCACCAGTACCACGAACCACGCCTTCCTCCCGAACTGCACCAGCTTATCCAAGCCGCCGTGAACCAGCGACTCGCGCCGCGGCGGAGGCCCTGATCCTCTCCGAGAGCTGAGGAGAAGCCCGATGAGCGGAAGGAAGAAATCTTCAGAGATCTACAAGCGGGCTAAGAGGTTTAGATACCTACGTGAAACGCACTGGCAGGTGCTAGAGCTCCGGGGAGCACGGTCGAGCGCGGAGGCAAGCACGGAGGCGACCGGCGACCACCGACGAAGAGCCAGGAAGGGTTGGGGCGGCGCGGCGGAGATGACTTGGAAGGAGAGGTCGCTAACTGACGACCTAACTGGGCCAGCCCATTTCGTGTAGAAATTGTTGCGTTTCATCAGTTTTAGGCTGGTCATAGGGCAAAGTAATAGTGCAAAGTAATATAAAACAGTAACATGTTATTAGTCGCATGTTATTAGTCACATATTATTAGTCTATGTTATTATTTTTATAGTAAAAACTAATTCTTATTTACTTGCTAGCGCGGGCGCTGGATCGTCATCCTTGGTACACCTTAAAAAAGGCAAGTCTTTGTTGTCCTTGTCTTATATCAAACAGAAAAGAAAAAGACTCTATGTAATTACCGCACCCTCTATCTATCGCTGTCCTAGATTGCAGTCCTGAGCACACCAACAAAAAAGGAAGTTCTGTGCATTAATTTTCCTTTTCTAGAAATTGAAAATACTATAACGTTTGAACCACATGTCGGAATTAAGATCCGTTTTCACATTTGGAATCCTCGCAACGAACTCTTCAAAACTAGATCTCATTTGTATATGTTTTGGCAAAAAAACTTAACAGACAACTTTTTTGTGCGACCGACCAACTTTGATTCATGACAAAGCAACTTTTGTTCGCTGAGGGAAAACTACATGAGAGTCCGATAAGGCAATTTTAGTGCCAGTCTGAGCAACTTTGATGCCTGTCTGAGCAATATCCGTATCTTGACAAATTTGGGTCACCTAATGAGCCTGGCGAGACAAGTTTTATGCCTACTAAGCAACATTTGTGCCCCGGTAAGCAAAGTTGCCTCGCCGGGCTCCAACGTGGCCTCGTCGGGCACCAAAAGTTTCCTCGCCGGGCAAAAGTTGCCTCTTCGGGCTTCAAAGTTGCCTTGTCGGGCACCAAAGTTATTTCGCCAGGAAAAATTTGCCTCGCCGGGCTCCGAAATTGCCTCGTCGGGCTTCAAAGTTGCCTCGCCGGGCACTGAAGTTGCCTCGCCGGGCACCAAAGTTGCCTCATGGGGCACCAAAGTTGCCTCGTCAGTGATGCAACTTTGGAGCCCATGAACAACTGTAACTTTGGAGGTCGAGAAGGCAACTTGTGCCCGACGAGGCAACTTTGGTGTCCGACGGGCAACCTTCTATGCTGACGAGGCAACTTTGCAACTTTTGCCGAGGCGGCGAGGCAACTTTGGTGTCCGACGGTGCAACTTCATGCGTGACAAGACAACTTGTGCCCAACCCGAATAGCGAGGCAACTTGTGCCCGACGAGGCAACTTTGGTGTTCGACGGGCATTACATGCTAACAAGGCAACTTTGGTGTCCGACGAGGCAACTTTGAAGCCCGACAAGGCAAATTGTTTCTGTTGAGCAACTTTGGTGCCCGACGAGGCAACCTGCCGGACAAAGCAACTTCGGTAGTCCATTAGGATGGCGATGTGGTAGTGGGTGGGGACGTCCCTTCTTCGGGTAAGACGCTGCCCACCGAGGCAACTTCAAAGCCCGAAGTTGCTCAGTAGGGAACAAGTTGTCTTATCAGGCTTCAAAGTTGCCTCGTCGGACACCAAAATTTCTCAGTAGGTAACAGTTGCCTTGTCGGGATTTGAAGTTGCCTAATCAGGCACCAAAGTTGCTCAGTAGGATACCCGAAGAAGGCATCATTTTTTGCGCATTAAAGTTGCTTTGCCGCACACCAAAGTTGTTTGGTCGACACCAAAAGTTGCTATATCAGACACTAATTACTTCGTCGACACCAAAGTTCTTTCGCCGCATACAAAAGTTGCTCAGTCGTTACCAAAGTTGCTTTCCCGGGCACCAAAGCTGCCCAGTCGGCAACAAACTTGCTATGTCGGACAACAAAGTTGCTTCGCTGGACACCAAAGTTGTTTTTATTGCGAAGTTGTCTCATGCACAAAAGTTGCTTTGTCATGCACAAAAATTGCTTTGTCGTGCACAAAAGTTGTTTATTAAAAAGTTTGTCAAAACATAGTCAAACGGGATCTAGTTTTGAAGATCTCGTCGCAAGGGTATCAAAACTGAAAACGGATCGTAATTTCAATGCGAGGTTCAAAAGTTATGTTTGAAATTTCTCAAAAAAGAATTAATTACATGACGACATCATATTTGCATGCATCTAAAAGAGTTGATAATTAATAGACCACGTGGGCTTGTCGGTTTGGATTTCTCTTCATTTCCATTTGGTCAACGGGAAAAGCTTTGCGATGTGAAGCGCTCGGGACGTCAATCCAGCGCCCGGGCGCCCGCTAGACTGGTCCAAAATAATTTATGTGTGTTAATATGCAATGTCATATTAATTAGGATGTAGATTCATTTTCTCTTGATACGTGTGATGTTATAGTAACATAGCTAGTTATTCTATTTATCTCTCTTTTCATTAATTCACTGCCACATAAGAAAAATTGTTGACTTGGACTCTTAGTTACTAGTGAAATTACCCCTACTATGACTAGCCTTAACTTTTAACACTGCTGTTCAAGTTTCTTTTTTCCCGAGAATCCACTACAATCCGTGACAGATCCGCGCATCTTTTTACTTCCTCATGTCCCTATTTATGTTCTTAGGTTTATCTAAATTCGTATAAATATCTAGTTAAATATTTAGACTAAATGTATTTCTCTACTACTGTTCCGTT
Organism: Avena longiglumis; assembly: GCA_030063025.1. Classification (NCBI taxonomy): domain Eukaryota; kingdom Viridiplantae; phylum Streptophyta; class Magnoliopsida; order Poales; family Poaceae; genus Avena; species Avena longiglumis. The sequence continues at coordinate 526,115,754 of CP125976.1, forward strand.
TTCTGCCGAAGCCATTTCGCCCGTCCTTCGTCACACCTTCGTCGCATCTCCCGAAGAGGGAAGAGCCGAACTAATCCTTCGTGCCGACAAGTGGGCCGTCTCGAAAGCAAAGAAACCCTCCCGCAGTCCCCGCTCGTCCCTCACGAGCTTGCCCCGCAGATCCCACGCCCGCCGCCGCCACCGCTCACTCCGCAGCTGAAAGACCCCTCCCACGTCCTTTCCAGGTTCCAGTGCCGCGATCCCCTCCCCCTTACCCGTCACCTCTCCCTACCGACGAGCAAGATCCATGACTCCACCTCCAACTCGAGCTCACCTCCCCCGGCCCGCCCAGATGGGCCTTCCGAGCCCAAATCTTGTCCCGCCTACCTCGTCGCATCCCTACCAATCCCGCCGACGACCATCCGTTCTGAACCTCGGCGACCAGCGGCGGCAACCCGCAGCCGCAGCGTTGGGAGGCGACGTGATACTTAGAGGGTTGAGTAGCACATGGTGGCGCCGCACAAGCGACATAATATTCCCACGCCCCACGCCCGATGGGATCCTCCTCCCCATTGTGGGATCAGCCTCCCTGACGGGATCAACCTCCACTAAGCCAGGTACTCACACATATCAAGGGATTTATTCTCTGTAGTAAGATGTTAATAGCTGCCTCCGACTACATGATGTACTCGCGCACGACGCCGTCGTGAAGCGCACCTCCCCGCAATAGCTGCTCTGGCTGAACTGTAGAAGGTTCCGATGTGGCGGCCAGGTGGGACATGCTCCTCAGAGAGAAGATGACTGTGGCGGCGGTGCAGCCGGTTCCTCCGTCTATTCTTTCTCAATAAGCCACATATATTGCTCTGTGTGCTCGCCAAGCTTGTGGAGGCGGCAGTGGCACCCTCGATGTCTAGCTCGCAGTCCACATCATACTGATTGTGTGTGCGGAGGGGATTACAGGGACGACACCCATCATGCTTACATGCTCGGGTTCCCTTCATTCCAAGCTAATGTGTAGCTCCTTAACCTGAAACTCGCCTAGGTAGATTACTGATGATGGTGACTAGCTAGCAGCCATCGTCTCCACAACTACTGATGTTAATTTATGTTGCTTTCTCACGATTTGCATATAGTTGGGTGAAATAACTGTGAGGTCAACCAGTTGTAGAGTATTTATGCCAATGCTAAATATTAAACGGGTGGACATAAGGGCATTGGCGATACTTTTGTGCAAAAGATATTTGACGAAATTCATGGTGAGTAGTATATCAAAACAGTCCGCCAATCCGTCATTATGTCAAAAATTCTGAGTGCGATCATCGATATGATAGTGTCTGTTATATTGGCCATTTGGATCTTCTAGCCTAGATGATTACAGTAGCACTCTTTGTGGTAGATCTGAGAGTGGAGAGAGAGACTACTGTGCCAGCTTGACAGCAGGAACCGGAGGATTCGGAGCAGGCGGAACTGGATCCACCGTCGTTGGCCATGGGAAAAGGGCGACGGCGTGAGCGTGGGAGGGTGAGAGCGGTGGCGGCGGAGCTTCCCGTCGGCCTAGTGCGAACCCTAATCGGTGGGTATGTTTGTGGGGGGCTGCGGCGCACGGTGAACCTCGTACCGTGTGCGTCCGGCCCCCCCACCTATTTATATACGCACTGGCGACAGGGGCCCACAACCATGGATATGGTTGAGCGCCCCCGATTAGGGCGCGATAAGGGACTCCGTTCGGGCCGTAACGTGGGAGAGATCTATCCAACATTCTCCCCCTAGATCTCGACTTTACTTTTAACTTTGTACCTTTACTTATTTCATCACAAAATGATACATAGAGCATGTTTCATCATCTCAGCTCAATTGCCGATAGAATCAGACAGCCACTATATACCTTCATGTTCTGAAACAAATTCTGTTACTTTTGGGCCTCTATGGTCCAGGAATCATAGGCTTCCCGTTAAACCCATGCCGGCTATGTGCTCCTTGAACACATTGGATGGTAAGCCTTTCGTTAGCGGATCCGCAAGCATATCCTTTGTCCTTATATGCTCGAGACTTATAGTTTGATCCTGGACTTTATCCTTCACAACATAATACTTTATATCTATAGACTTTGAAGCATTACTCGACTTGTTGTTGTGAGCATAGAATAATGCGGGCTCGTTGTCACAGTACATCTTTAGTGGCCTGTTGATGCAGTCAACCACTTTCAAGTCGGGTAAGAATTTCTTTAACCATAACTCCTGTCCCATGGCCTCATAACATGCTATAAATTCTGCATACATCGTAGATGATGCAACTATCGACTGTTTGGCGCTTCTCCACGAAATAGCACCTCCTGCGAGAGTAAAGATATACCCTGTCGTGGACTTTCGGTCGTCTTTATCTCCCGCAAAATCTGCATCTGAATACCCTTTTATCTCTAGGGAATCAGATCTTCTATATGTAAGCATGAGGCCTTTTGTGCCTTGCACATAGCATAAGCTTTCTTTACCATCTTGATGCTCTATGTCCGGATTTTCTTGATATCTACCGAGTACCCGGTGATAAATGCTAAGTCGATGAGTGCACACTTGTGCATCTTGTAAGCTTCCAACAGCCGAAGCATATGGTATTGACTTCATTTGCTCGATCTCATATTGACTCTTTGGACATTGGGATTTCCCAAAACTATCGCCCTTGACTATGGGAGCACGTGTCGAATTACTCGCATGCATATTGTATTTCTTTAAAAAAATTTCACAATATGCTTTCATGATCCTAACACTCCATTCTTTACATCTCGGTGAATTTCTATGCCCAAAACATAAGAGGCTTCACCAAGGTCTTTCATGTCAAAGTTTGATGACAAGAATTTCTTTGTTTCTAGTAGTAGACTAACATCACTTGCTAGCAAGCGAATGTAATCCACATATAGAATTAGGAAAATATATTTCCCACTTTTGAACTTTGCATAAATGCAATTGTCCTCAACATTTTCTTTGAATCCAAATCTTTTAATGGTATCATTAAACTTTAAATACCACTGCCTAGAGGCTTGCTTTAACCCATAAATGGATTTCTTTAGGCGGCATCCCATATGTTCCTTCCCCTCCATGAAAAAACCCTTGGGTTGTTTCATGTAAAAATTTTCTTCTAAATCTCCATTTAGAAATGTCGTCTTGACATCCATTTGATGTAACTCTAAATCAAAATGTGCAACTAGTGCCATGATGATTCTGAAGGAGTCCTTACATGAGACCAGGAGAAAAGTCTCATTGTAATCTCGCCTTCTCTTTGCGTAAAGCCTTGGCCACGAGTCTAGCTTTGTACTTTTCTACATTCCCATTGGAGTCATACTTTGTTTTGTAGACCCACTTGCATCCTACTGTTTTGGCTCCTTTGGGAATTTCCTCTAAGTCCCAAACATTGTTGGAACTCATCGATTTCATTTCATCTTCCATTGCCTCCACCCACTTGGCTGAGTGAGGGCTACTCATGGCTTCTTCATATGTGGTAGGATCGCCCTCCATATGAACTACATTGTAAACTTTGTAGATTTCTTTGGAAATGGCTGGTCTTCGTTCTCTTTTAGACCGTCTGAGTTCATCAGACTCTTGCTCATTTCTTGCCTCGGGTTCAGGCACATTTACACTAGGTGGCTGTTCTGGCTCCCTTTCGTGCTCAACAGTGGGTTCAGGTGGCTCCTGATGGACAGGTTCCGAACTTTCGCCCATTGTTGTCACGTGTGGAGTCTAGCAGTGCGCACCACAACCTCGGGGTTGTAGATGGGTATGGCAGTAGCTTGAAAAATGTCTCCTGAATCATCGGATTAGGTGCATGCACCCTTTTCTCCTCAAGATCAATTTTCCTAGCTACCGTGCTCCCCCTCATCAATTTGTCCTCCAAGAAGACTGCATGTCTCGTTTCTACAAACTTTGTGTATCTGTCGGGACAATAGAAACGATAGCCTTTGGACTTATCTGGATAGCCAATAAAATGGCAAGATACTATTTTGGGGTCTAACTTTGCAATGTTTGGATTGAAAACTTTTGCCTCAGCTGGGCTCCCCCAGACCCTCAAGTGGTGCGAGAGGAACTACCCTGTCCACAATTCATACGGTGTTTTGGGCCGACTTACTTGGTACTGTTGAGAATATGAATGGCGGTTTTAAGCGCCTCCATCCACAATCCCAATGGGAGGGTGAAATAGCTCATCATCTGCGCACCATATCCATAAGGGTGCAGTTCGCCTTCATTACTCCGTTTCTTTGAGGTTCGCCGGCATTGAATCTGGGCGACTATTCCATTTTCTTGCAGAACCGTGCAAAGGGTCCTGAACTTGACCATGGAGTATCGACCGTAGTACTCCCCACGATCGGACCGAACTATTTTGATTCTTTTATCGTCTGATTTTCTACTTGACTTTGAAAATTTTAAATTTATCCAATGCTTGAGATCTTTCTTTGATTGGATAAATATAACCATACCGGAGTGATCATCCGTGAATGTTATGAATGAATCATAGCCATCCACACTTTTCACCGGCGGTCCACAAATATCCGTGTGGATTATTTCTAGTGTAGCTATGCTTGGTTTGCACCCTTTTAACTGTTTGACATACTTTCCTTTAATGCAATCTATGCATTGTTCTATGTCGGAGAACTCTAACGGAGGAAGAATGTCATTTTTAACGAGGTTTTCTATTCTCCCCTCGAAATATGGCCTAGTCTACATGCCATAGTTTCGATGAGTCAAGTTCGCTTTCTTTTCTTTTGTTCTTTGTTCGACAAGGAAACTTTTCATTCACATCAAACACAGAAAAAACTTTCTCATGCAGGGATAACAAATATAACTTATCAAATAATGTAGCAACACCCACACATTTGTCTTTCAACCAGATGGCACACTTGCCATTACCAAAATAACATTCGTAAGAATCTTTGTCCAAACAGGAAACACTTATTAAATTCCTATGTAATGAAGGAACGAAAGCACATCTTTGAGCAAAAGCAAAGAGCCATCACCGGCTCGGAGGGACGTCACCAATGGCCTCCACTTCTGCTTCTATTCCATTCGCCACTTCAATGTGTCTTTCTCTTCTTGGCGTGGTCCTTGTCGAATGGAACCCCTGTAAAGAGTTGGCAACATGAACAGTTGCTCCAGAATCATTCCACCAAGTGGATCTAGTAAACTTTTCATACAAAGATTCATTAACAAAAGAAACAATATCTTTACCATTTTTGGCCATGATGTACTTTAGCCAAATCGGGCAGTCTTTCTTGTAGTGGCCCGGCTTTTTGCAGTGATGGCACTAATCCTTCTCCCCGTGGTGGTGATCTTTGATCTTGGTCTTTGCATTGGACCCTTGCCATGGGGCTTGGAGGGTGAGCCACCATGGTTGCCCGTGAAGCCTCTCTTCTGTTGTCCTTCACGAAGTTCGGAGAACCGCCGTGAAGGGCTTTCACCTTTCCTCTTCACAGGAGCACATCCCAATGGTCTTTTCTATGTCCCACTTTTCGTGGGACATATTATAGTTATCACAAAGTTTTCAAAAGGCTGTGGAAGTGAGGCCATCACAAGGTGCACCAAGAGTGTTGGCTTTAACTCGAGGTCCTCATCCATTGGCTTGAGCTTTGCTGCCATGTTTGACATCCTCAAGATGTGCTCTCTTATCCCGTGGGGTCCTCCCGTATACTTTTCAGTAACCAGCTGCTTTAACAGCTGGGTGATATATCTTGGAAGAGCGATGGCGGCTCTTTATCTTGGCGAGATACTGCCCACGGTAACTCTCCAATTGAGCCACGATCGCGTTCTCAATTGTGTTCTTTACGAAGCCGACACTTCTTGTTGGCGTTCACCCATTTCAGTTATCGATAGAGTAAGCCAGCTCAATGGAGCATGGTCCCTCTTCCTTTCTCAAAGTCGACTTTCCTCGGCAGCCCCCACCGGGTCGTGGCTTGACTGGTGCTTGGTGTCAACCACCCAATCCACTTGACGCATCTGACGCCAAGTCAACTTTCTTCCTCCATTCGGAGTAGTTGTCCCCCCTAAGGAGCGGGATGTCCTTCAGACATGCCATGAGGTTGAGACCTCCTGAAAATCACAAAAGATGTGAGATCACCAAGGAAAAGAACTGTATGCGTTAATTCAACGTTGGTATAAATTAAGCATGCAATCGTTTCGTGCTATTTAAAATTACATCATCGTTGGGCAAAAATAAATTAAAATGCACCTTTAATACTTAATAGGAAAAGATTATGGTCATGATTATTAATAACGTTAGTTAATTAATAGCATGAGGCATAATTACTTTAATCACATCTTTCTGTCAAGATTTAAGCAACTTTTATTGCATTTGGTGCAATTTTAAACCATACATTTGCAATGTAAAAAATAACTATTTACAGCGGAAACTTTCATTAATAACTTTCATAAACTTTAAACTTTACAGAAAAAATCTGCCTCTTTCATATTCTCTAGTCAAATATTCTCTCAAATAAAAGACTAGAAACAACTATGTTGAGAAGGTGCTTAAAACTAAGCAAAAAAACAGAAAAAAAAACAGCTTACATACACTTGGTAGCGGCCAGCTGACAGACAACTGCTGTAGCCTTCGGCGCCAAAACGCCAAACCAGCAGCGGCCCTCTCTCTCTTGCAGCCCACAGTAGCCCGCACGCAGCCCAGTTGTGCTCGCCCGCCAGCAGCCCGCTCGGCCCACTCTGCCAGCGACCGCCAGCGCCGCTCCATCCTGGCCGCACAATGCCCCTAACCTAGATCGCCTGCGGCATGGCAGCGGATAAAACCGGCCAGCGCCCCGCAAGCTCATTTCGCCCCCCCATCCGCGTCACGCGCGTGGGCTCGGTAGCGGCCGCTGGGATTCCGTGTGCACCAGCGTGCTCACCGGCGGAGGAGCGTGAGGCGGCGACGCGTCTTGCGCCCTCCTTCTCCTCTCCGTGGCCTTGAGCTCATGCGATGACCGAGGCGGCGCGCCGCCTCCCTCCATGGCAGCTGACCGGTGGGGGCAGGCGAGATGGCGCCCGGCGCAGCGGCCCCTCCTCTCCACCTCGGCTCGCAGCAGCCCCTTTCCCCAACCTCTGTCCACCTTCCCCCACTACTCGGCGGAGGCGGTGGTGGCGGAGCCCGGCTCCTCGCCCCTTGGCGGTGCGTCCACCGGTGAGCGACGCCCGTCAGCAGCGAAGCGGTGCCACCTTGCCGGCGCACGTCGGTGGCCGGTGGTTCTTTTTTCCCCCCTTCTTGATTCGTTTTCTTTTGGGATTTTCGGGGTTTTGGGGTTTCTTTTGATTTGGGATCTGGGAGGTAAAAAGGGACTTTCGGGATTTGATCTGTGGTTTTTCTTTGCCCCAGAGGGGTGAGTTCTTCGTCTAGATGCCTCGCATAGGATGCGCATCTAGATCGAGCGGAACGGTGCGGCCGTAAGGGCAGGCACACTATAGATCTAGGGTTCCTTTTCTACTTTGCTTTTCTACCAAAAAAAATAGGACTAGAACCGAGCTCTGATACCAATGTTATATTGGCCATTTGGATCTTCTAGCCTAGATGATTACAGTAGCATTCTTTGTGGTAGATCTGAGAGAGGAGAGAGAGAGAGACTACCTGCGCCCTGGCTTGACAGGCAGGAACCGGAGGGGATTCCGGAGCCAGAGCCGGAGCTGGATCCACCGTCGTTGGCCATGGGAAAAGGGCGACGGCGTGAGCGTGGGAGGGTGAGAGCGGTGGCGGCGGAGCTTCCCGTCGGCCTAGTGCGAACCCTAATCGGTGGGTATGTTTGTGGGGGGCTGCGGCGCACGGTGAACCTCGTCACTGTCGTCCGCCCCCACCTATTTATATCTTGGCGGCGAGGCCCACAACCATGGATAGGGTTGGGCGCCCCCGATTAGGGCGCGATAAGGGACTCCGTTCGGGCCGTTGGGCCCGAACGTGGGAGAGATCTATCCAACAGTGTCATCTTTGCATTCACAGAAGTTCCATGGATTCATGGTGTGATCATTGATATGATAGTGTCATCTTTGTATTTACAGAAATTACTTCAGTAATAAATTTCTCTTGCTTTTCCTAGATATGATCTAACATTTGTGGTTTAAGAAAAGAAAGCGCATACTGTTGATTTCATTTGTTTGCAAGAAATGCACGGGATATTCTATCCTCATGCAAACATAACAAATATGTTGGACACATATGGGGAATCTTTTTAGAAAATATCTACAAAGTAACACGGTTTTTATTACCTTACGTATCATATTATTTGGTTTCTCTCAGATTAATGCGTATATAGAGTAATGTTCTGTTCTTCCTTTAGTTGTACCTGGAGTGTTACGTCTTAATACAAAGTGTTAAAAAATGAGATTCAATATCCATAACAAGAAAAGAAACGAATCAATAATAATCTATCATCCTTGACGTTAACATGACCCGACAAGAAAGGGACCTATAGTAGAGGAATTCTCTATGGCCAGAATGTAATCATCTAAAAGTCGCATGGATGGAGAATTTGTCGGAGCTAGAGTACAGTGCAGTATGTTGCTGACTTTTTTGGTCTGTCTAACATGGATGTAATGCCAGCTGTGTGCTCCAGCCCTTGTTAAACTAGAGTATCACTAGCTGAATTTTCTGTTTATGTTGGACGCTAAAGCACGGAATATTGCCAAATTAAGCTAATAAGTACTCCCTCCGTTTGGAAATATAAGATGTTTTAGGTTTGTGAATGAGATGTATCTAGACACCTTTTAGTGTCTAGATTCATTTAAACCTATACACTAAAAGGTGTCTAGATACATCTCATTCACAAACCTAAAACATCTTATATTTCTAAACGGAGGGAGTAACATGCTGAAGTCCCTTGTTTTTCAGCTACGGTTAGAGATTATGGGTTGAACTGATTGAGAGGCATGTCAATTTTGGAGCCGCAAGTATTTTATTTTAAAGGTATGAATTTGTTGGTACTCAAGTAACAAATCCTCTTTTGATCTGATGTACTGAATCACTTCATTATAAAGCTTGATGCCATCATGTAGTTAGGATTATCTAAACCTTTTGTAGTCGTGCTTGGATGATGTACTGTCAGGTGAAAACATAGATGAAGTGAGAGGGTGATAGCTCCAGAGCTAATATTATTGGTGCAACTGTTTTCACCAAACAAATAAAAGGAGGTATATTATGCTTGACAAATGATTCGATGGCTTGATAGATGCCTAAGGTATTTAACTATGCAAATGGAAGTTGTGTGAGTCATCTCTGAAGTACTCCATCTGTTTCAAAATATAAGATGTTTTAGCTTTGTGAAGCAAATTTATCTAGACTTCTTTTAGTGTGTAGGTTCACTTAGGTTTGAAGTGAATCTATATACTAAAAGAAGTATAGATACATTTTCTTCACAAATCTGAAATATCTTATATTTTGAAACGGAGGGAGTATTTTCTTTCTTCATGGTGGTGATGTATACATATGCTTGTTTCTTCTACATATCGAGCAAAGTATTGCTCTAGCTTGTTCCTCACACCAAAAATAGTCACTTTTTTTAACCTCGAAGCAGTAGACATCCTTCCATTGAATCACCATAGCATTTTTGATAGGGATGATTCTGAACCTGAGGAATTGATTTGAGCTTGGTAATACCATAGATGTCATGGTCCGGACAGGTGTAGGAGGCCTGAATAGTAAAGGTAGGAGGAGGTGAGAAGAGGAGAACAATGTGGCTAACTGATGTGGTGCGCCTAGGCTAGGGCGTCAGTGGCACACAGTGGTTTGTTTGATCCACAACCAAATTCCATTTGTGTTCCAATAAGCCTGTTGTTAAGGATCCATATTGTGACTGGCCATACTCTCCTCGACCCATGAATCACTGGGGAAAACTCAGTACACATATCAAATGTACACATTGCATCCTTCATAGTGTATGGTTTTTGAATTTGAATATTTAAAGCAACAAGAAATTAAAATATTGTTTGTTTATTCAAATAGTCTATCTCTAGGTGGAGGAGAGAACTCTTGGTCAGCAGAGAGGACGAGGGGGTGGCGGAGCAAGTAGTGATGATGGAGGTGTGTGCCCAGCATCTCCATTTCCGTGTACGTGGAAGACCTTGGCAAGAGCTACTGGCAGTGGGTGCATTTTGCACCAGCTGTGTAGAATTTGTACAGCAAGGTGTACAACATAATGAAATTAATGTTTAAGTAATGGGGGCATTTTAGTTAAAATGTACTTCCTCTGTTTAGAAATAACTGACTTAGGTTTGTCTAGATGCGAATGTATCTAGACGCATTTTAGTGTATAGATATATTCATATCTAGACAAAGTCAAATCAGTTATTTCTGGAGGGAGTACATCACGGTGTGTATCTTCATTATTGGGAAAAAATTAGTGTGTCATCATCTGCATTGGCGCAGTTGTATACACTAAGATGTTCTCTCTCTCGACATGGACTTTTACATCAACTAAAGAAGACATGCTAACATTTAGCACCGTAATATCTCTATTCGGTAACCAATAGCCGGTGCCTTTGCATATGCAGACAATCTTCTTGCTGCTGCACCTATAGGTCTACTGGGCTATAGGCATGCTTCTTTTGTTTCAGGCCAGTCTAACTGTGCTCTCCTTTTAGACCATCTGTTTGAGTTATAGATGAACACATATTGTTGGAGTATTTTCTAGCTTATAGAGAATGTAACTATCACAGTTCTCAAAAACTACTATGCTACACAATCTGCAAAGAATTACTATACTATGTGGTTGAACTTGATATGTGTTTTCGGTTAATCATTGTTGATTGACAACTAATCTAAACCTGCTTAGTACTAGATGATGGATAATAAATGAAATGAATTTGGAGATACACTGAAATGAATTTGTGAGGTTGACATTTTATTGTTTCTCATGCAGGAAAATGTGAAGACAAAACATCCCCAATTGCTCTATGATTCTAAGATTTACAGAATTTTGCGAGGAGGGAGTATGGAAGCTATGCATGGTCATATTTTTTTAGGAACGGTGATAGAACAAACATGGTTTCACAATCTTTGTTGTGGTTGCTGGAATGCCAAATACCAGATGGTTTGGTATAGGAGACAACAACGTCTTGGTTATGGATTTATTGGGGCCAACCCTGGATGATTCATTTATTTTTTACAACAGAAAATATCTCTCAATATTGTACTTGTGCTTGCCGATCAGGTGGTACACATACTCCGCTTGTTTGATGCTATTTCCTCACAAAGAATTCATGCGTTTTCTGTTTATAGCAAGGAATTAACTCTATAGCTGTAAATTCTGTAGGCCTTATTTTGTGTACACACACTTTTTAACTGGTCTTTTTATTTTTTGTCATATATTCATCATTCTTTCTTCAGCCTTATTTTTACTTTCAATATTGCCCTTCTTCTTATATTTTCCTAGCTTAATTTTTCTGTACTTGTTGGTTAACATGGCATTTTCCATGACTAGAGTAGCCATGAAACAAGCTGGAGCAAAACTTTAAGATCTCCATCCTTTGTCGCCAGTGTGCGAGCTTTCATTGGTGGAATTTTACATTTATCTACAAAGAAAACCCTTTAATGTCTTCATGGAATAAAAATTTAATAAAAAGAAGGGATGATTATGTGTTTTTCTTGTTTGGGATTTTTCTCTTCCGTTTACGCACGGGCATTTTACTAGTATATATAAATAAAGCTAAGAACATTAGTATGAATTGGAGGAAGTATTAAATTTATCAAAGAGAACGCCAAAAAAATGTCTACAACACCATACATAGAGAACATCCATGACAATACCTTTCGATCTACAACTAGCTTCTATAACAGCAATGACAAGCTTCCTTGTCCAACTTTCGGCCAAGAATAGCGAGAAGGCGGGACACCGAGTCTTAAGATCGTGTCACAACCAATGCCAAATAACATCATAGAATGGTCATAACTACGAGATTGCTCATATCAACGTACCACTACTTATGCGTTGTAACACCCCGGTCTCTTCGGACTAGCGGTTGTCACTCATAATAGCTTAACATGATCTCTAGACTAACCCCACAGACAAACACTAGTATTTTATGCGCACTTTGTTCTTACTCGTGTGTACGCGGTACCCATTTCTCGATCGGTCATTCATCTTTAAATTGTTCTAGGCCAAGCATGATTAATCTCAGAGTTCTTTTTAGACGAGCTTCCGAAAAAGAAGTTGCAACTTGTTGGTATGGGTATACTATCAATCCTATTAAGCCATGTGTTAGGGTCTCACATACATCCACCCTTAGAAGATTGACGTCCTCGTTGATCAACCACAGCCAGGAACGTCTCCTCTTGGTATACGCCTGTACTACTAGAAATCCCCTGATTTCCGACGGTGAGACTTAATGACCGACGACCCGTCGGCTATTATGGTGATAACCGACGGTAGCTTCAATGGGCGACGGTTCTTGCATACCTCTCGGTTATGGTTACCATTAACCGACGGTCCATATGTAACTCTCGGTTGTAAGTGAGTTAGCCTACGGGAAATAGTAATGGCCGACAGTCCAACTGTAACTCTTGGCTATGAGTGAAAATGGCTGACCGTGTGTTGTTTACTCTCGGTTATTAGGGAAGATAGCTGACGGTAAGGAATAATAACCGACGGTCCAAATGTACTTGGCCTAATAAGAGTCAAAACTAGAAGAGTCGATGAAGTACTATGTTTTAAATTAAGGTAAGCCTGAATTTTAATTTTAAATATCAACATTAGAAAGTTGAAGTATTTATGAATTATCGAACGTATACAGAATTCGCGGTTGTGGGCTCACGGTGCAACCGCACGGACTTTTTTTTGGGGCTATCTTGTAGCGCGCCCACTAAAATAAGTAGTCCCGCGCGCTGCGCAACCGCACCCAATATTTTTTAAAGTCTTAATAAACTGCCGCAGTCTGCTGAACTGCTTCCAGAAATCCTCCTTCTCCAAAACAGATCTAGGGCTTTCCTCGTTTGCTTGCTCACCGGCCTCACCGGCGGTCGACGGATGCCCAGGCGCCCCTCTGGTTCCACTCTGGCGGCGGGTGCCCAGGAGTTCCTCTGATTCCAGCCCGACCAATAGGTGCCCAATCGGCCCGCACCAACTGCCGCGGGACGAATTATGTATGTCCATCTCTCTCACGCGACCCAATCGAGTTATGTATGAGCTTCTGTGTGTAATGGTTGTTTCTTGATTACAATTCTTCAGATGAATTTTAGTTAGGACATGATCCATTAGCCAGGATTCGCTGGCTATTCATAACGTTTGTTTGTCTCGTTCTAGCACTAATTTCCTAATTAGTCACCTTATATAGAACTAATAGCTCTTTGTTAATTAGCTTACAATTAACTAGAAACTCACTTGCATGCAAACAGTAACCAAGCCTGTTACGTTTCATACTTTACAAGAAATCTTAATTTTCTTTTCTTTGTAAACCAGGTTAGGTGGGAATTAGTATTGTAGAAACAGGGAGATGAAGGAAATATTTTGTAGAAGCTTAACACTACACTTTGGCTGGTGCATATGCTTACACAGGGGTAATGTTCTGTACCTTATAACTAGCACAGCAATTTAAAGTTGGTTTCACCCATTATTTCAGTAATTCGTTTAGGAGCGACAGTGGATAATGTTTTTCGTAGTTGTTGATTATTCCATGACTTTATCATATGATTGTCACTTACTTTTGATTCAAATCATAACTTCAAAAGTAGATAGCATGGTAGATGACAAAATTAGCTTGTCTCCAACTGGTATGTGCTCCTGATGGACGTTAAAAACCTGAACCATTCCCTCTGTTTTCCGTTCAGAAAGTTGCAGATGTTAGTAATAAACCTGCCCATGAGTTTGCTTCTTTTTCTAGAGGTCTTAACGATAATATTGTTTGGTATGGCATATGCAGGACAGATGTAGAATTGTTTGATGTTGGGCGCTTGTAAAATAGGAGCAATCACTGAATTTTATTATTTTTTCTCTTATACTGAAACTCAACTTGGATCAGCATCTTTTGTACTCAAATTAAAGTTAGATCTGCATTTTGTCACCTATGCAGAATATATGATGTTTGGAGATCCATGATTAAATCCAATGCTTATGATATACTCATGCCTCTTTATGGACAGATGCTACATGAGGAAAAGACAAGTAGCCACCAAAAAATTACAGAAGAAGGGACAGGTGCGTATGGATATTGGATGACCGTGACTGCAGGCAGCAGGCTAATGAAGGAATCTTTAATTTCCACCAAGCCACTTGACGTTGGCACCTCTTGGCTGGTGTTTAACACATCTAAGAAGTAGGTTTGCAACAGTAATACTATTAGGTAATGCATCTTTTGTGTTTAATATATCGGGGGCACCAGATTCAGAAGTCAGATTTGAAAGAGGACAAGATGCTGTTTGTCAACACGAAACCGAAAGGTTAGTTCAATGTGGATTCTGCAAGCAGTAATAAATTAAGTACTTGGAAAAGTACAGTCTACATTAAAGGACGGCAATAAACATGTACAAATAGACTCAGTAAGCATATCCATACGGACACTTTTCGAATGGGCTAAACATAAGCATCTGTGACATATTTTTTAGTCATAGTCAAATATTTACTGTTGTTTAGGTGGCTTCTTGTATTTTGTTCCTTCTGTAAACTATGCAGCCACTTCATGAGTAATTACAGAAGATTGTTAGAATGTTTTGGAAGTTTTGCCTAGTAATGTAATTCTTAGTAAGTGCTAGCATAATTAGAGTGATTAATTAAAATGCATCAAGTAGACTGATATGACTTTCATTGTTGTTCATTATCTGCCTATATGTATGGTTATAAGAGGAGTGAAATACGCGTGTAACACCAGTAATTCTTGTTGTACAGTTACGTGAGTTCTTAGTTGCAGTACTAAGTGTGATTAGGTTTATATATATACCTGTGTGTAGATGATTCCAGAACAATATAGTCTGGTCCTGTAGCTCAATTAAATTTCACCTACATTACATTATTTCCATGTTTCTTGAAATCATTCTTGTCATCTTTTAGGGAATGGAAGCAATACTGGAGGGATTCTGAGCCGTGAGATTGATCGTGGTGTTAATGGTATTGAGGATGACATCTATGGCAAGGAGCCAGATGGTCTCTATTGCGAGGATGATAATGATGGATATGGCGATGAGCACAATGATATCAATGGTGATGATGGTGATTATCAGTGATGAGTCTAATGACCTCCTTGAAGACATGCAACAACGTGATGTTCTGAAGTTTATTGATAACTTAGCTCATGCGAGTTGCTAGACCAATATATCTTAGTTACTAGATGGATAATATACTTTCCGAGGTTATGCTAAATATTTAATTTTGTCATGCGTGGTTTCGAGATTATGTAAATATGAGATGTTTTTAGTAAGCTAATATTATGAAACGCTTCCATGCTGACTAGTTTTTCCATGTTGTGCAACACCCTTGTTTTTCCTGTTGTGTAAGACCCCTACGTGAAAGTAATCCATGAGAGGTGATCACCTCTCAAGGATGGGGATTCCTGACAAGGCATATGCACCATCGACAATCGTACTAACTAACGGTTTGGTTCTACTCTTGGTTATAACTAACTTTGACGGGTCACAAAACTATCATAAAAACTGACAGGGGCAATTACCGTCAGAAAGCTAATACACGACGGGGGCTGTCGGCTATAAGCACAGTCGGGTTATTACAGGACGGATGGTGACCAAAACATGTCCGACGGAGTACCGTCGAATTTTTACCGTGGGCAAAGATAATACACGACCGTACCGTCAGGTAACAGAGTAATGGCCGACCAAGCATAGCCGACGGAAGATTACCGACGGTTCACCGTCGGTTATACGTGTATCCGATGGTGAATTAAAATACCCGACGGTATTTTGACCCTCGGCCATGCCGTATCCACTCCGGGACACATACGCCATGATCCACATGTCCACCACTAACCCGCACACGCCCGTGTAACCACGAGGGTCGGCTCTAATATCATATGTAATCCTATGGACCTACGATATAAATCACAAGCCGGTATAACTAAAAAATGGATAAGGTGTGCTACCGCGAAGGCCCAAGGGCCACCCACGTGTAGGCCCGTCTAAGTGGAGCAGGGAACGATACGGCCAACCACCCTGCCCACTTCTTGTGGTTATAGCTTTATGTGCGAGAGACGTAGTCGGCTAGACTACGAGTCAAGTATACACAAATAAGTATATATGCCAACGACATACAAGAGTACATTAGAGTCAAACTATCTAAAAACAGAAATATTGCAACGCCATATGGCAAGATCCAAATATCCTATATAAAGATAATAGTTTAGAATATATCGTTATACATCACACATCAGGGTATCAAGCCGAAGCGAAAAACAAGATCCGAGTACGAATAAGAAGCAAACTGGCATAAGATGCCAGAAATAAGCACTTCCCGCCCACAAATCTCCATCCCCGGAATCTCTACGCTGTAATGGGCTAGAATTTCAGCAGGCCTGAATAGTAAAATGCCAGAAATGCAGCAGGCTAAAATAGTAATAGGCTAGATTTCTAGCGGACCGGAATAGTAGAAGTCCAGATTTATAGCTGGTCGGAACAGTTAATGGACAGATACACAGCAGTCCAGAACAGTAAAAGGCTAGATTGTCAGCAGGCCGGAACAGTAAAAGACTAGATTTCTAGCAGGCCGGAACAGTAAATGGCCAGATTTACAGCAGGCTGAAACAGTGAATGGCCAGATACACAGCAGGCCAGAACAGTGAAAGGCTAGATTGTCAGCAGGCCAGAACAGTAAATGGCCAGATTCATAGCAGGCCAGAACAATAATGGACCAGATTTACAACAGGCCAGAACAGTAGGTGGCTAGATTGTCAGCAGTCCGGAACAGTAAATGGCTAGATATATAGCAGACTGAAACAGTAAAAGGCCAGATGCATATTAGGCCGGAATAGTGGAAGGCCGAAATAACAGCAGGCCGAAATAGTACTGGGCCTGAATATATGACGGACCAACTTGTGGGCCTATTTCAAACAGTGCACTCCAAACAGTAACAGATCGAATTACTATTAGGCTTTCATAATGGGTCGACCCACTTAATCATTGCCAGGCCTTGGATGGGCCTGGCTTTCTACCACGGTTTCCATGATAGTTAACGGCGTTAACCAGCCGTTACCGGCGTTCGCCACGTGGCAGTTTGTGACGTCAGTAGTCAATGCGGCTGGCGAACACATCTACGACGGAACGACTTTTCATGGCTAAAGGGTGCGATCCGCCATGGTCAAAAAAACCGTGATAGATTCATTTGTGGCGGGTCTTTTACCACGAAGGGCATCCGTCATAGAAGACTCTTCAGCCACGAAAAACGGGCCTTCAACCACGAAAATCGTCCGTTGTAAAAGGACATTTTTCTTGTAGTGCGTGTTTCGAGACCATGTCTATACATGCTAGGCTCGTCAATATTAACCTTAGTTTCTGCATGAGCAAATCTGGATTGCTCCCATTGTATGCACATGTTGATTCTATCACGCCTGATCATCACGTGGTGCTTCGAAACGATGAGTCTTGGTAACAGTGCTAACTAAGGATGAACACTTTATTACTTGATTATTTTGTGAGAGGGGTCATCTTAAAATGCTACCGTCGTGATCTAAGCAATACAAGATGCATAAAAGGATTAACATCACATGCAATTCAAAATATGTGATATGATATGGCCTTTTTTTTGTGCTTCCGATCTCCATCTTCAAGCACGAATATGATATCCATCATCACCGGCGTGGCGTCAAGGTCAATGGCACCCTTCCATGGTTGTCATCAACCAATATCAACTATTACAACTACTTCGAGTAATAGACACGCAGGTCTTAATGAAATTAAAAGACAACCATAAGGCTTCTCCCGGTTACCGACTTACAATAAGGAGTATTCCATACATCATATATAATCACAATCATGGTCATATCACATCACAGCACACCCCTGCAAAACAAAGTTAGACGCCTCTATTTTTCTTTGCATATTTTACATGGTTTGGGGCTTTCAGTAACTACCGTTCTAACTTACGAACATGAACCACAACGTTGATGCATGAACTATCAAGTGCCCGTTGTAAATTGAATTTTCACTATGATGGGAGAGACAGACACCCGCAAAGCCACTTATGCAATACAAGTTGCATGTCAAGCGTAGAGAAAGTCTCATAAATGATGTCATGTAAGGTTATCCTGAGCCACTTCATCCCACCATCCCGCAAGATGCAAAGTACACAAGAAGCAATTGATAATAAAAGCACCACCGCCCATAATGACCATTGTGTTCTGCTCGTGCAACAGATCTACATATAGACACGGCTCTGATACCACTGTAGGGGTTCGTAGCATGGAAAACAAAAAAATTCTATCGCATGAACACACACAAGCCAAGATCTATCTACTAGATTGTAGCAACGAGTTGATAGAGTACTCACCATCGAATATTCCAAAGCGGTTAACGAGACCAGATTTTCGTGGGTGATGTAGTCGTTCACTTGCCGATCTCAAGATCGCGTAGACGATCCTTCCGGCGCCGCATTTCGGCAGCGCTCCCGCAGTCGGTCACACATTCGGTACTCGATGAAGACCTTCCTCTCCCTTGTTCCAGCAGGCAGCAGAGGTTGTAGCTCTCTCCTTCCGATTCTGGTAGCATGACGACGTGGTGTCAGTATTACGCCGACTCCTGCTCCAGCCTCGCTCTTAGAGCTGTCGAAGTGCATTGTCTAGGACCGCGACATGTCCGGAGTGTCCGACCACTGGAGTTCCACCCAGTGGACAAGGAAATCAGGGAGCACCTGATACTTGATGGCGGTGCGCCGCTCGTAGATGATGTCTCGAGGAGACAGCTCGATGCCCCACAAGGCTACTCGCCCCGTAGCTTCGGGGTTGTTCAGGATGTTCGATAGTGGGGCGTCGTTGACGACCACGATCTGATGCTCCTGGAAGTAGTGGCTCAACCGACGCTCCGTCATGAATATGCCGTAGGCGAGCTTCTGGTAGTGGTGATATCTTTGCTTTGTTGGGGTCAGTACCTCACTGAGGTAGTAGATTGGGCGTTGCACCTCGTGGGTCTTGCCATCTTCGGGTCGTTCGACCACGAGTGCTGTGCTGACCACCTGATGCGTGGCTGCTATGTATAGCACCAAGGGCTCCCTCTCCTTTGGCGTGACCAGAACAGGTGATGTGGAGAGCAGGCTTTGAGGTCCTCAAATGCTTCGTCTGCTTCGGCCATCCACTCGAATTTGTCGGCCTTGCGCAGCAGCTGATAAAAAGGGAGGGCCTTCTAGCCCATGCGGCTGATGAACCTGCTGAGCGCCGCGATTTTCCCAGCCAGTTGCTGGACTCCCTTGAGGTTCTTGGGCTTCTACATGGATAGTATAGCCCTGATTTTCTTCGGGTTTGCCTCGATGCCACACTGAGAGATGAAGTACATGAGTAATTGACCAGACGGGATGCCGAAAGCGCACTTGTCTGGGTTCAGCTTGATCTTGTAATGATCAAGGTTTTCTAATATCTCGCGGAGGTCGTCGATGAGCGTCCTGGCTTCCTTGGTCTTGATCACTATGTCATCGACATAGACCTGAACGTTGCGACCAATCTGATTCTTCACACATGCCTGCATGCATCTCTGGTAAGTGGCACCTGCATTCTTCAGCCTGAAAGGCATTGTGTTGTAGCAGAACACCCTGAATGGTGTGATGAACGCCATTTTCTCTTTATCTTTGGTCTTCAGCCGAATTTGGTTGTAACCTGAGTAGGCGTCAAGTAAGGAGAGTTTTTCACATCCTGCAGTGGATTCGATGATTTGATCAATCCGTGGTAGAGGGAAGTGGTCCTTTGGACAATGCTTGTTAAGAGATGTGAAGTCCACGCACATCCACAGGATGTCCGTGTCCTTCTTAGGGACTAGCATGGGGTTGGCCAACCACTCGTTTTCCTTTATCTCCCTCATTAAGTTGGCATCGAGGAGTGTGTTGACATTGATACCAACGGCTTCGGCTCTGGACTCGGACAGTCGATGCATAGATTGCTTAACTGGCTTCATGAATTCCCTGGGAACCCTTGGCATGTCCGCAGGACAACAGGCGAAAATTTCCCAGCGCTCATGGAGGAATTCGACGAACGCACTTTCCTGTGCGGGGCTTAGGTCATTGGCGATCAACGTCGTCTTCGAGGCATCCATTGGGTGGACCTGCACCTTCTTAGTGTTGACCGTGGAGTCGAACGACATATTAGGTACCTTTTGCCTGGTGACTGGGGTGCCCCATTGTGTGACCTCCTTGAGCCTTGTTAGATCCTCCTGCATGCCGAACAACTGGGAGATTCTATTGAAGTCCCTGTCGCAGTTGTCTGACCTGGTGAAGCTTCCTAGGACGGTGATGACGCCCCTGGGTCCCGACATCTTCAGTAGAAGGTACGCATAGTGCGGTACTGCTAGGAACCTTGCAAATGCCACACGCCCGAGGATGGAGTGGTACTGTGAGGTCCAGTCCACCACTTCGAACTCCAGCCGCTCATGAATAAAGTTTTTGGGCTTGCTGAATATGACGTCGAGCCATATTTTGCCCAGGGGTTATATGCCCTTCCCTGGGACGATGTTGTGGAACGTCATGTCAGACGCCTCTAGGCTGCATAGCGGGATCCGCATAACTGCGAGTGTGCTGGCGAACATTAGGTTGATGCCGCTGCCGCCATCCATGAAGACGGGGCTCAACTCGAACCCCCCGATATGGGCCTCGAGCACCAGGGCAGAGTGACCTGGGCGAGGTATCTGACGCGGGTGATCCGAACGGTCAAACGTGATGTAGGACTCTGATCCGCTGAGGTACTCAGGTATGGCTGGTGGGGAGGTCATGGCCACGTTGACTTGGCAGGTGATCTTCTTCTGCACCCTGTTGGTTGAGCGTCTCTTCTGTATCATCATAGACCCCAGCGGTGGTGGGTATTTGATGCGGCTCAGATCACTGTAGAGCTTCGATGGGATACCCCAAGAGGAAGGTGTGATGAGCACATCAGTAAGTTTTCCCTCAGTTATGAAACCAAGGTGATCAAACCAGTAGGAGTAAGGAAACAACTCCAAGGTGTTGCTAACAACTTGGAACCTGCACAACACAAACTCAAAACTTTGCCCCAACGTACAGTGAGGTTGTCAATCTCGCCGATTTGCTGAAAACAAAGGATTAAACGTATAGTGTGGAAGATAATAGTTGCTTGTAGAAAGTAAATGGTAACAATAGATGCTGTATCAATGATAAAGAATGGACCGGGATCCACAGTTCACTAGAGGTGTTCTCCTTAAGATAGATAACATGCTGGGTGAACAAATTACAGCGGGGCAATCGACAGATTGAGAAAGCATAACAATGCATATACTAGACATCATGACTCCTATGAGATTTGATTGGGCATTACAACAATATACATAGACCGTAATCCAACTGCATCTATGAATAATAATCCACCTTCAGGTTATCATCTGAACCCCTTCCAGTATTAAGTTGCAAGCAACATATAATTGCATTAAGCAATGTGTGTAAAGTAAACAATACAATTGTTCAAAAACAAAAGATTGTTGTTTTCTCCCTAGTAGTAATAGCACATCTACAACCTTAGAGATTTCTATCACTTCCCCAGATTACTAGAGTCATGAACCTACTATCGAGCATAAATACTCCCTCTTGGAGTCACAAGCATCTACTTGTCCAAGATAGCTACTATCAACGAAGAGCATGCAAGATCAAAAATAACACAGACATGATAGAATCAATAATCAATCTAACATAGTATCTCAATATCCATCGGATTCCTGCAAACACAACATGTATGATTGCAAATAGATGATCTTGATCATGAACGTAGCTCACAAGATCTAA
Organism: Avena longiglumis; assembly: GCA_030063025.1. Lineage (NCBI taxonomy): Eukaryota > Viridiplantae > Streptophyta > Magnoliopsida > Poales > Poaceae > Avena > Avena longiglumis. The sequence continues at coordinate 526,137,601 of CP125976.1, forward strand.
ACATGATAGCACAAAGGAGGAGAAACAACCATCTAGCTATTGTATGGACCCATAGTCCAAGGGTGAACTACTCACGCATCACTCCGGAGGCTGGCATGGTGATGAAGAAGGCCTCCGGGATGATATCTCCCCTCCGCCAGGGTGCCGAGAAGAGCTTTAGACCCCCCCACCGATCTAGGGACGATGGTGGCGGAGGCTACAGACTGTTTCGTGGAGATTTGATCGGGTGCCTAGGGTTTTGGCATCAGGGTGACTTTATAGGCGAAAGGGCAAGTTCGGTGGGCGCCCGAGGGGCCCACACCAGGTGGCGGCGCCCCTGGCCGCGTGGCCCTAGGGTGTGGCCACCCCGTGGTCCCCCTTTGGCTGCCCTTTGGACTCTGTGTTCTCTCTAGTAAAACATTGACTTTGGCTTTTGTCCCGTCCAATTCCGAGAATATTTCTTTACTAGCTTTTCTAAAACCAAAAACAGCAGAAAACAGGCAACTGGCATTGCGGCATCTTGTTAATAGGTTAGTCCTAGAAAATGTATAAAAATACCTCAAAGTGTAGACAAAACATAAAAAAGTTGATACTAAACAAGCATCGAACATCAAAAAGTATTGATACGTTTACGACGTATCAAGCATCCCCAAGCTTAACTCCTGCTTGTCCTCGAGTAGGTAAGTGATAAAAAGAATAATTTTTGAGGTGGCATGCACCATCAAAATCTTGATCAAACCATTTGCAAAGCATTGATAGATGGGAGCAAAGTACTCTAACATAAGCATGAAAGATATAGTTCTAACAATAATACAAAGCAACTATGTTGCAACATGAAAGATACAAACAAAAGATCATGAATAACAATGCATTGAAATGCATTTGTTTGTTTCACATATAGAAAACATAATAAAAGTGGTAATCAGCTTGTCCTTCATGGAGTAGCAAAACATAAATGCATAGGACACCTTCAAAGTTCATAAGGGTGATTAGATACAAATAATTTAAGAACAAGCAATACCATAATTATGAATCAATCAACAAGTTTTGGGACAATGCACATTGAACTAAGAATGATAACTATGCTCTCTTAATTGGTGCATAATGGTAGAAGACGGAGACTCAACAAAAAGTAAAAAGATGGGCCCTTTACAGAGGGAAGCAGGGATTTCAAGTTTCATAAAGAGCTCCCAAAAATTATGGTACTTACTAGCTTTGAGCTCTCATTTACCCTATCATAAGCATCTTGAAATGATTAAGGTTAAAGTGAGACAAATATGAGTTATATGTGTGGCATCCCGCAAAACCACTACTAGAAAATCGCGTTGTTTTTGTGCATGGCATCGTCATCATCATGCATTGTTTGTCTGAAACTATTTCGAAACGCCTAGTTTTGTTTTCTAAATAGCCCCCGTCTTTATTTAAAATTAAAACATCGGTCTGTTCAGGTCTTTTATTTGTCTAAAACTATTTACAAAATTTATTTGTAAAATAAAAGAAAACCCTAGTCTAAAATTTCTAGTCCTAAATTTACCCAATCCTAGTCTACCCACCAACCCCAGCTTGCCACCTCACCGTCCCTCCACCTCACCTCACCCACCTCACCAATCCACAACCCGACCTACACCCCTCTCTCTCTCTCACCTAGCCCCCACCCCCTCTCCCCGCCACCCGGCCCCACACCACACCGGTCCCACCCCTTGCACACACACCAACCCACCTGGATCCCCACCACACACGCACAAGACTGCACACAGCACTCCCCACCTCCTTCTCTCCCTGCCTACGGGCCCGCACCAACCCCTCTCCCACGCATGCCACCCGCCTGCCCCACCCCGGCCCCACCAGCTAGCGGCCCCGTCCCCCACCTCCCGCTCCTCTCCCCCTTCCTCTTCCTCCCCTCCGGCCACCTCTCCTCTGCCTCTCCCTTGGCCGCCTGCCTCTGGTGCCTGCCCCGCCTCTCCGCCTTCCTCCCGAGCCCATGCCGCCTCCGCCTCCCCTCCCTTCTCCCCACTGACGCCCAGCCCGCGTCCGCTCCCTCTTCCTCCCTGGATGCACTCGCCTCGCCCTCCTCCTTGCCAGGCCAGGAGCTCACCGGCGCCCCTCCACCGCCGCCGGCCTCCTCCGTTCGTCCCCGACCCGAGCACCTCCCGCCGCGCCTCCTCCCGCCGCCGGCCTCGCCTTCCTCACCGCCTCCCCGACGCTCTTCTTCCCCACTGCCCTCCGCGCTGACCACCTCGTCGGCCTCCTCCGCGCCTCTCCTCTCGCCACCGCGCCTCCCGTCGAGTTCCCCACCTCCCGTCGGCCTCACCTGCTCCGCCGCCTCCATGGCCGCATCCGGCCAAAGCCTCGTCGCCGGCTCCTCCTCCCGCGAGCCCCTGCGCCTCCTCTCCACTATGACCCTCTGCCTCGCCCGCGTCCCCTCCCCGGCCGCTCGTCCCCGGCCTGCGATGTTGAGCTGATCGGTGTCATTCGTGTGTGGTTGTGAGAAGGATGCTCGAGTCCCTCATGGACAATCAAGATCGACGCGGACCCAGATGCATCCGATAAACCATCGGTGCCCAACCGACTCCGTTCATGTCCTTCGCCAACCGTCACCATGGAACCCCAAGTACTTCGACATGGAACCCGGAAGACCCCGGCGCGGAACCCGAGCTCGACACCGGCAAACCAAGATGGCACCACAAGACCGTCGACAAGGAACCGCGAACCGAAACCGGAGATCTCCGTCATGAAACCACAAGGCCTTTGGGGGTGGCACCGACAAGATCTACATCACGGAGCACCAAGAACTCCTTCGTGGATCCGAAGGCCGAACCCTCGAACGCCAAGTACTTCTCTCGGACGCCAAAACCCGAACCTGAAGCACGCCAAGATCGCCACAAGGACGCTCCCGAACGCCAAGACCGACTTGATGACGCGGACCCGACAAGGTCTTCGCAACGACAAGAGCGACACCGACCAGGGCGAATCTGATGCGCCCCTGACGCCAACCAAGTCCTGCTTCCCGGTTGCGGCAAGACCTCCTTCCCGTACCGATCCCGATCTCGTCGAGCCGTTCTCCCGTCAAACCCTGAGACCGAACCCCGAACCCCTCTGAGCCCCCAAGATCTGCCGAACCCTAATGTGTGATTCCTCCCGAGCCCTATTTTATAAAATGAATTGATAACTTGTTGCATATTAAATTGTCATACTCGCATGCATATTGTCATGTGGTTGGGGGCACTATGCCGATTCACCATATAATTAAATATGGGGTCCATATGCGGGAAAATCTAGTCTCATATTGGCCTCATTTAAATTTGTGTAGCGAACCGGTGCTATCTTTTGCCATGTTAAAACCACATTTAAATTGCGGGGTACCTAAACAACATGAACCATCTAATTAGATGTCGGGACCCCGGTTCCGCTTAATATGGCCTAATTGCATCGCACCTTTGCCATGTCATACATCATACATGCCTCATGCCCGATCTTCTGTCGTAGTATTAAATAGTGCATCCGGTGTTTATTCTAGTGTTTTGGTTCTTCGCGGATAAGGCCGATGAGTTGATGCGAGTGTCGACCCGATCTTCAGATGAACTTCGGCAATGTTTTCAGGCGAGCATCCCCCCTTTCTACCTATCTTACTTTTATAGTATTTATTCCCTCCTGTTGATCTATTGCTATCTGTGTTGCGATGCTCTAGTTTTCGTACCCGCGATATCCCTTGCAGCCTTATATTGCCTTGGACACATCCTATTACCTGTTGTTTGGTAGATAGTTGGACTTGCGTGTCGTAGTCGCTTGCTCAAGTGCTGTTGCGTGTCGCCAAGTACCACAGTTGTTGGAGTATTGCCGTGTGTTTATTGTTGGAGATGATCTTAACTTTAATTACTGTTTAACAACTAAAATTGAAGTAAGTAAGAGAGGAACATGTGGGCAATAGATGTTATTTGGTTGTTAACCGTCCACTTGTGTCCCGTAGGACCCCGAGTACTTGATACCTGTTCCTTGAATATTCACGCTATCCACATCCGGGAGGATTATGGGACCCCCCTGAGCCAGAGCTTGATTCATTCTTATTTCTTGGGGCCACAAACTAGTTTGAGGTTTTATTTACTATCCTGTACTTATGCCATGCTTTACCGCTTAATTTACGATTGTGCGGGGAGCACCTATCGCTTAGGTAAGTGAGTGTTTTCGGTATCGACAAGCCCAGTTTGGGTTCCCGATCGTTCTGACCACCGCGCAAACCTTGAGTCCGTCTCGAGTCACCTAACCGTTCTATGGTGTACTCAATGGGTGGCCCCTGAAATATTCTGAATCTGTGATTGCTTTGTCGTGAAAGCCTCGTTGGGTTTTGATTTGGTTTCGAGGTTGATCGAGTGTGTTGCTATTTGTGCACCCTGCGGTAAAACTTCAAAGCCGTGTCCGCGGTTATGGACGACTTGGAGCACAGTATCTCGATCATAGACAACTATAACTAAAGTAGTGCTATAAATTTGACTTTATAATGACTAGTAATCAGCTTCACTATAATGGAATGGCTAAATAAAACTGCCAACAATTGCTTGTTTGGGTTGTCGCTTGCGACCATTGTATCTGACTAGTAAGTATGGCAACTACAACGGAATGGCTAAATAAAAGTACCAACAACTGCTGGGTTTTGGGTTATCTCATGCTAATTGTATTTGACTAGTAAGTGTCGCAACTACAACGAAATGGTTAAATAAAACTGCCCACTACTTATTTTATCGGGATGACCATCTATACCTGACTAGTAATTGCTGCAACGATAACTGAATAAATAAAACTGCCAACTGTGTGAGTTCCTCGGTTGACTTCCTCGTTTGGTCTCGAGGGGGAAACTGTTGGAATTATGCCCTAGAGGCAATAATAAAGATGTTATTATTATAATTCTTGTTCATGATAAAGTTTATATTCCATGCTAGAATTGTATTAAGCGGAAACATTAATACTTGTGTGGTTTGAGAACAACACCGTGTCCCTGGTACGCCTCTAAGGACTAGCTCATTGATCAATGATGGTTAAGGTTTCCTAACCATAGACATGAGTTGTCAATTGATAATGAGATCATATCATTGGGAGAATGATATGGTGGATAGACCCAAACTAAGCAAAGCAATTAGATCGTATCATCGTGTTCATCTTTGCGAAGCTTTTCCTATGTCAAATATTGTATTCCTTAGACCATGAGATAATGCAACTCCCTGGTATCGGAAGAAAGCTTTGAGGTCATCAAACGTCATCCTATGAGAGGGTGATCATAAAGGTGTCTCTCAGGTGATCGGAAAGTATCTGTTGGGTTGTATGTATCGAGATGGAATTTGTCCCTCCCAAGTGGGAGAGATATACCGGGCCCACTCGTGTCGATATCAACACCGCTTGCAAGCATGTGGTTAAGGAGTTAATCACAAAGTGATATCGGATTACGAACGAGTAAAGTACTTGCTGTGAACGAGATTGAACTAGGTATGATGCATCGACGATCGAATCTCGAGCAAGTAAAATATCGCGAGACGAAGGGAATATATATATGGGATTGATTGAATCTGGCATCGTGGTTCATCCGATATGATCATCGATGAATGTGTGGGAGTCAATATGGGTGCCCACCCACTGTTGATTATTGATAGAAGATCATGTCCGCATATTCTCGAACCCAGGTCACACATAACGTGTCTCGACGCTAGGATAGATTGGATAATTGGTTTATGAATTTTTGTTCGAGTCTCGGATGGGATCCGGGATATCATGAGAGGTTCGAATGGTCCGGAGAATAAGATTCATATAAGGCGGTGCAATTTTGGAGTTCGAATTGTTCCAAGTTAATCGGTATTGTACCGGAAGCTTCTAGAACCTTCCGGAAGGGGACCAACGTGGCCCCACCTTCCGGGAGGGGGCATGGGCCTATGAGGGAGTGTCCTAGCCGCAGTGGGCCAGGGGCACAAGGCCCCATAGGGCCCAGCCGATACTAGAGAGATTTAAATCGTTTAAACTAGAGATAGGATTTCTAGATAAGGGAGAGTTTAAATTGTTTAAACTAGAGATAGGCTTGGAGGAGGGGCAAGGGCTGGCCGCCCCCCCTCTATATATAGAGGGGTGTTGCGCCCCTCCCCCCCCCAACACACACACCTTCCTCCAAGCCCTAGCAGCCTTGCTACCTTCCTCTCTCCCTCCCGACTGTTTGTAGGCGAAGCCCTGCAGCAGAAATTCTCCACCATATACACCACGCCGTCGTGTTGTAGATCCAATATATCTCTCCACCATACTCGCTGGTCCGAGGAAGGAGGCGACGTCGAGGTGCTGCACGTGTGCATCTCACGGAGGCACCGCCAATTGTGGTGCTAGATCGGATCGGATCGCGAGGAGGAGAAGCGAGTACGACATGACCCACGTTAAACGAGCGTCGTGCGAATCTTCAAGGGTATGAAGATCTAATCCAATCTCTCTCGTTGTTTGCATCTCCTAGATTAGATCTTGGCTTTCCCTCTGTTCACTCCGTAGAAAATTTTGATTTACTATGCCGCGAAACCCTTCAGTGGTATCAGAGCTAGATCTATGCGTAGATGTGTTTCACGAGTAGAACGCAACATGGTTGTTGCGGGCGTTGATGTTTTCTGTTGCAAGACTCTTGTTTGTGTTCTTCTTATGACGCGGGATAGTGAGATTGAAGCGGTCCAGGCCAACCTTATGCGACGTCGTTCGCGAGACCGCCTCCGCACTTGACGTGTGGCTTGTTCCACACATGCGGCTGGTGGATGTCAGTTTCTCTCACTATAGTTGTCATGGGATTAACACCGGAGTTTGGCAACCATAATATCACCGTTGTGGCTTTCCGTAGGTAAGAATCGTTCTTAGCATCTACTCCCATAAAGCCACGTAAAACATGCAACAACAAAGTAGAGGCGTCTAACTTGTTTTTGCAGGGAGTGTTTTCTGTGATATGGTATGGCCCAAGATGTGATGTGTATATTGTATGCGATGATCATGTTTTGTAATGTTTCACGACTTGCATGTCGATGAGTACACAACGGCGAGCCATATGGTTGTCTTTATAATTGTGTATGACCATGAGTCAACTTCTTATACGCCATGTAATAGCTTTACTTTATCGCTAAGTAGTTAGCAATAGTTGTAGTTGCTATTCGTGGTGGAGGCAATCATGGTGGAGTGATGGAGATCATGCTTAACGCACAAGATGGAGATCATTGCGCGAAGATTGGCTATACCATGTCACATAAAGTTATATGCATGTGATGTTTATCCCTTTTATGTATCTTATCATGCTTAGATCGCGACGGTAGCATTATAAGATGATTCCTCACTTAAAGATCAAGATAAAAACTGTGTTCTCCCCAAGTATGCACCGTTGCGAAAGTTCGTCATGTCCAAGCATCACGTGATGATCGGGTGCTATAGACTCTACGCTCACATACAACGGGTGCAAGCCAGGTTTGCACACGCGGAAATACTTGGGTCTAACTTGACGAGCCTAGCATGTACAAACATGGCCTCGGGACACAAGAACCGAAAGGTTAAGCATAAGTCATATGAATGATATGATCGACACTTCGTTGTCCACCATTGAAACCACATCTCTTCTCGTGATGATCGGATTAGGTGTGGTGAATTTGGATCGTGTTCACTAAACAACTTGAGGGATGTTGAATTTAGTGGGAGTTCATCTAGTAATTTGATTAAGTTGAACTATTTATCATGAACATAGTCTAAATTGTACTTGCAAATACTGTAGATCCAATGGCCAAGTCCAACTTCAACTTCAACGCGTTTTCTTTGAGAAAGAAAAGCTTAGAAACAATGGGTCTAACTTCACCAATCGGTTCCGCAATCTAAGAATCATTCTGTTCATGGACAAAAAGGACTATGTCCTTGAGAAAGCGTTAGGTAAAGCCCCTGCCGTAGATGCGCCGGCTGATGAAAAAGCTGTTTATCAGTCGCGCAACGATGATTATGATTTGATTAAGATCGTCATGTTGTATGCTATGGAATCGGATCTTCAAAATCGTTTTGAGGAGTTCGCCGGGCCCTTTGAGATTCTCGAGGAGCTGAAAAACATGTTTCAGACTCAAGCCCGTTCTGGGAGATATGAGATCTCTAAGAAATTCTTTAACTACAAGATGGAGGAAGGGAGTTCCGTTAGTGAGCATGCCATTAAGATGTCGGGCTACACTCAACGCCTTGAGCAACTGGACTGCATGATTCTAGAGGAGCTCAAGATTGACACTCCTAGCTACAAAAGTATTGTAGTTGATCACAATCAGATTGGTTCCACTGATATGATCACTGAGCTCTTTGCTAAGATGAAAGTAGCGGAGGTGAACATCAAAAAGAATAATCATGTGTTGATGGTCAACAAGCCCCCCCACCTTTAAGAAAGGTAAGGGTGCAAGGAAGCCCTTCAAGAAAGGCGGCGGCAAGCGCGTTCCCTACGAGAAGAAGCTCAAGTCTGGTCCCAAGCCGGACACTGAGTGCTTCTATTGCAAGGACAAGGGTCACTGGAAGCGTAACTGTCCGAAGTACTTAGCGGACAAGAAGGCTGGCACCATCAAAGGTATATTTGATATACATGTTATTGATGTTTTCCTTACTAGCCCTCGTTGTAGTGCCTGGGTATTTGATACCGGTTCAGTTGCTAATATTTGTAACTCGAAACAGGAGCTACGGAATAGACGGCGGCTTGCGAGGGATGAGGTGACGATGCGCGTTGGCAACGGATCAAGAGTTGATGTGATGGCCGTCGGCACGCTCTCCTTAGTTTTACCTTCGGGATTAGTTTTAAACCTTAATAAGTGTTATTATGTGCCTGCGTTGAGCATGAACATTATTTCTGGATCGTGTTTATTGCAAGACGGTTATTCATTTAAATCGGAGAATAATGGTTGTTCTATTTATATGAGTAACATATTTTATGGTCATGCACCTCTTGTGAATGGTTTATTTCTTCTAAATCTCGAAAGGGATGAAACACACATCCATAACATTGAGGCTAAGAGATGCAAAGTAGATAGTGATAATACTACTTATTTGTGTAATCGTCTAGGTCATATTGGTGTAAAGCGCATGAAGAAACTCCATTCTGATGGACTTTTGGAGTCTCTTGATTTTGAATCATTTGACACATGCGAACCATGCCTCATGGGCAAGATGATCAAAAACCCGTTCTCCGGTATGATGGAGCGAGCAACGGACTTATTGGAAATCATACATACCGATGTATGCGGACCGATGAGTGTTTTGACGCGCGGTGGATATCGCTATTTCCTCACTTTTACCGATTACTTAAGTAGATATGGGTATATCTATTTAATGAAACATAAATCTGAAACATTTGAAAAGTTCAAGGAATTTCAGAATGAAGTGGAGAACCATCGTATGTAAAGATTAAGTTTCTACGATCCGATCGTGGGGGCAAATATTTGAGTTATGATTTTCTCACGCATCATGAAGCAAGCGGAATTGTTTCAACTCACGCCACCCGAACACCACAACAAGGTGCAATGGTGTGAACGCCGGAATCGAACCCTATTAGATATGGTCCGATCGATGATGTCTCTTCTTGATTTGCCGTTATCATTTTGGGGTTATGCATTAGAAACCGCTGCATTCACTTTAAATAGGGCTCCATCTAAATCCGTTGAGGCGACGACACCGTATGAACTGTGGTTTGGTGCTAAACCTAAGTTGTCGTTTCTTAAAGTTTGGGGATCTGGCTTACGTCAAGAAGTTGATCTTGGCCGACAAGCTCGAACCCAAAGCGAGAAATGCGTCTTCATAGGATACCCTAAGTAAACTATTGGGTATACCTTCTATCACAGAACCAAGGCAAAGTGTTTGTCAAAGAACGGTTCCTTTCTTGAGAAGGAGTTTCTCTCAAAGAAGTGAGTGGGAGGAAAGTAGAGCTAGACGAGGTTATTGAACCTTCTCTTGAATTGGAGAGTAGCGCAGACTGAAATTGTTCCAAGGTCTCCGCACCAACAATAGAGGAAGCTAATGACAAGGATCATGAAGCTTGGACGATCTTGCTCTTGAACGTCGCAGTCGACAAGGTCGCATGCCCTCCCGAGTGGTACGGCAACCTGTCTTGACTGCTTGTTGGTAGAAGACAATGAACCTACGAACTATGAGGAAGCGATGATGAGCCCAGACTCGAGAAATGGTGGAAGCCATGAAATCCAATTGGGATCCATGAGCGAAAACCAAGTATGGACTTTGGTGGATCCTCCTAGCGACCGAAAGGCCGTTGAGTGCAAATGGATATTCAAGAAGAAAACGGACGGATGGTAATGTTACCGTCTATAAATCACGGGTTGTCGCAAAGGTTTTCGACAAGTTCAAGGTGTTGACTACGATGAGACTTTTTCTCCGTAGCGATGTTTAAGTCCATTCGGATTTTATTAGCAATTGCTGCGTTTCATGATTATGAAATATGGCGGATGGATGTCAAGATCGCTTTCCTCAATGGCAACATTGATGAAGAGTTGTATATGATGCAACCCGAAGGTTTTGTCGATCCTAAGGATGCTAGTAAAGTATGCAAACTTCACGTTCCATTTATGGACAAGCAAGCATCTCGGAGTTGGAACCTTCGTTTTGATCAAGTGATCAAGAGCTTTGGATTTGTTCCAAATTGCTCTGAAGCTTGTATCTACAAGAAAGTGAGTGGGAGCTCGGTGGCGTTCGGTAATCGTATGTGGATGACATATTGATTATCGGAAATGACATCAACATGCTTAACGATGTGAAGAGTTATTTGAACAAGTGTTTTTCAATGAAAGACCTAGGTGAAGCTGCTTATATATTGGGCATCAAGATCTATAGAGATAGACAAAGATGCCTGATAGCTTTAAGACAGAGTACATACCTAGACAAAGTTCTGAAAAGGTTCAGAATGGATAAGGCAAAGAAAGGTTCAGTGCCTATGTTGTCGTAAGATATTGAGCAAGGCTCGGTGTCCACGGTAAATGATAGGGAAGCTATGAGCAAAGTGCCTTATGCCTCGGCCATAGGTTCCATCATGTATGCCATGCTTGTGTACTAGACCGGATGTGTCCAATGCTCTTAGTTTGACGAAGATATCAAAGTGATCCAGAGTGGAACCTTTGGACAGCCGTGAAGAACATCCTAAAGTACCTAAATAGAACTAAAGAAATGTTCTTAGTCTATGGGGGTGATGAACAGCTTGTCGTAAAAGGTTACGTCGATGCTAGTTTCGACACCGACAAGGATGATTCCAAATCTCAGAAAGGATACGTTTATATTTTGAATGGAGGAGCTGTGAGCTGGAGAAGCTGCAAGCAAAGCTTGATCGCGGGATCTATAGTACAAGCGGAATACATGGCTGCTGCAGAAGCGTCAAGTGAAGGAGTTTGGATCAGAAACTTCATCACTGAGCTTGGCGTGGTTCCAAGTGCATTGGACCCACTGGAGATATTGTGTGACAACACTGGCGCCATAGCACTCGCTAAGGAACCAAGATATCATCCAAAGACCAAACATATCAACCGCAAGTTTCATATAATCCGAGATTATATAGCAGATGGAGATCTGAAGATTAACAAAGTACATACGGATCTGAATGTCGCAGATCCATTGACTAAACCTCTTCCACGTGTAAAACATGATCAACACCTCGATTGCCATGGGTGTGAGATTGTTGCCAGATGTAAACTAGATTATTGACTCTAGTGCAAGTGGGAGACTGTTGGAATTATGCCCTAGAGGCAATAATAAAGATGTTATTATTATAATTCTTGTTCATGATAAAGTTTATATTCCATGCTAGAATTGTATTAAGCGGAAACATTAATACTTGTGTGGTTTGTGAACAACACCGTGTCCCTGGTACGCCTCTAAGGACTAGCTCATTGATCAATGATGGTTAAGGTTTCCTAACCATAGACATGAGTTGTCAATTGATAATGAGATCATATCATTGGGAGAATGATATGGTGGATAGACCCAAACTAAGCAAAGCAATTAGATCGTATCATCGTGTTCATCTTTGCGAAGCTTTTCCTATGTCAAATATTGTATTCCTTAGACCATGAGATAATGCAACTCCCTGGTATCGGAAGAAAGCTTTGAGGTCATCAAACGTCATCCTATGAGAGGGTGATCATAAAGGTGTCTCTCAGGTGATCGGAAAGTATCTGTTGGGTTGTATGTATCGAGATGGAATTTGTCCCTCCCAAGTGGGAGAGATATACTTCGGGCCCACTCGGTAATCGATATCAACACCGCTTGCAAGCATGTGGTTAAGGAGTTAATCACAAAGTGATATCGGATTACGGAACGAGTAAAGTACTTGCTGTAACAAGATTGAACTAGGTATGACGGTACCGACGATCGAATCTCGAGCAAGTAAAATATCGCGAGACGAAGGGAATATATATATGGGATTGATTGAATCCTGGCATCGTGGTTCATCCGATATGATCATCGATGAATGTGTGGAGTCAATATGGGTGCCTGCACTGACCCAGTTGATTATTGATAGAAGATCATGTCTGCATATTCTCGAACCCGCAGGGTCACACACTTAACGTGTCTCGACGCTAGGATAGATTGGATAATTGGTTTATGAATTTTTGTTCGGAGTCTCGGATGGGATCCGGGATATCACGAGAGGTTCTGGAATGGTCCGGAGAATAAGATTCATATAAGGCAGTGCAGTTTTTGGAGTTCGGAATTGTTAAGGTTAATCGGTATTGTCTAAGCTTCTAGAACCTTCCGGAAGGGGACCAACGTGGCCCCACATTCCGGGAGGGGGCATGGGCCTATGAGGGAGTGTCCTGGCCGCATTGGGCCAGGGGCACAAGGCCCCATAGGGCCCAGCCGATTCTAGAGAGATTTAAATCGTTTAAACTAGAGATAGGATTTCTAGATAAGGGAGAGTTTAAATTGTTTAAACTAGAGATAGGCTTGGAGGAGGGGCAAGGGCTGGCCGCCCCCCTCTATATATAGAGGGGTGGTGCGCCCCCTCCCCCCCCCCACACACACCTTCCTCCAAGCCCTAGCAGCCTTGCTACCTTCCTCTCTCCCTCCCGACTGTTTGTAGGCGAGCCGTGCAGCAGAAATTCTCCACCATATATACCACGCCGTCGTGTTGTAGATCCAATCTATCTCTCCACCATACTCGCTGGTCCGAGGAAGGAGGAGACGTCGAGGTGCTGCACGTGTGCATCTCACGGAGGCACCGCCACTTGTGGTGCTAGATCGGATCGGATCGCGAGGAGGAGAAGCGAGTACGACTACATCACCCACGCCCGTTTAACGCTCACTGCGAATCTTCAAGGGTATGAAGATCTAATCCAATCTCTCTCGTTGTTTGCATCTCCTAGATTAGATCTTGGCTTTCCCTCTGTTCGCTCCGTAGAAAATTTTGATTTACTATGCCGCGAAACCCTTCAGAAACACCAGGATGGGTTTGTTTGGTGGTAGCATCAGGTTGGTTCCGAATAGGTCTTTCTTATCCCTCTCTGATATCCGACAGTTGTATCGAGTCTCTATAGGTTGTTTAGTGCATGCTGCCGCTGCCGCTTCAGTCCACCATACCTATGTAGGCGAGGACCGCCGAATTCTAGTCTCGCCGTGTACTGGCCTCAGTACTGACCGCTCTCTCTTTTTCCTTTGCCTTTGTCGGCACCCCTTTTGTTTAAGCAGGTTTTGAGATCGACGTCGTTAGCAGGGTTACCCTTCCGGCTTGGCCTGGGCAGGGTTATGGACGCCATTGGTTATTCTTCGGGGCTCTTAGCCCCATTTGCATCTTGTCCGTAGTCGGACACTCTATCATTTTCAAGGTGAATTGGATCTTTGTATATTATACCTGTATTCTTGACTCATTGAGTCGCTGTTGTATATATATCTGTTCTGTGGGTCCCATCGAGGACTGTTGTGTAATGTTATTACTTCGTTTTCCACCCGCACGAAAGTGCCTGGTGGGCACCTTTGAATCGTTTCTATGCGGGTTTGGCAGGAAGCGCTGAAACTTGCATAGGGTCGATTCTGAGGGTGTTACAATATGCTTGAGAAATCATAAGTTGAAAATCTCATCCCCTTGAGTACGAGGGTCATTCCTCATGCTACTCAACTTTAGTCACAAGCAAGTTCTTCTCATTGTAAGTATATGTGTATCATAGAGAACCATGGGGTACCCCTTTCCCCATGACACAGGAGCTATCCCATATCAAAATGACAAGGCAACAGACAATGAGCATCTCAGCGATCTTTTTATTTACCATGAGCATGGTGCTTTTTTCTATTTTTTCTGAAGATGCTTCATAGATTTCTCACTATGGTTATGCTGCAAGTTTCCACCATGATTATGCATGGCTTAGGCTAGCTGCCCAAGAGTTTCTCTAACACATATACAAAACTCCATGGACTTACAAGCTCCCCTTTTATTTCACACCGCCGACATCCATAAACAAAAGAACATGATATCAACTGAATAGATATGTACAAGTGTTGAAAGCGTTCCCCATGACAGCATGGTTATGCTAACTCCCAACTTATAACTTGCAAGCATATAAGCAACATAGATGGGAACAATGGTTCATGTTTATTAAGTGCAAGAAAATAAAGTGTGCCATCAAGTTCGTGAGAGCTTTAATCACTAATTTTCACATAACAAAATTTTAATTTGGAAGATAGATAAAACATGAATATGCTTGGAATGGTGTAACACACCATGCATAGGAATTTATAGTGGAATCTTTGGAATAACTTGGTTTCTTAGGAGTTGGATGCACGAGTAGAGCTCATACTCGGCACAGGTGGAGGCTAGCAAAGGACTGGGAGCGATCAATTAAGAGAGAAATACTGTCCATAATCATGCAAAGCGACAAAACATTATTAATTAAAGCATAAAGTGATATCAAAAGTCAAAAACTAAATGATCATAAAGGCTAAGGTGACTGGTTCATAGTCTTAACATGGTGTAAGCATGTGCAAAGTCAACCCAAATAAAGCATCAAAGGAGAATACCATAATATTATGCTTTTGTATGCTAAAACAACGCATGATTCTTTCAAGGCACACTAAGCAATCTCAATTGTTTGAAACAAGTCATGCTACAACAATAATTACTAAGCATATGGTCAAAGCAATATCTAACATGACATGATAAAGTCTAAGTCACAGTCAAAACAAGCTTCCTTTTGTACCACCATAAGCATGAAACTTTCTACTCTTTCCCAACACCAATCGACTTATTTGAAACAATTCACAAATATTATAATTAATAAAGATCAGAGAGCTTATCTCACCTAACTACAAAGAAGACTAAAAATTTCTAAGCAAAAGAAAACTAAAGCTAAACGTAGTGCTAGCAAAAGAGAACACTCACAGAACAATAAGAGTGAAAACTAGAGTGTTCTAGGCAATGAAGAACTAGGTGTGACTTCTCCAAAATAGGTGCGTTGGGGTCCGACCAACTTATTACAGCAAACAAAGCAAAATAAAACTAAAACAAAAACAAATATGCTCCAAGAACAACATATAGTGCATGAAGCAAAAATAAAGTGTCATGAAAGAGAACCTGAGATTTTTATTGATGAAGGGAATGCCTTGGGCATACCCAAGCTTTGACGCTTGTACCTCTTGAATATTTCTTGGGGTTACACGGGTGGCATCCCCAAGCTTGAGCTTTTGTCCATACTTCATATCATCACATCATTCTCTCCCTACACTTGAAAATTTCTTTCATACAAAACTTCACACAATCTTTATTAGCAACATTAGTGTATTCAAGATAATAAGCCTTTGGGTTTAGTTTCAACTCAAGTAAATCTTCCATTAAAACATAGGCTACCGCAGAAACTCCTTTTACAAGCTCAAGTGATCAAAGAGAACTCAAAAAGAAACCGATTAAGAGGCAAATACAAATAATGGTAGAAATCTATCAAAACAGACCAGCAGGTAAAGACCGATTTTTTGTAAAACCTTTTGTTGCTCGAATTGAAAAGTGCAGACTAACGAAAGTTGGGAAAATACCAGGGGCATGCACAAAAAAAATTATAGCTCAATCCGACGTACTGGGATTTTTCACAATTTTTTACAGTGACACACAGAAATTTGTTTCGGGACAATAACTTCCCCAAATATTACTTCCCTCTCATTAGAGGCTATGCTTGGCACAAAAACCAAACAAAAAGGGTAAGGGGAGGTTATTACAGAGGCAATCACTTCCAAGACTCAACAAAATAAAAATTTACTGAAATAAAAATTGGGTTATCTCCCAAGAGTGCTTTTTAACGCATTTCAGCTAGGCATAGAAAGCAAGAATCAAGTATTTTCAAATGAAGAAGCATCAATGTCAATACCAGAAATATCTTCAACATGGCAATGTATATTATCCAAATAAGTTCTAGAGGATCCTCTCTCAATACTCTTGGGTTCACTATTTTCATCAAACGGGTTTTCAGGAACAATCCAATCAAAATTATTTTCCAAGGCTTCATGCACTCCTACAAGTTTAAAAGGTATTGGCATTTTAATTTCCTACCCATTTTTGGGTTTGGTTTTGTCCAACTTTTCTAGTGTACCAATAATATCTACATATGAGCCTAGCATATTGAAATGAACAAAGACCTTTCTAGATTCTATAGCAACATCATTAAATTCTTTAAGCAATGTTTCCAGGATAAAATCTCTCTTTTCAGTGTCCTTAATATCATTTAGTTTAAGAAACATTACCTGCATCATGGGGTTAAGATTAACAAACCTAGCCTCCAACATGTGAACTAAATATAAGCCGCAGCAGTTTCATAATTTGGAGCATGTTCTGCTACGGAAATATCCTTAATATCTTTATACGTACTAACGTGATTAAAGAATTCTTCAATATTATCTTTCCCAATTATATAGCCACTACCTTTTGAAAGGTCTTTCAGAGTGAATTTAGGGATAAACATGATGGGACAAGAATAAGGTAACAAAATAATAACTAAAGAAGGGACTAATTTTTGTGTGTTTTTGATAAAAAAAAGTAAACCAACATAAATAGTAACTAAGGTAGGAACTAATTTTTTATGTTTTTATAAGAAAAAGTAAACCAAACAAAACAAAATAAACTACGCAAAACAAAAACAAAGTAAAGAGATTGGTTGTGAGAGACTCCCCTTGCAGGAACTGTCCTGTGTCTTCCCCAGCAACGGCGCCAAAAAAAGCCTTGATGCGGCTCGGTTACTGTAGAGCCCGTTGGGAAACCTCACGAGGAAGGTATGATGAGCACAGCAGCAAGTTTTCCCTCAGTTATGAAAGTAGGGTTATCGAACCAGTAGGAGAAAGGAAACAACTCCCAAGGTGTTGCTAGCAACGTGAAACCTGGACAATACAACCACAATAATTTGCCCCAACTTACAGTAAGGTTATCATGCTCACTGGTTTGCTAAAAACAAAGGATTAAACGTATAGTGTGGAAGAACGTAATTGCTTGTAGTAATTGCGGAAAGTAAATAGTAGGCAGTACATTGAATATAAGTGGGAAGGAATGGACCAGGGTCCACAGTTCACTAGAGGTGTTTCTCTATAAGATAAATAGCATGTTGGGTGAACAAATTACAGTTGGGCAATTGACAGATTGAGAATGCATAATAATGCATGTACATGTCATGATGATTTCTATGAGATTCATTTGGGCATTACAACATAATACATAAACCTTAATCCAACTGCATCTATGACTAATAATCCACCTTCAGGTTATCATCCAAACCCCTTCCAGTATTAAGTTGCAAGCAACAGATAATTGCATTAAGCAAAGTGTGTAAAGTAAACAATACAATTGCCCTTGGACAAAAGATTGTTGTTTTCTCCCTAGTAGCAACAACACATCTACAATCTTAGAGGTTATTGTCACTCCTCCATATTACTAGAGACATGAACCTACTATCGAGCATAAATACTCCCTCTTGGAGTCACAAGCACCTACTTGGCCAGAGTAACCACTAGCAACAGAGAGCATGCAAGATCACAAATAACATAGACATGATAGAATAAATAATCAATCTTGACGTAGCACTCAATATCCATCGGATCCCAACAAACACAACATGTAGGATTACAAATAGATGATCTTGATCATGATAGACATCTCACAAGATCTAAACATGATAGCACAAAAGAGGAGAAACGACCATCTAACTACTGCTATGGACCCATAGTCCAAGGATGAACTACTCACGCATCACTCCGGAGGCTGGAATGGTGATGAAGAAGGCCTCCAGGGTGATATCCCTTCTCCGGCATGGTACCGGGAAGAGCTTCAGATCCCTCCCAATCTAGGGATGGTGGTGGCGGCGGCTACGGACTTTTTCATCGATTTCTGGTCGGGTACTTAGGGCTTTCTCCTCGGGTGTTTATATAGGTGAAGGGGCAAGGTCGGTTGAGGGCCAGGGGCACAGCATGCCCTGGCGCGGCCCAGGGTGGACCCGAGCCATGGTGTGGTTTGGCCGCCGTGTGGCATCATACGTCGGAAACGTATCTATAATTTTTTATGCTTCGTGATTGTTTAGTATCTACTTTTCTTTGCTTTGACTACACTTTGAGGTGTTTTTATATATTTTCTGAAACTAACCTATTAACAAGTTGCCACAGTGCCAGTTGCCTATTTTCTTCTGTTTTTGGTTCCAGAAAGGCAGAAAATCAATATTCTCAGAATTGGACGGGACAAAAGCCAAAGTCAATATTTTACCGTGGGCGTCATGAAGTCTAGAGGAGAGACGAAGGGGCGAGCCAGGGCCTCCACACCCCCCTAGGCACGGGTGGGCCCACCTCGCGCCTGGGTAGGGTGTGGGCCCTCTAGCCGCCTCCTAGACTTGCCTCTTCGCTTATAAGAAGCCCCCGATGCAGAAACCCTAGACACCCGATCAAAACTCCACGAAACCTTCTGTAGCCGCCGCCACCATCGTCCCTAGATCGGAGGGGATCTGAAGTTCTTCTCGGCACCCTGCCGGAGGGGAGATCATCCCGGAGGCCTTCTTCTCCGGTATGAAGCGTGAGTAGTTCCATCTTGGACTACGGGTCCATGTAGTAGCTAAATGGTTGTGTCTCCTCCTTGTGCTTTCATGTATAGATCTTGTGAGCTCCGTTCATGATCAAGATCTAATCTATTTGTAATCATGCATGTTGTGTTTGTGGGGATCCGATGGATATTGAGATTACTATATCAGATTGATTAATGGCTTTGTCTATTTGATACTATCATGTCTGTGTTGTTTGTGATCTTGCATGCTCTTCGTTGTTAGTAGCTATCTTGGCCAAGTAGTTGCTAGTGACTCCAAGAGGGGGTATTTATGCTCGATAGTGGGTTCATGCCTCTAGTTTCCAAGGGAAGTGACATAAATCTCTTCGGTTGTAAATGTGATGTTGCTAATAGGGAGAAAACAACGGTCTCTTGTTCATAGAACAAGTGGATTGTTTACCTTACGCACTTTTCTTAAGGCAGTTGTCTGTTGCTTGCAACTTAATACTGGAGGAGGTTCGGATGATAACCTGAAGGTGGACTTCTAGTCATAGATGCAGTTGGATGGCGGTCTATGTATATTGTTGTATTGCCCAATCGAATCTCATAGGATCTTTTTGTCTAGTATTGCATTGTTATGCCATGCTCAGTTCCTGTCAATTGCTCTGCTGTAATTTGTTTACCATGCATGCCTTGTTGTTTATCTAAGGAGAGCACCTCTAGTGAACTATGGACCCCGGTCCAATCTTTACCATTGATACATCCTCCACTGTTACCTGTTTACTTGCTGCAAACCATTACCTTCCACACCATACGTTTAATCCTTTGTTACGACAACCGGTGAGATTGACAACCTCACTGTTAGTTGGGGCAAAGTCTTGAGCTTGTGTTGTGCAGGTTTCCACGTTGCTTGCAACACTTGTGTGACGTTTCCTTCCTCCTACTGGTTGGATAACCTCGGTTTCTTACTGAGGGAAGACTTGCTGCTGTGCTGCTTCACACCTTCCTCTTGGGGTTCCCAATAGGCTCCACATCAACTGATCCATCATGGAACCTCTTCATACCTCCTCTGGACTCCGTCTTTGTTTCGGTAAAATATTGACTTCGGCTTTTGTTTCGTCCAATTCCGAGAATATTTCCTTACTAGCTTTTCTGAACCCAAAAACAGCAGAAAACAGGAACTGGCACTATGGCATCTTGTCAATAGGTTAGTTCAAGAAAATGTATAAAAATGCCTCAAAGTGTAGACAAAACATTAGATAGTTGGTACAAAACAAGCATGGAGCATAAAAAATTATAGATAGGTTTATGACGTATCACCGGCGTCATTGAGGTGGATTTCATCATGGACACGATTTATGCCCTTAGTGCCCTATTCCTATTGGGAATTTGCGGGTTTGACCTGTTTCGTCTATTCTCAGCCTGAGGGGTGGGAGGGGGATTGGGAGGCAGATCCAATGGTGGATCGGTTCCATCATTGAGGTTGCTGCCATGGATGGCAGCGCACATGTAGCACTCACGGAGAGGATCGCTGCTCCTGCAGCTCTCAGATCTGGAACCGTAGGTTCCTTCCTCTGTAGGAGGGTCCCAGAGATCGGATTTATAGTTGATGCTGTCATCCGAATCGCCCATCAGCGACGACGTGCGCGGGGCGTCGATAGGTGGGACCCATGAGGCGGGCCTGATTGATGGATGTGGCACCCGCTCTGGGAGGCGGAGGGTGCCAGTCTTGCCCACCTGGAAGCAGAAGCTTCCGAACAGCATCTCGATCCGTCACCTATGGATTCAAAATCTTTGCGGGGGGACGGCGAGTGGGTGGTGAAGTCTAAGGCGCCGAAGAGGAGGAGATTCTCCATCGCCAAGGAATCGTAGATCGCTCCGGATGGAATCTTCACGACCGCACGATCACCATCCTCAGTTCCCACAGATGGTGCCAATTAATGAGGGTTCGACTCGTCAATGCTCATTGTTATGGACTTGGGTTTTGGAGAAGATGGGGATGCTGGAACTCGCGAGAAGGTTAACAGGCAATCAACACGGGGACATGAGGTTTACCCAGGTTCAGGCCCCCAGAGGGAAAACCCTACTCCTGTATGGTTTCGTAGCATGGAAAACAAAAAATTTCTATCGCATACAAACAACCAAGACAAGATCTATCTACTAGATTGTAGCAACGAGTCGATGGAATAACTCACCCTCGAAGATTCCAAAGTGTTTAACAAGAGCGGATTCTCGTGGGTGATGTAGTCGTACTCTTCCCGATCTCAAGATCGCGTAGACGATCCTTCCGGCGCTGCTCCTTGCTCCCGCAATCGTCCACACATTCGGTACTCGACGAAGACCTTCCTCTCCCTTGTTCCAGCAGGCAGCGGAGGTTGTAGCACTCTCCTCGCGATTCCGGCAGCACAACGGCGTGGTACCGGAAGTAGAGGGGAGATCTCGCAGGGCTTCGCCTTAAGCCGGAGCGAGTATGGTGGACTATGAGAGAGCTCCTCGGCGATCTAGGGTTTAGACACACCAAGGAGGAGGCTTGGCCGGCGGCTAGGGTTAGCTAGGCGGCGGCGGCTTGCCCTAGGGCGGCGGCGGCTGCAGGAGGGCCGGCGGCTTAGGGCTAGGGTTTGCGGGTGGAGGTGTTGGGTGCTAGGAGGGGCAGCCCTGCCCCTCCTTATATAGGTGGAGGGTCGCCCCAGGGGAGGGGAGTCCCTCCCCAACTCGGTTTCCCAAGGGGGCCGGCGGTGGAGGGGAGGAACTCCTCCCCAACTCGGTTTCCACCTTCCCCTCCACTTCCCAAAATAGCCGTTTGACTTTTCAAATTGGCGTTTGACTTTTCAAACTAGGATTTGATTAAACCCTTTATTTTGTTCAGCGATGACACCTAGTACATGATGCAATCATTCCAACTTGGTATGACACATTCATGTACCCTTCCCCTCCGGAGTGCCGGACATTCCGGAACCTTCTAGAACATTCCCGATGAAAACACCGGAACCATTCCCCAACACTGAAACATCACATTCCTTATATGAATCTTATTCTTCGGACCATTCCGGATCTCCTCGTGATATCCCGGATCCCATCCGAGACTCCGAACAACATTCGGTCTCTTTCTCATCATTCCATAACTACTCAAACAACGTCGAATCCTTAAGTGTGTCTCCCTACGGTTCGTGAATTATGCGGACATGATCGAGACACTTCTCCGAACAATAACCAATAGAGGAATCTAGAAATTCATATGGCTCCCACATATTTCTATGATTACTTTGCGATCGAATGAACCACTTACATACGATACCAATTTCCCTTTGTCTCACGATAGTTTACTTATCCGAGGTTATGATCGTCGGTATCTGCATACCTAGTTCAACCTCACATCGATAAGTACTCTTTTCTCGTTCCCGTGATATGTGATCCCTTGTGAGCCAGTCACATGCTTGCAAGCTAATTGGATGACATTTCACCGAGAGGGCCCAGAGTATATCTATCCGTCATATGGATGGACAAATCCCACTCTTGATCCATGTGTCTCAACCAATACTTTCCGAACACTCAATGCCACCTTTATAGCCACCCAGTTACGGTGTGGTGTTTGATGTCATCAAAGCATCCTTCCAGTGAAGGTGATATGCATGATCTCATGGTCGAAGGAATTAGGTTACTATGTATCACAAAGCATATAGCAATTGAACTATTAAAATGACTTGATCTTTATGCTACGCTTATCTATAGGAGTATGTCCACCATATCATTCTCCTAACGATATGATCTTGTCGTGAATAACATCTCAATGTTCATGATAGGGAAACCACAATCATTTATTAACCAACAAGCTAGTGATATATAGAGGCTTTACTAGGGACTTCAATTTAAGTTTACAAATCACACAAGTATTAATGTTTCCTTGTTAATACTATTATAGCATGAATGTAAACATTTATCATAAACACAAAGATGTAATAATAACTACATTTATTATTGCCTCTAGGGCATATCTCCAACAACTCCTGCTTCTCTATTCTTGATTACGGCGGAACCGAAGGTTACATGGGGTGTGCTGATGCAATCTGGCGTGAGGTGTGTGTATGAGTTGTATGATCCTCCTCGTCGTGCCCTCCTGGTCCTTATATGGATAGGCCAGGTCTCAGGGGTAGGTCAAGTCGGTTACAGGTTAGGATTGAACCCTTTGAAATTCTATCTATAACTAGTCGTGTCCTTCAAGGAGTCGAACTTGTAATGGGCTTGGGCCACCCAAAAAATTCTTGGACAGCAAGTCTTCACGTGGGCCTTCCCTAGGCTGGACCGGGTATACCAATGTGAGGCACCCGTAGGGTATATCCATGTCGGATTCCGCAGGGCTTCGCCTAAGCCAGAGCGAGTATGGTGGAGTAGAATAGGGGACTTAGCGATCTAGGGTTTAGAGGGCGCCAGGGGGGTGGTGTGTTCGGCGGCTAGGGGCTAGGGTTTGTCCCAAGTGGCCAACTTGGAGGAGCTCCTGGCGGCAGTGGCTACTAGAGGGAGTAGGCTACTTGGCTAGGTTTTGTGGTGTGGGGGCAAGGGGCGCCTCTTCCCCTCTATTTAAGAGAGGGAGGGGTGGAAAGGGTAGGGGGAGTCCTCCCCCAATTCCCCTTTCTTTGCCGGCGACAAGGACATGGAGGATTCCTCCCCTAGGTAGGAATCCTTCCCTACCTCCACTTGGAAACATTGTCCCAGTTTGACTTTTTCAAACTGTCTTTTTGACTTTCAATTTAGAGTTTGATTTCTCTCTTCCAAGTGTCCAGCCAAGTGACCTAGGACATGATGCAACCATTCCAATTTATCATGACACATCCATGTACCCTTCCCCTTTCGGATCGGTGAACCTTCTAGACCCTTCCAAAACATTCCGGTGAAAACACCAGAACCATTCCCGAACTCCGGAATTGGACTTCCCTTATATGAATTTTATTCTCTGGACCATTCTGGATCTCCTTGTGATATCCCAGATCCCATCCGAGACTCCTAACAAAATTCGGTCTTCTTACTCACATTACATATCTACTAAACAACATTGAATCCTTAAGTGTGTCCCCCTACGGTTCGTGAATTATGCAGACATGACCAAGACTCTTCTCCGTTCAATAACCAATAGAGGAATCTAGAAATTCATATGGCTCCCACATATTTCTATGATTACTTTGTGATCGAATGAACCATTTAAATACGATACCAATTTCCCTTTGTCTCATAATACTTTACTTATTCGAGGTTTGATCGTCGGTATCTCCGCATACCTAGTTCAACCTCGTTATCGATAAGTACTCTTTACTCGTTCCTGTGATATGTGATCCCTTGTGAGCCAGTCACATGCTTGCAAGCTAATTGGATGCCATTCCACCGAGAGGGCCTAGAGTATATCTATCCGTCATATGGATGGACAAATCCACTCTTGATTCATGTGCATCAACACATACTTCCCGGACACTCAATGCCACCTTTATAACCACCCAGTTATGAAGTGGTGTTTAATGTCATCAAAGTATCCATCCGGTGATGGTGATTAACATGATCTCATGGTCGAAGGATTTAGGTTACTATGCATCTAAAAGCTTATAGCAAACGATCTATTGAAATGACTTGATCTTTATTCTATGCTTATCTATAGGAGTATGTCTATCACACCATTCTCCTAATGATATGATCTTGTTGTTAATAACATCTCAATGTTCATGATTAGGAAACCATCATCATCTATCAACCAACAAGATAGTATTACAAAGAGGCTTGTAACATCCCTAAAATCATGTTTCAAAAACTCATGCATATCATCCATGCATCCATGATCATGTAGGATTTCATTTCAAAATCATTTCAAAACAGGAGCATATGTACTCATTATTTTATGTATGAATGCTCTAGCCTTTGTGCTACTTGCTATTGAGAAAGGTACTAATCTTCACTCAGTATTGTTTAGAATCCTAACTTAAGTGATTTCAAAAGCTTAAAACAAAGTTTCAAAACAAAATATGAAATAAAACCAAATCTATGCCTTTTATCACATCTCATAAGGGCTTGGTTTTATTTTCATTTTCAAATAACCCAAGGGTGTTTGTGTTTGTAGTAGTGTTTGACTCATATTTGAGTACAAGTTTCACTATACAAAAATCTTGAGAAGGTTTGAATTTAAACTGAATTGAAATGAAGTTTGAAAACCAAATCTAGAAAACCAAACAGAAAAAGAAAAGTATTAAAGTGGAAAAAAAATAAACAGACAGCCATTCTGGCCCAACCCATCCCAACTCGACCCAGCTAGCCCAGCAGCATCACCCCGCGAACCGTTTTTCTTACTCGCACCCGCACCCACTGAGTCGCTGACCGCCTGGACCCATCCCCACTCCATTTCTCTCGCTGGCAAGTGGAACCTGCGACCACGTCATCGTCGTCCCCAATCAACGCGCGGCTGAGGCGCTCTGCCGTTACCTCGCCGCAGTCACTGCCTGCGTTATTGCCATTGATACAACGCGTAATCGCCGCCCCCTCCTGGCTATTTAACCCCCTCTGCACCGCGAGAATTTCCCCTCACCTAGCTCCACCACTCCGCCACCGGGCTACGCGTATTCGAGCTCACTCCACAGTTTGGTATGCTAGGACAACCCCGAGCGTCGGCAACGTCGACGACTGAGCAAACCCGACGAGGCACTCAACCCCAGCGAGCAAATCTGGTTAGTCTGGAGCGCGCCTTGCCCTCTCTCTGATACTCACATGACCAGTATCACTCCCCGCATCTAACGCACCACTTGTTTGACTCTGGCATGATCTACAATGTCGGCAACAACGATGAACAGCCGTGCCCGATGACAGGCTCTGCTCCGACGAGGAATCCCCACCGTGTCCGTGCGCGCCTTGACAAGCCACTGCCACGTTGACCTCCAGCACACCTCTGCGAGTCTGGTAAGCGTCTCCAATCACTTCCTCGCTTCCTGTAGCCGCTGTGACGTTTTAGACCGAGCGTGCCGCCGCTCACCGTCGCCGCGCGCCGCCAGTTAGTGGTCGCTTGACCAGCGACCGTTAGATCTGGATCCATCGGCTGCGTTAGATTCATTTAGCGAAGGGGTACGCGTTAGATCTGGCCGTGCATCTTAATTTAGATCGTGTGGCTCTCGTTGATCGATCCGCCCGAACCGGTACTAACCAATAGGAACACGCCGCGTGCCTGTTAGTTTGATTTAAAATCTGAATTTGGATCTATTAAATGTTTAAACTTGTTTAAATCATAACTTTTGATTTCCACGTCCAAATTTGACAAATTTTATATCAATGGAATCAGGAGAGAAAGCCCTTTCCATTTATACAATGTTTTTAATGTTTTGCTTCTGTTAAAATGGGTGTTTTTGCAGAAACATGTGTAGGCATAATTTGGATATAATAATTATTTGAGAAATGATTTAATGTTCAAATAAAGTTTGTTTGGCAAGTTTTGAACTTGTCTATGAATCAATACTGTGCACTTGTCTTGTGAGTATAGAAAAAATCATCACATATCATATTGCATGCATCCATGTATTTTTGCTTGTATATTTTTTGTATGTGATTTAGTGTTATCATTTTATGTGTAGATATTGGTGCAAATAGTGATTGTGATTGTGAGGATTGTAGCTACTCTCCAAACTACCAAGGCAAGTGGTACTTCATGATTTTATTCCTATGTTTTCAACTATGCATTAGAAATATTTTGCTAGTCTTGCATGGATATATATATATTTGATCTATATGCTATGCTTGGGAAATCCTAGTAGTTGTAGAATTGCTAGAAATTTCTAAGTTAAGATGCTTATCTATGCCATGATTAGCCTAGCTAATAGCAACCAAGGGAGGTTATATATTCATGCTATGAATAAATATTTCTAAGTCTTTGGACTATGCTTTTGCTTAATAAAACAACTAAGTGAATGAAACACATGGGTGGAATGGAAGGGATGGTTTATGTTGAGTGGTTACACAAGGCCCATTTCTATGGTTTACCTTGTCTATCTCACTTGTGGAAAGCCACCCAGGATCAAAGGGATTTGAGAGGCCAAATGTTAAGAAGCTTCTAGTGCAGCCACTTGGCAATATGGGCTCTGCCTGGATCACATAGGTTGCAATAACTTAGCCATTTGGAAAGTTGGTGGTAGTGGGATGATAGGTTGGAACGTGTCCATTCGGTCTAAGGGAAGGCTTATGAAAGGTCCTGTCTTGGTGAAAATCAAGTCTTGTGGGGAAAGTGCACAACCTCTGCAGATGGAAGAATCTAAGTACTTAGCCATGTCCCTGGTATTGGACAACTTGAGCATCAAGACATGGACGCTATCAAGAATCTCATCATCCCAATTTCTAAGTAAAACTTGTGGTTGAACAAGGGTGAAGGACCCCAATGTCTATTGGTGGTTCCTTGGGAAGAGTTTATCAAAGAAAAACTTAGTGTTTTCAACTGATAGGCAAAACCTATTTTGAGCAAAGCAAGCCTAAGCTACACTTAGCCAAAATGCATATAGTATTTAGTCCACCAATATTCTACTAAGGTATCACTTGCCAATACTATTCCAATGTATTGACCCACTGTGGCTGTAACTTGTGATGTTGCAGGATATTCTGATGATGATTAGGAGTCATGAGTTTACACTCAACATGCTTGCCTGTGGCACATGAAGATGAAGACTTATTTATCTCATTACATTTATGAACTCTTGTATTAGGCCTGTGGCCATGGAGTCTTAAAAGACTATGTTTGTCTCTGGAATGATATGTAATAATGACCTTTGTTTCTGTGTACTTCATCTTAAACTATGGATGCTAGCATTGATCCAAGGACTAGCATTGCAATCACAGGGATCCTTTCCTTTACAAAGGAGGGATCTTACAAGGCTTTACTAGGGACTCTAACAAGTTTACAAATCACACAAGTATTAATGTTTACAGTTAATACAATTATAGCATGAATGTAAACATTTATCATAAACACAAAGATATAATAATAAATACTTTTATTATTGCCTCTTGGGCATATCTCCAACACCCTGATGATGTGTAGCTCAGACCACTGTAGAGCTTCGTTGGGAGACCCCAAGGTTATCGAACCAGTAGGAGGAAGGAAACGAATCAAAGGTGTTGCTAGCAACTTGGAAACCTGCACAACATAAACTCAATACTTTGCCCCAATAAACAGTGATGTTGTCAATCTCACCGGTTTGCTGAAAACAAAGGATTAATGGTATGGTGTGGAAGGTAATGGTGGTTTGCAGAAAGGTAAACAGTAACAGTGGAAGATGTATCAATGGTAAAGATTGGACCGGGGTCCATAGTTCACTACATGTGTTCTCCTTAAGATAAACAACATAACATGCTGGGTAAACAAATTACAACAGGGCAATTGAAAGGACTGAGCAAGGCATAACAATGCAATACTAGACATTCATG
Organism: Avena longiglumis; assembly: GCA_030063025.1. Classification (NCBI taxonomy): domain Eukaryota; kingdom Viridiplantae; phylum Streptophyta; class Magnoliopsida; order Poales; family Poaceae; genus Avena; species Avena longiglumis. The sequence continues at coordinate 526,166,003 of CP125976.1, forward strand.
ATCCTATGAGATTCGATTGGGCAATATAACAAGATACATAGACCGCCATCCAACTACATCTATGACTACTAATCCACCTTCAGGTTATCATCCGAACCCCCTACAGTATTAAGTTGCAAGCAACGGATAACTACTTTAAGCAAAGTGTGTAAGGTAAACAATCCACTTGTTCCATGAACAAGAGACCGTTGTTTTCTCCTAGTAGCAACAACACATCTACAGTCTTAGAGATTTCTGTCACTTCCCTTAGATTAAATAGAGGCATGAACCCACTATCGAGCATAAATACCCCCTCTTGGAGTCACTAGCATCTACTTGGCCAAGATAGCGACTAGAAACAGAGAGCATGCAAGATCACAAACAACACAGACATGATAGAATCAATAAGACAAAACCATTAATCAATCTGACATAGTTGCGGTGACCCAACATACCACTGCATGATGTAGTACACTATAGTCGTTGACATAACACCAATGAAACACCGTTCACTAGTATTACATCCCTCAGAGTAGTACAACAGAAACATAGCAGGTCCAAGACATGACTATAGGTTACAACTCAACTCTTTACACAAGATCCAGAGAACACTCTAGGTTAAAGAGAGAGAAAGAAACTTCTTACGAAGAAGAATCAGGAATAAATAACTCATAGCTACCATACTTATAAAACTAGTAACTGAACTACTGGCTTGCATTGCTGCTATTGCAATAACCTACAGAAGTAGGTTCTATGGTTAGAAATTCTATTCTTATCTAATCAGAAACTTCGTCTTCACTTGAGTTGATGTATATCTTGACTTCCTTGACTTCATAGAAGATCTTTATCTTTTGATGATGATTCCTGGAGCATAACTTGATGTAGACATCGTCTGTACTGGCTTTAGAACCTAGCAAGGGTTAAGAAGATACTTTGAGTACGAGTGTACTCAGCAAGTCCACTAGAAAAGGAGTGTTTGATGCACTATAACTACAGCCACAGACCATAGGTCGTAGGCCATGCAAGTTTTCATAAACATTTCTTCAAAGGTTGCTTTTATTCTGAAAAGCTATGTCCGTCAGCCTTCGCGGGTTTACCATAACTTTCATGGAGTTCCTTTCCCGCCGCGTTCGCAGCTCCTTCCCGGAACAGGGAGTAACAAGTTATAGTTTTTACACTCTGTAGAGGTGCGTCACTTTACCCATGAGAGATCTTAGCTTTGTTGCACATCCGGGCCGCGAACCCGTTCAGACTTCCTTGGTGTGAGGCCCAGACTAAGACCCAAGCCAATCACTGCCTTCTCCGTGCCCCCGCATGTCTCCTTGGTGTACGCCAGCCCACCTATTGAATTACGGCAATTGCAGTACAGACCGTTCAGATGCCGGAACTATTGTGGGACGCTGAGGGCTCCCACCCATATGCTGCATATCCTCTACGAATTACCATAAATAATATGCACGCTACGAGTGATAACAGCCATGACCCGCACATCTAGCTCCATGCGACAGGGAAAAGATACAGCTGACTTCTTCGTCCCATTCCAAATCTCATGGTCAACGCGTAATATACGACGCAAGAATCACGGCGACATTGGTTGTTAAGTCCTAGATAATATGTTCCTTTACCACCGGAACTCTTATAGTAGGTTATTACCTCATGGTAAATAACCTATAATCACATTATTATGAAGATAGTGTTTTCTGTCCTTTTTCAAATGCAGGTGATGACAACACTAGATTTCTAAAATACTTTACAGAAAATAATCAAAGGACATGAGCAAGTGTGAACTTGCCTTTTGTGATTGCAAGATTATGCACTCATGGTCTTCAAGACAATATAAGATCCAATAGTGGAAATCTGCATCATTGGTCCGGTAAGGACTAATATTTAAAGAAGCAATATGCTTTTATGCATAAGTAATGTAATGCAAGTTTATAAACTTGAATCCCTAGGTAATGTTGTTCTAGGGTTTGGATACTGGAAAAGGTTTCCTTGGAATATGTTGCCCTTTTAGATTAAGTTTTATACATGTGCTTCTTATTAAGGCTTGTGAGTGTGTGGAAAACAACATGTATTTATACAACAACAAAATACATAGTATGGAATGCTACTCAAGGTTGCTTACATCTTAATTGTTTTATCTTCAAGTTTTACTTTACAAGTAATGTCACTTGTAAAAATTTAAGTATTAACACTCCTATTATACAAGTAAAGTATAAACTAAGGTGTTTACTATTAATTGAAATATGTTGATTGAAGTGGCAAAATGCATAACTTTTGAAGAAAATCTTACTCAACTAGGCAGAAGCATTTAATTTTTTAAGTTAATCTTATGAGGTGTTTTTTCTAGTTAAAGTCTTTAAGTCAGAAAGAATTGCCTTTACTAGAATACTGAAATTAGTAGTATTTGAGACTTATCTATCTTTGTTTTTAACTGGGTTGGTTTTGTATTAAGATGCTTTATAATTAATTATAACAGACCAAAGTTAACTATAAAGTATATAATAATGTTTTTAGTAGTATACTTAAAGCTTTGCAACTAAAGGTAACTTTAAGGATGTAGATAGACTTAGGGTATATTACTTATGATACTTGTATCTTGTTCACCTTATATTGTTTCCTTAGAGTTACTTAAGAATGGCATTACTTCTATTGGGGTAGTGGTTTCTTTACATTATAATTGTATAAATGAATTTATCTCCCTATAAGGGTGTGGTTAATGTTTGTGAATAAGTGAAAAATATTATTTGTTACTTATGAACTCACTTATAGTGTTTTGATTTGTTTATAAACTTGTGGTTACTATAAAGAATGGGTTTTATCTTATTACAATTATTCTTGGAGATCTTATATTAGGTAAGGATTCTTTTATAAAATAATTTATACTTATGGTTGAAGGATAATTCAATAAAATTGCATTTAAATTGTGTTGAACCATTTTTACTTCATATTATTAATATTGAAGACTAATACTATTTATTAGATCTAAATTGACAATTTTAGGAATACTAACAAATTTTATTTACCTTTATATGTATTATCAATTAAGGAAATAGGTTTAAATTCAAGTTATTAAAGTGTTTAACTTTTTATTTAACTCAAAAGTGGAATATCACATTTTTAACATGTAGTTATTATTTTTGTGATCATTTTGGTATATTACATTTATTTTTGTGATTTATAAATAATAAGACATGATTTTAATAAGGTTTATTACTTTAAAAATACTTAATAATTAATAAATATTTAATTAAGAGGAATAATAATACATGATTATAGTTTTAAATTATAATTTTTATTTTCCTAAGATTTTTAGTATTTTATTTATATTTTTAACATTTTCCATTATTAAAATATTAATTATCAAAGTATTAAAACTTTATAAAGTATTTATTAAATAATATTTATTTAAATAATTATCATAATAATATTTAGTAATAGTTTTAAGTTGTATATTTTATTTTTCTAAACATTTTCATATATTATATGTATTTTTCTGGTTTATAAAACAAAAGATATCAATTAAACAAGTTTTAATCATTTTCTGAAATTATTAAACATATTTAATGCGTCACTGCTGACATCATCTCCTCTCTTAAACTTTCTACACTGCACCCTAAGCTAGCCCCATTCACTTACTGGTGGGGTCATTGCCATGTCATACGCCACCTCAGCAAAGCAGGACATGTGTGGTTTGACTGGTTGACCTGATGCAAGCATGATGTCATCATGACATCATCTCGCCGGTGATTCTCTCGTGGCAAGCAGCGACAACGATTCAGCGAAGATTGGCAAGCATGGTTGTTACGATTCGAAAGAGGACACGCTTGGGAACCTACTAGCAGCGGCGCCACTCGATTTAGGTCGCCGGAGCAAGGGGTACGACAGTGGCCAGTGGCGGCGGTGGCAGGTGGTTGCAGGGATCTCGATTTAGCATGCAAGGAAGAATTCTACAAAGGGCATTCGCACGAGGATCTCACTAGGAGCACGATGAAGGGCTCGGCGAGGCCGGAGGTGGTCGGAATCGACATTTATTGATGATGACCGGCGGCGGTGGTCGTCGGGAATCGGATCGATGAGGCCGATTAAGAGCTTGTCAGCTCGATTCCTTCTTGTCGGAGATGCTACACACTATGGCGAATCTTGTGGTATGCTCAGCTCGTCGTGGGGTGGTCTCTAGCAGTGACAGCAACAACTCTGGCGAGCTAGGTTTTTCAGGCAGAGGAAGAAATGGGGAAAGAGATGTTGCTGGGGCGAGTGAGGGGGAAATGAAGGGATGAGGACGAGGGAGACGTGCTCGGCTGATCTTATGTAAGATTCCACCCTTATAAAGGTAAGGATCCATGTGATTGCAATGCTAGTCCCTGGATCAATTGCTAGCATCCACAGTTTAAGATGAAGTACACAGAAACAAAGGTCATTATTACAACGTCATTCCAGAGATAACATAGTCTTTTACAACTCCATAGCCATAGGCTAGTACAAGAGTTTAACATAACAATATAAAATAGAAGTCTTCATCTTCATGTGCCACAGGCAAGCATGTTGAGTGTAGACTCATAACCCCTAATCATCATCAGAGTAACCTACAACATCACAAGTTACAGCCACACTGGGTCAATACATTGGAATAGTATTGGCAAGTGATACCTAAGTAGAATATTAACATCTAGTTACTACATGAATTTGGCTAAGTGTAGCTTAGGCTTGCTTTGCTCAAAATAGGTTTTACCTATCAGTTGAAAACACTAAGTTTTTATTTGGCAAAAACTTTCCCAAGGAACCACCAATAGAAATTGGTGAACCTTCACCCTTGTTCAACCACAAGTTTTAACTTAGAAAATTGGGATGAGGAGATTCTTGATAGCTTCCATGTCTTGATGCTCAAGTTGTCCATTATCGGGGACACGGCTAAGTACTTAGTTTCTTCCATCTGCAAAGGTTGTGCACTTTCCCCAGAATACTTGATTTTCACCAAGACAAGACCTTTCAGAAGCCTTCCCTTAGACCAAAATGGACGCGCTCCAAACCTATCAATCCCCTACCACCAACTGTCCATTTGGCTAAGTTATTGCAACCTATATGATCCAGGCAGAGCCCATAATGCCATGTGGCTGCACTAGAAGCTTCTTAACATTTGGCATCTCAAATCCCTTTGTTCCTGGGTGGAAATCCACAAGTGAGATACACAAGGTAGACCATAGAAATGGGCCTTGTGTAACCACTCAACCAAAAACCACCAAGCAATTACCATTCCACCCAGGTGATTCATTCACTTAGTAGTTTTATTAAGCAAAAACATAAGTCAAAGACTTATCAATTATTTTCCATAGCATGTATATATTCCACCCTTGGTTACTACTAGCTAGGCTAAGCATGGCAATAGCAAGTATCTTAACTTAGAGGAAATTCTAACATTTCTACAACTACTAGGATTTCCTAAGCATAGCATATAGATACTTAGAAAAATATTCATGCAAGCCTTATACAAAATATTTCTAATGCATAGGCAAAAATATTGGGACATAAATATGAAGCACCACTTGCCTTGGTAGTTGGGGGAGTAGCAACAATCTTCACAACCACAATCACTACTAGTACCAAAATCTACATAAAATAATAGCACCAAATTCACATATCAAAATATACAAGCAAAAATATATGAATGCATGCAAATGCCATGTGATGATTTTTCTAAATCAAACAAGACAAGTGAAACAATACTGAATCATAAACAAAACAATTATACAATAAATAAAATTGATTTGGCTCTTAGAATATTTTCCATATAATTTTTATACACCAAATAAGCTTAGAAATTTCTCTGCAAAAACAACCTATTTTACAGATGCAATTTATTAAAAAAAAGTGCATAATTGGATATAATTCTTTCTCCTGATTCCAATGATATAAAATTTGCAAAATTTGAACGTGTGGATCAAAAGTTATGAATTTTGTAAGTTTGAGCAACTAATAGATCTAATTCCAGATTTTAATTTAAAACACAGACACGCGGCGTGTTCTGATTGGCTCGTACCGGTTCGGCCGGATCGATCAACATGAGCCGCACGATCTAAATGAAATCGCACGGGCCAGATCTATTCGTACCCCTTCGATAAGTGATCTAATCCTATGCGTTAGATCTAGATCCAACGGCTGCCAAGCATGCGACCAAGGATGGGCGGCGCAAATGGATGCTGGCAGCGGAGGCGCTACTGGTGACGGTGTTCCGACGATTCCAGAGGGGGCTATGGGCAGTGGCGGTGCTTACCAGCGTCGCTAGGTTGCGAGGAAGCTCAAGATACTTATGGCGTGGGCAGGGGCGAGCTGCTGTGGTCGTAGGAGCTCGTCTGAGTTGAGGACAGCGTCGGGTGCACGGTGACGAAGACGTAGGCGACGCTCTGGATCACCCTAGCACAATCCAGGTGTATCAGGAGGTGCGCAAGGTCACGGCGAACACTACTGGGTCAAGGAGAAGACAAGGGGCGGTCGGGTTTTACCTTAATCGCTCGTCGGAGTCGAGCGGCGGTTCTGACGTTTGCGGGCGTGAATGGGGACGGCGACCTGGGTCACGAGAGGGAAAACAAATGGCATCAGGAGACGCGCAAGATCATTCTGGTCATGCTTGTTTGAACCAGAGGCAGAGGGGCGGTCGGAGCTCACCGTAATCGCACGTCGGAGGTCGTCGGTACCGCGGTGGTTCGAGCTTGAATGCGAGCAGCCTGGTGGCGGAGTGAGCGAGAGAAGTGAGGGGAAAGATGCGGGGTGGGGAGGGGGTTTTGTAGCCATAGCGGGGGCGAGAATTATGTGCTGATTCAATAGGATTTAAGCGGGGTTTAAACGCGGCGTCACTGCGCGGTGGTAACGGCGGAGCGGGTCGTCACGCGGTGATTGAGGACGATGATGACGGGGCAAGGTGGGTCCAAGGCGTGGTGGGTCTGCGCTGCGGTGAGAAATGAGGGAAGGAAAATCCAGGTGGGCTGGTTCATTTTTGGGCGAAATCTTGGCGCCAAATTTATTTCTATTTCTTTAATTTTTTTCTATTTCTATTTTGATTTTCAAGAACCAAATTCAAATGGGTTTTAAATGAGTTTGAATTCAAACCCTTCTGGATTTTTGTAAAGTGAAACTAGTACACATTTGGCTGTAGAACAATGTTGTACATTTAAAAATAATTTGGCACATTGGAATTTTAAAAATAAACAATGCCTTTATCAATTGCTTAGTAAAGACATAAAAATCGTTTTAAATTTATACTTTGTTTTGAAATATTTGTCCAAGCTTTGGAAAACATCAACCAACCATAGGATCAATTATCTTTGGTTTAAAACAAATAATCTCATACTAGAGAGTAGCATTGGGCCAATGCCTTGCTTACATAAAATAATAAGCCCTCAAATGCTTCTGTTTTGAAATGACATTGAAAATGATCCTAAAATGATTATGAATACATGGATGATATGCAAAATTTGAAATCATGATTTTTGGGATGTTACAACTTATCTCTGCTTTTGGTGACGGTGGGCATCGCGGTGGAGTGGGGATCGACGGCGGCAGCTCTGGCACGCAGCTGCCTGCCTTCATGGGGATGACGAAGGTGTGACAGAGGTTGAACCGGTACGGGCTTGCCTTGGGCTACAACTGGGCCGTAGCAAAGTGAGTGGAGGAAGAGGGGTGCTGCTCGCGGGCGACGAGTAACTGATAGGGTTAATGGGCCATGGGCCAGATTGATGTTTCCCCTATTTTTTTGGTTCCATTTCTTTTCCATTTTCTGTTTTTTATTTGGAATTTTACTTTCAGATTTTTATATTACTCAATTGTTTGAATATTTCCCATAGAAAATTACTAGCTAAATAATTGCGGCAACAATAAAGTTATTAAGAATCAATTTGTGAACCTTTATTATGTATTGTGATATTTTCTTTATTTCCCTTATATATAATCATTTGTTTTAACTTTCTAGGAATTTCTTATTTAGAAAATTGTAAGTTTATGGGAATATACTTAAGATTCTGATATTAATAATATTTTTATAATAATATATTTTATTGATTTACCTTTTTATATACTTTCATATTCATAATCATATGAAGGTTATTATATCAAATAGAATAGGTATAAATTAGGGTCTTAGGTTTTAGGATTTGTTTAGGATCTTATAATTTTGATATCTTGATTCTTATTGATTTATAGTATTAAAGAAACTTTTATATATCTTGATCCTTTATTGTTATTTTATATATAAAGTTTTGAGAACTTTAATATGGTTAATATTATTCTCATAGATTTAGGGTTTAATGTTTACCAAGAATTCCTATCTTCTATACTTCATAATTCTGGACTTCTAATTAAGGAATTACTTCCCTAGATATATTACTTCTCTATGTCCATTATCATGTACTAACATGATGAACTTTGCTTTATAGAAACTTCTTATCCACCCTTTATTATTCTAAATCCATTTATAAATGCAATGTGCCTAACACTAAAGCTTTCATAATATTCTCATATTTACACTTGGCTATAACAACTATTCTACTGGTAATAATCTTTAACCCAACAAGTGATTACCTCTAACTCCATTCATACCCTTCCTAAATCATCCATCAAAAATACTACTCTAGTAGAGGTTTATATCAAGTTCTACTCTCCTCTAGTGATTAGTATTTCCTAAGAGGAAAATACTACTTCTTTAATCCAATGTTATTTTAGCATCATCTTATTCATACTATCTTGTCTCTTCTTAACTCCAATATCTATCATTTCAACCTCACATTATATTAATGCGACTTGTAATGACTAATCTAGGATAATAAATCTATACTATGGTTCAATCATGTTTTATCCACCAATGTCACTTATACTTGGTATAAGCATTCAATATTGGTGAGTAAGGCATGATCATTATGATCCCTTGATCCTTTATGGTTCAGGTTTCTAGTTGACTAAATAAGGCTTCTTCAATACGACACTACAGTTGTATTCTAATTATCTTCTGTTTAGCTCTATTGGATTAAGAGATATAATTCATTGACTATACCTACTTGATCCAATAGGACTACTCCTGGTAACTATCTTCATACTTCATCCTTGTAATCTTCTTTGTTACCATATTGATTTGATTTCCCCCAATAACTCCCATCCTATAAATAACATCTAAAACTAGCATCACTATTTACCTCTTCTTACTTCTTTCTTTATAACCTTAAGTGAATGCTATAATAAGGACCAGAGTTGATAGGTTTAGGAATTGATAAGTTAAGAATTGGTGAATCAATAATTGATTACTTAATATTGATGAACAACAATTATAAGGATAGGATTCAGTAGAGATGATAAAGATTGATATGGAAAGAAAGATATATAATGAATGGTCTTGACTTGGTTTCTTTCCTACTCAATCTCACTAGAGAGTTAAAGTTAGGTATTTCCATGATACACGTGGTATAAGTAGATTAGATTAAAATACATCAAGATGTAGTTGTTACACTCCTATTAATTAAGTTATGTTTATTACTTAGTATTCATGAGTTGTGTAATGAATACTAGGGTATGATTACTTAAGGATTAAATATAGATCATTAAGTAATGTATTAGGGTTAACTTTTATTACATTTGATCTACCCTTAGATCAAATCTCCCTTACCCAAAATAAGGTTTTAGCAAAGGTCATATTGAAACTTATCGCAGTTAACTTGATGATCTACTTCAATTCCATCAAGTTAAGAGAAGATTCAATCACTTTGACAAGTTTTTATTTAAAAGCGCGAAAATTATTCAGATTTTCTATGCATGAATGCAATGCACACACCTGTGTTCAGTTTATTTCTAAGCTCTAATGCTGGGATGTTACAGACTCTCCCCCTTAAAATAAACTTCGTCCTCGAAGTTCGCATACTCTCATGTTTCAGAGTAAGGAATTGTATTGCATTGATTACAGTAGGTCTCAACTCCATGGTAACCTCAATGGACATAATTGTAGTATTCCATATCCAGATCTTTTCCTTGAATCCTCATTATACTTGGCAATCTCTAACTTGTTCTCTCCAATACTCCAAACTTCCTTTTACTTTACTCCCTTAGGAATATGTCCTTGTAAAATCCTTAAATTGAGGTCTCTGCTTTAGTTGATTTCCCTGATTAAGTATCCTAATCCAACTTCTTTATTTGATCATCGAACTTCCTTACTATGCTATGTAAGGTCTAGGAAGTCCCACTAAAACAGGTTTTAAATTTCTATCAGACAATATTTGTGGCCCGAATCTTTGATTTGTCATTGTATGTCTCAAACTGGGAATCCTTCCAAGATTGGAGTTGAACACATTTAGTCCATACCCATTGGAATTTCTTGTTCTCTACAAATGCCCAAATGGACGCATTTAATTTCCTCTTAAGGATCACTTAAGAGTTGTTTCTTCTAGAATTAGTCCATTAGGATTAATCTTTTATCACCTTCAAGCTTTACCTTATTAAGCTTTAGATAATCATTTGTTATTCCCTATAGTACTTCTTCAAGTTTCATTTATAATGTTTACTCTCCCCCTTAGGGTTTACTAATGGCATCTAAACTGCCTATAGAGTAACCATTGGCTTTATACTAGAATGTAAAGTTTTGTCTAGCTTATACTTTACCTAACTTGTTCTTATGAAAGATTGTACGGTGTATCCACACAATTGTGGATCTCCGAAATGAATCTTTCAGCATTATTTGTCTTACTTACTTATTCGGATATTTTCGCTTTGATGCACCTGACTTCACGAAGAGTCTCGAAAGACGGTCGCTTTCAATTTTTATACTCCTTTGTGTCTTACTTATCTTAGGCCAAATTTTATGCTCTTTTGCAACTTTTAAGATAATATGGTTAACTATGTCAACCAATTACTAGCTGCGGACAAGATACCAACTGTGGATCAATTACTAGCTATGGATCAAATACCAGCTGCGAACCATCCTAGGGTGTAATTATTACCCTACGGTTTCCGACATACTTCTAGCATTCTCTCTGAATTGTCAGAGCTTGAATACTATTTTGGATTCCAAAACTTCTTCTTTGCACTTATTCATGATGCTTCCATGAACTTGGTACAATTACTCCATTAACTTCTTAGCAATATTACCTGCTTTGGGGTGAATTTAAATTCATCACTTCTTGTTCCATATATTTTCTATACTAATCTTCCTTCTTATTGTTGTTTAGTAATTATCTGAACTTGATTCGTCCATCAATTGGAATTGATACTCCTCATACTTGGCTTTACCCTTCAGGTAGGTCTTCATCTTGGTCTTCGGAACTCGTCACTCCCTTACACGAATTCCCATTACTATCTAGGTCTATAACATCAAGTAGTATCTGGATGTTGCAACATGCATTTGCACATCAAGTCAAACTTCATGTACAGATCTAGTCAAACAAGAAGATCCAAAAAGAACAAATAAATCCAGATGTGGTACATATAACACACAATTTTCTAAGCCCAGAATATAGTAGTTGAGTATAATATCTCTAGAATTCCGGCTTAGTTGTGTAGTATATGACACCTCCTCATATCGGTTTACATCGTGATACTTAGCACATAGGGTCAAACTATTCTTTGTTTCTTAACTTACCCAAATTTCTCAATTCCAACATGATAATTTTAAGCAAAGTGGTCTCAAATTTGGTTTTGACTAACCTTTGGTCTCACCTTTGGATTGATTAACTATATTCAACCTTTCTTTATTAGCCAACAACCTCACATGATCTCTCCAAATGACTAATTAGATTATATTTCTAACTTAAACCAAAGATTATTAGAAATTTTTAGCACCCATGACTTATATCATAGCTCTACTTATACTTCAGATAATGTACTAATTACTCATCATATTTATACTCTCATCATGGTTTAGGAGCTAATCTCACCATGATCTCGTTATGTTTTACCTATACATCATGATTTAAGAGTTAATCTAGCCATGATGACTTTATTTCTTATGACTCTATCATTTAGTATTATCATGATTTCACTCTATCACGTGAAATTCTCTAGTGAATCCCACATGATTACTACTCATTTCATCAACATTGATCCCAATGATACTCATCCGGTTGTCTCTGGTTATCAACTGACACTAGGATTTTACTATTCTTACTTAAATTCTAGGATTAGGCTACACCATAAAAACTACTTCAGTTGATGTCTTACACTTTCCGATAGTATCTTGGTGGTTGATGTCTCCCTCGGAGGACACTAACAAGCACTATACTTGAGAAAAGATAAATAATTACTCCTAAGAAAGAATGACTTAAGCATATGACTTAGGTGTGACAAGGCTATCCTCAAGTGGATACTCATCGCGAGTCATAAGAATATTTGGTTTAAATAAGATGGATTTTATAGTCACTATCCAACCTACAGATCTTCCTAAAATGGTTTCAATCCTAAGGTCAAAGCATATGCTCTGATACCAACTGCGGTGACCCAGCATACCACTACATGATGTAGTACACTATAGTGGTTGACATAACACCAATGAAACACCGTTCACTAGTATTACATCCCTCAAAGTAGTACAACAGAAACATAGCAGGTCCAAGACATGACTATAGGTTACAACTCAACTCTTTACACAAGATCCAGAGAACACTCTAGGTTAAAGAGAGAGAAAGAAACTTCTTACGAAGAAGAATCAGGAATAAATAACTCATAGCTACCATACTTATAAAACTAGTAACTGAACTACTGGCTTGCATTGCTGCTATTGCAATAACCTACAGAAGTAGGTTCTATGGTTAGAAATTCTATTCTTATCTAATCAGAAACTTCGTCTTCACTTGAGTTGATGTATATCTTGACTTCCTTGACTTCATAGAAGATCTTTATCTTTTGATGATGATTCCTGGAGCATAACTTGATGTAGACATCGTCTGTACTGGCTTTAGAACCCAGCAAGGGTTAAGAAGATACTTTGAGTACGAGTGTACTCAGCAAGTCCACTAGAAAAGGAGTGTTTGATGCACTATAACTACAGCCACAGACCATAGGTCGCAGGCCATGCAAGTTTTCATAAACATTTCTTCAAAGGTTGCTTTTATTCTGAAAAGCTATGTCCGTCAGCCTTCGCGGGTTTACCATAACTTTCATGGAGTTCCTTTCCGCGTCATAGCTCCTTCCCGGAACAGGGAGTAACAAGTTATAGTGTTTACACTCTGTAGAGGTGCGTCACTTTACCCATGAGAGATCTTAGCTTTGTTGCACATCCGGGCCGCGAACCCGTTCACACTTCCTTGGTGTGAGGCCCAGACTAAGACCCAAGCCAATCACTGCCTTCTCTGCGCCCCCGCATGTTTCCTTGGTGTACGCTAGCCCACCTATTGAATTACGGCAATGGCAGTACAGACCGTTCAGATGCCGGAACTATCATGGGACGTTGAGGGCTCCCACCCATATGCTGCATATGCTCTACGAATTGAATTACCATAAATAATATGCACGCTACGAGTGATAACAGCCCCGACCCGCACATCTAGCTCCATGCGAGAGGGAAAAGATACAACTGACTTCTTCGTCCCATTCCAAATCTCATGGTCAACGCGTAATATACGACGCAAGAATCACGGTGACATTGGTTGTTAAGTCCTAGATAATATGTTCCTTTAGCACCGGAACTCTTATAGTAGGTTATTACCTCATGGTAAATAACCTATAATCACATGATTATGAAAATAGTGTTTTCTGTCCTTTTTCAAATGCAGGTGATGACAACACTATATTTGTAAAATACTTTACAGAAAATAATCAAAGGACATGAGCAAGTGTGAACTTGCCTTTTGTTATTGCAAGATTATGCACTCACGATCTTCACGACAATATAAGATCCAATAGCGGAAATCTGCATCATTGGTCCGGTAAGGACTAATGTTTAAAGAAGCAATATGCTTTTATGCATAATTAATGTAATGGAAGTTGATAAACGCGAATCCCGAGGTAATGTTGTTCTAGGGTTTGGATACTGGAAAAGGTTTCCTTGGAATATGTTGCCCTTTTAGATTAAGTTTTATACATGTGCTTCTTATTAAGGCTTGTGAGTGTGTGGAAAACAACATGTATTTATACAACAATAAAATACATAGTATGGAATGCTACTCAAGGTTGCTTACATCTTAATTGTTTTATCTTCAAGTTTTACTTTACAAGTAATGTCACTTGTAAAGATTTAAGTATTAACACTCCTATTATACAAGTAAAGTATAAAGCAAGGTGTTTACTATTAATTGACATATGTTGATTGAAGTGGCAAAATGAATAACTTTTGAAGAAAATCTGTAGAGGTCCCAACCTTTAATAAGGTAGAGATCCCTGTGTTTACAATGCTAGTCCCCGGATCAATAGCTAGCATCCACAGTTAAGATGTAATATCAAGAAACAAAGGTCATAATACAACTTTATAACCAGGAATAAAATAATTCATTACATCTTACATAGCTCATTTGGCTATCACATTATAATGCAGCAGAATATCTATATAGCATGGAGTCCTTCATGTTCAAAGTGCCACAGTCAATCCTGTTGGTTGTAGACTTGTAATCCTATTCAACACACCCTTCACTAACATCAAACAAACCTGCAACATAATAAGTTGCAGCCACAAGGGTCAATACATTTGAATAGTATTGGCAAGTTTCACTATTATGTAGAAATAAGTGGATCCTATCATTACATGCATATTTGGCTAAGTAGGGTTTAGGCTCCTTTGCAGAAAGTAATATACTTTTATCCTATCTTTTCAAAATAGTTTTGATCTTTTGACAAACCTTTCTGAACTCCTTGGAAAACTCCAAGTGCTTCTAATCCCTTGTTGACACCATCAAGTTTTACTTTGAGAAATTGGAATGTCGAGATCTTCCATAGCTTCAGGCCTTAGTTGCTTAGAGTTATCCGTAACCGGGGACACGACTAAGTACTTAGAATTTGATCTTCTGCAGAAGTTGTACACTTTACCCACATGACACAACCTCGTATTGACGCTACCAGTGGCCGCTGGATAAGTATTCACCAAATGGAGTACCGGCAGATCGAGAATGTGACAAACTTTTTCCATAGAAGTCCTCCCAATACACAATGCTAGCTTGTCTACCAGGCACCAATGTAGGGATATATTTCCATACACAATTCTAGTTAACCTGAAGATGCCAATGCATGGGTCTTCCACTATGTAGTTGACTAAGCCAGAGCCCATTTAGCATGTGCCTGTACACGGAAGCCACTGTACGAGAAACATGTTCAATCTCTAAGTCCCTAGGTGGTTTTCTTCTAGTGCACATACAAAAATATAGCCATATAAACATGGTTCCCTTTGTTGCCACCTTGTCCAAAACTTGAGTATCCTTATTCCACCCAGGTGGTTCATTGAGTACTTGTTTTATTATATAAAACATATATTTTTCCAACACTTTATATAATCATATCATGTATCCCATCCCAAATATATAGCAGGGCTAAGCATACTACAACTACAATGTTTTCACTAAGGAAGATATAAGGATATCCTGATAGGATATAGCATAGCATAAAATATAGTAGTCCTATCATGCATACTACAAAAATCCACTAAGTGTAGTGAAAATAGTAGGACATGGATGATAGTGTCACTTGCCTTAGTAGTTGGTGGTGCTGGTACACTCTTCGCAATAACACACTTGACAATCAACACTATCTATCAAGCAAAACAACCAAGACAAAACATACACAAGATCAACACTAATGGCAACACAAAAATCATGCAAAGTATGCAAACATTCAAGATGGCAATTTTTATTGTACAATTTTTTATAACAAGGTTCTGAACATTACTAAGTGATTTATGGACATTTTATATTTTCAAGATTACAAATGCAACCATTTGTGCAATTGTAGCAATTAGCAACATTTTCTAATAGTTGGAAAGGCCATTCTCACTAAATAATTGCCACGGTCTTATTTATACTAGAATAAAATTATATTTTGGTCTTACTGTACAGAGGGTTCAATTTACAACCATTTGCAAACGGATTCACTTAAAAATAATTTAAACAACAATTTTTATACTCAAAATACTCCATAAATGGTTCTGTATAAAACGTGATTTTAACAGACTCAAAAATACCTAATTATGGCTCCATTGTGTTCTACTTGTTTTTGTGAATCCATAAACATATTATTTGCTAAATTTGGATATACATAACTAAATATATAATTTTTATGGTGAAAATGACCAATTAAACCATTTAATTCATAAAACAAATTTTGTACAGATAATAAGTAATATTATTGCAGAAATGGATTCTACAGAATCTCAGCTTTTTAGGGATACCAAATTTATAATTTTTGGACTTTAAATCTTTTTCAATGAATTATACGAGTTCGTACTAAAATCTGGAAATGTCAAACTCAGGAATTTACTAAAATTTACTTTGACCGATCTGAGTGAGTTGACTATGCTGATGTCATGATGATGTCAGAATTGACTACAGAAAAAGTTACTCGGATGGAAAAACTTTCTACATGAAAGTTGTAGATAACAACTAGCTCTATCTACTGTTCAAAGGAAATTGAGTTTGGAGCAACGAGGTGGGCGTAAAATGGATTATACCTTCTAAGATCTGAATCTTTCACCGCGTTTTTCTCTCTGCTCGATGAACGAAACAAGGTGAAACCAGCGGGAATGGAACTGTCTTGACAAGGGGAACAACTTCCGTCTTCAAGCCTCCGCGATCCGAGGTCGTCTTGAAGGTCTATTTGGGTGGAGAATATTGGGCAGAATTTTGGACGAAAATGGAGCTAAGATGAGTTGAAAACTTGTGAACTTTCCTGGAGTGGGGTTTATATAGGAGGGGGTAGGGGCTGGATTAAAAGAGATTAAATAGGGAGAGAAATTAGAGGACATTTAGTGCAATTTAGGAGGGCAATTGAGGGTCATTTAGGAGCATTAGATTCAAAGAAAATGAAGACCAAGTGCTCCCTCGTTCGTTCCTGTAAGTACATGGTAGCCTCCTGCCGATCGGCCTGGTTGGGACGGCCCATTTTGGCTGGCCTGGCCGGCCTTTTTTTTGTTTTATATTTTTTTCTATTTCTTAATTCTTTCATAACTTTTGATTTAGAGCTCTGAATTTACTGATTCAAATTTCCGTGGGTTCGTAAATTCATGGGCAATATTTTAGGACATAAATTTTATATATTTGGAAATATTTAGTTTTCTCAATTATTAATTAGTCAATTATTGTACGATTGCATGTGTGCGATATTGGTCTAGTTGCAGGGCAATATATTTGGAATGACTTGGATTCTTTCCTTATTTGAACTTGATTCGATTTAGTTCCACTTTACATGGATAACCATGAATTAAATTTTAAAAATATGAGAGGATAATTTTATAAAATCTTAAAATAGCTCACATAAGCTATGGTGCTTATTTTAAAACGAGACTCTTTGCTTTTATTTTTGGTTCAAAACAAAACAAAGGTTGTTTGAAAAATGTAAATGAAGTAGTTGAGATGTATATATGGTTTTTGGTTGAGAACATTCCTCAAGATTAAAAATAGATTTTCAAATACAGGAAGTTTGTGAAAATATTTTGAAGGGGAACCTTGCAAATTAAAATTTTGAAGTAGAGGAGATATATGGATAATCTTGATGCTTTGATCTTAGGGTTTTTGTTAAATGCTATTTTTATTTTAAGGAGTACCTTTATTTGGGGGAAAACTTTTGTAATAGTTTAAAATGTTTTAATGGTTCCAATTAGAAGCAAAAAGTTTCTTTTCCCCATAAATTTCAAAAATTGTTTCTTTTGTTTATTTATTTTTCACATTTCAAAATTTGGAAAATTTTGGGATGTGACAGGCTACCACCCTTAAAAGAAATCTTGTCCCGAGATTTGGGAAGGCTAGGGGTTACAAGTTGGCTTGAAGACAACCAGGGTACTACCACCCTTAAAAGAAAGTCTTATAGGGTTACATTGATGGTTCACTTGACTATGGGTTCAATAATTGATATCCAAACAAGGAATCCTTATTTGAATCAACTGAGTTAACTAATTCATGTCATCCACATCATCTAATTCTTCAAGGGTTCCATACATGTCGATGTGGTTCACATGTCCTTTCTGGGCCACATTGGAATTTCTTTCACTGGAGCTCCTAGCATCCTTTTTCTTTTTCTTCTCAGGGTAGTCTGATGCATAGTGTCCAAGTTCCTTACAATTATAGCACTGCAACTGGCTAATGTATTTCTTCCTGGAATTGCCATGTTGGTTCTGACCAAGGTCATCTCCATTGTCAGTATCATTCCCATTATTATCACTTCCACTGTTGTTGTGGTGATGCTGATGTGGTTCAGAATCTTCATTGCTCTTTTTGAATGAACGCTTCTTTTGTGATGATCCTGAGTGATACTTGAGTTTATGCTTCCTCTTTCTGCTCTCAACTTGATTCATCTTGTTTTCCAAGATGGTGGCTTTGTCACAGAGTGATTGATAAGTTGGGACATAGGCAACCGACAGCTGCAGGTTCAACTCATCATTAAGTCCTTCGAGGAATTTATCTTTCCTCTTAGCATCTGTATAAACTTCATCACGTGCATAGCGTGCCAGATTGTTGAACTCCTCAATGTACTCAGCCACACTGAGGTGACGCTATTTCATATTGTGGAACTCCTTTTTCTACAAGTTCATCACTCCAGATGAGATGTGAGCTGTACAGAAACCATCCTCAAAAGTATCCCAAGTCACATCCTCAAGGGGAGTGGTGATCTGAAAGTTGTCCCACCATGTTGATGCTGGTCCTTCGAGCAGATATGCTGCAAACCTAACTTTTTCCTCGTCGGTGCAGCCAACAGTCACTAAGTCCTTATTCACCGAACGTAACCAATCATTGTCTATCATTGGGCCAGTTGTTCCAGAGAACCTTGCAGGCCTTAGTTTCAAAAATCTGGTGAGCATGTCAAGTGCTGGAGGATTATTCTGATTGTTGTTGTTGTTGTTATTGTTGTTCTGATTTTGCATAAACTGTGTCATCATTTGCGTCAGTTGATCTTGAGCTGTCATCAACTGCTGCATCTCGGGAGTGAGGTTGTTGTTATTTTGGTTGGGGTTGGCACGACGGGGAGGCATCTATTGGTTTAATAGGGATAAGTAATGATAGATATATCTAAAGAAGTTCTAACACACAACCCCAAAACAATCAAGTTCAATCAAACAATCAACAAGCAACAATTTAATTCACAACTTATGAGATTAACTCATGAGTTGAAGGAAACAACAAGTTTTCTTGAAACAGTCAACCTAGTATAATCATACCTCATAGGTCAGTGTGATCCATACACTATCATGATATCAATGTCTTAGATAGTTGGTAGGCAATCTATTGTCTTTTGGTTCTTATTTGTGGTCCTTAGTGACGTCTATGTTGAAGTACTTGGTGAAACTAAAGTTGAAGTCATTGGTCATGGTAGAGGCTTTGTCCATCAAGTTGAAAAACAAGAGATGTAGAATCAAAACCCAAAAGGTTGAGGAAAGAGTTTACAAGATTGTTTGTAAATAAGTTTTGAACAAATACAACTCCTATTTTTCTAAGGGGTTTTGTCCAATCCTAGGGTTACAATCCTACAGGCAACATAGTGCTCTGATACCATCTGTAGAGGTCCCAACCTTTAATAAGGTAGAGATCCCTGTGTTTACAATGCTAGTCCCTGGATCAATAGCTAGCATCCACAGTTAAGATGCAATATCAAGAAACAAAGGTCATAATAACAATTTTATAACCAGGAATAAAATAATTCATTACATCTTACATAGCTCATTTGGCTATCACATTATAATGCAGCAGAATATCTATATAGCATGGAGTCCTTCATCTTCAAAGTGCCACAGTCAATCATGTTGGTTGTAGACTTGTAATCTTATTCAACACACACTTCACTAACATCAAACAAACCTGCAAAATAATAAGTTGCAGCCACAAGGGTCAATACATTTGAATAGTATTGGCAAGTTTCACTATTATGTAGAAATAAGTGGATCCTACCATTACATGCATATTTGGCTAAGTAGGGTTTAGGCTCCTTTACAGAAAGCAATATAGTTTTATCCTATCTTTTCAAAATAGTTTTGATCTTTTGACAAACCTTTCTGAACTCCTTAGAAAACTCCAAGTGCTTCTAATCCCTTGTTGACACCATCAAGTTTTACTTTGAGAAATTGGAATGTCGAGATCTTCCATAGCTTTAGGCCTTAGTTGCTCAGAGTTGTCCGTAACCGGGGACACGGCTAAGTACTTAGAATTTGATCTTCTGCAGAAGTTGTACACTTTACCCACATGACACAATCTCGTCTTGACGCTACCAGTGGCCGCTGGATAAGTACTCACCAAATGGAGTACCGGCAGATCGAGAATGTGACAAACTTTTTCCATAGAATTCCTCCCAATACACAATTTTAGCTTGTCTACCAGGCACCAATGTAGGGATATATTTCCATACACAATTCTAGTTAACCTGAAGATGCCAATGCATGGGTCTTCCACTATGTAGTTGACTAAGCCAGAGCCCATTTATCATGTGGCTGTACACGGAAGTCACTGCACGAGAAACATGTTCAATCTCTAAGTCCCTGGGTGGTTTTCTTCTAGTGCACATACAAAAAGATAGCCATATAAACATGGTTCCCTTTGTTGCCACCTTGTCCAAAACTTGAGTATCCTTATTCCACCCAGGTGGTTCATTGAGTACTTGTTTTATTATATAAAACATATATTTTTCCAACACTTTATATAATCATATCATGTATCCCATCCCAAATATATAGCAGGGCTAAGCATACTACAACTACAATGTTTTCACTAAGGAAGATATAAGGATATCCTGATAGGATATATCATAGCATAAAATATAGTAGTCATATCATGCATACTACAAAAATCCACTAAGTGTAGTGAAAATAATAGGACATGGATGATAGTGTCACTTGCCTTAGTAGTTGGTGGTGTTGGTACACTCTTCGCAATAACACACTTGACAATCAACACAATCTATCAAGCAAAACAACCAAGACAAAACATACACAAGATCAACAGTAATGGCAACACAAAAATCATGCAAAGTATGCAAACATGCAAGATGACAATTTTTATTGTACAAATTTTTATGACAAGGTTCTTAACATTACTAAGTTATTTATGGACATTTTATATTTTCAAGATTACAAATGCAACCATTTGTGCAATTGTATCAATTAGCAACATTTTCTAACAGTTGGAAAGGCCATTCTCACTAAATAATTGCCACGGTCTTATTTATACTAGAATAAAATTATATTTTGGTCTTATTGTACAGAGGGTTCAATTTACAACCATTTGCAAAAGGATTCACTTCAAAATAATTTACACAACAATTTGTATACTCAAAATACTCTACAAATGGTTATGTATAAAATGTGATTTTAACAGACTAAAAAATACCTAATTATGGCTCCACTATGTTCTACTCGTTTTTGTGAATCCATAGACATATTATTTGCTAAATTTGGATATACAGAACTAAAGATATAATTTTTATGGTGAAAATGACCAATTAAACCATTTAATTCATAAAACAAAATTTGTACAGATAATAAGTAATATTATTGCAGAAATGGATTTTACAGAATCTCAGCTTTTCAGGGATACCAAATTTATAATTTTTGGACTTCTAAATCTTTTTCTATGAATTATAGGATTTCGTACTAAAATCTGGAAAAGTCAAGCTCGGGAATTGACTAAAATTGACTTTGAGCGATCTGACTGATGTCATGATGATGTTAGAATTGACTACAGAAAAAGTTACTCGGATGGAAAAACTTTCTACATGAAAGTTGTAGCTAACAATTAGATCTATCTACTATTCAAAGGAAATTGAGTTTGGAGCAACGAGGTGGGCGTAAAATGGATTATACCTTCTAAGATCATAATATTTGACCGCATTTTTCTCTCTGCTCGATGAACGAAACGAGGTGAAACCAGCGGGAATGGAACCGTCTTGACGAGGGGAACAACTTCCGTCTTCAAGCCTCCGTGATCCGAGGTCGTCTTGAAGGTCTATTTGGGTGGAGAAGACTGGGGAGAATTTTGGACAAAAATGTAGCTAAGATGAGTTGAAAACTTGTGAACTTTCCTGGAGTGGGGTCTATATAGGAGGGGGGTAGGGGCTGGATTAAAAGAGATTAGAGAGGGAGAGAAAATAAAGGATATTTAGTGCAATTTAGGAGGGCAATTGAGAGTCATTTAGGAGCATTAGATTCAAAGAAAATGAAGACCAAGTGCTTCCTCATTCGTTCCTGTAAGTACATGGTAGGCTCCTGCCCATCGGCCTGGTTGGGCCGGCCCATTTTGGCTGGCCTGGCCGGCCTTTTTTTTGTTTTATATTTTTTTCTATTTCTTAATTCTTTCATAACTTTTGATTTAGAGCTCTGAATTTACCGATTTAAATTTCCGCGGGTTCGAAAATTCATGGGCAATATTTTAGGACATAGATTTTATATATTTGGAAATATTTAATTTTCTCAATTATTGTACGATTGCATGTGTGCGATATTGGTCTAGTTGCAGGGCAATATTTTTGGAATGACTTGGATTATTTCCTTATTTGAACTTGATTCGATTTAGTTTCACTTTACATGGATAACCATGAATTAAAGTTTGAAAATATGAGAGGATAATTTTATAAAATCTTAAAATAGCTCACATAAGATATGGTGCTTATTTTAAAACGAGACTCTTTGCTTTTATTTTTGGTTCAAAACAAAACAAAGGTTGTTTGAAAAATGTAAATGAAGTAGTTGAGATGTATATATGGTTTTTGGTTGAGAACATTACTCAAGATTAAAAATAGATTTTCAAATACAGGAAGTTTCTGAAAAAGATTTTGAAGGGGAACCTTGCAAATTAAAATTTTGAAGTAGAGGAGATATATGGATAATCTTGATGCTTTGATCTTAGGGTTTTTGTTAAATGCTATTTTTATTTTAAGGAGTACCTTTATTTGGGGGAAAACTTTTGTAATAGTTTAAAAGGTTTTAATGTTTCCAATTAGACGCAAAAAGTTTCTTTTCCCCATAAATTTCAACAATTGTTTCTTTTGTTTATTTATTTTTCACATTTCAAAATTTGGAAAATTTTGGGATGTGACAAAATCTTACTCAGCTAAGCAGAAGTATTTAAGTTTTTAAGTTAATCTTATGAGGTGTTCTTTCTAGTTAAAGTCTTTAAGTCAGAAATAATTTCCTTTACTGGAATACTGAAATTAGTAGTATTTGAGACTTATATATCTTGGTTTTTAACTGGGTTGGTTTGGCATTAAGATGCTTTATAATTAATTATAACAGACCAAAGTTAACTATAAAGTATATAATAAAGTTTTTAGTAGTATACTTAAAGCTTTGCAACTAAAGGTAACTTTAAGGATGTATATAGACTTAGGGTGTATTACTTATGATACTTGTATCTTGTTCACCTTATATTGTTTCTTTAGAGTTACTTAAGAATGGCATTACTTCTATTGGGGTAGTGGTTTCTTTACATTATAATTCTATAAAGGAATTTATCTCCCTATAAGGGTGTGGTTAATGTTTGTGAATAAGTGAACAATATTATTTGTTACTTATGAACTCACTTATAGTGTTTTGATTTGTTTATAAACTTGTGGTTACTATAAAGAATGTGTTTTATCTTATTACAATTATTCTTGGAGATCTTATATTAGGTAAGGATTCTTTTATAAAATAATTTATACTTATGGTTGAAGGATAATTCAATAAAATTGCATTTAAATTGTATTGAACCATTTTTAATTCATATTATTAATATTGAAGACTAATACTATTTATTAGATCTAAATTGGCAATTTCAGGAATACTAACAAATTTTATTTACCTTTATAAATTAAGGAAATAGGTTTAAATTCAAGTTATTAAAGTGTTTAACTTTTTATTTAACTCAAAAGTGGAATATCACATTTTTAACATGTATTTATTGTTTTTGTGATCATTTTGGTATATTACATTTATTTTTGTGATTTATAAATAATAAGACATGATTTTAATAAGGTTTATTACTTTAAAAATACTTAATAATTAATAAATATTTAATTAAGAGGAATAATAATACATGATTGTAGTTTTAAATTATAATTTTTATTTTCCTAAGATTTTTATTATTTTATTTATATTTTTAACATTTTCCATTATTAAAATATTAATTATCAAAGTATTAAAAATTTATAAAGTATTTATTAAATAATATTTATTTAAATAATTATCATAATAATATTTAGTAATAGTTTTAAGTTGTAGATTTTAGTTTTCTAAACATTTTACATGATTTTAGTAATATATTATATGTATTTTTTTGATTTATAAAACAAAAGATATCAATTAAACAAGTTTTAATCATTTTTATAAATTATTAAACATATTTAATGCGTCACTGCTGACATAATCTCCTCTCTTAAACTTTCTACACTACACCCTAAGCTAGCCCCCAGTCACTTACTGGTGGGGTCATTGCCATGTCATACGCCACCTCAGCAAAGCAGGACCCGCGTGGTTTGACTGGTTGACCTGATGCAAGCATGATGTCATCATGACATCATCTCGCCGGTGATTCTCTGGTGGCAAGCAGCAACTGCGATTCAGCGAAGATTGGCAAGTGTGGTTGTTACGGTTCGAAAGAGGACATACCTGGGAACCTAGTAGCAGCGGCGCCGCTCGATTTAGGTCGCCGGAGAAAGGGGTACGACGGTGGCTAGTGGCGGCGGTGGCAGGTGGTTGCAGGGATCTCGATTTAGCACACAAGGAGGAAATCTACAAAGGGCATTCGCACGAGGAGCTCACCAGGAGCACGATGAAGGGTTCGGCGAGGCCGGAGGTGGTCGGAATCGACATTTATTGATGATGACCGGCGGTGGTGGTCGTCGGGAATCAGATGGATGTGGCCGATTAAGAGCTCGTCAGCTCGATTCCTTCTTTTCAGAGATGCTACACACCATGGCGAATCTTGTGGTATGCTCAGCTCGTCGTGGGGTGGTCTCTAGCGATGACAGCAACAACTCCGGCGAGCTAGGTTTTTCAGGCAGAGGAAGAAATGGGGAAAGAGATGTTGCTGGGGCGAGTAAGAGGGGGGAATGAAGGGATGAGGACGAGGAAGACGTGCTCGGCTGATCTTATCTCTGCTTCTGGTGACGGCGGGCATCGCGGCGCAGTGGGGATCGACGGCGACAGCTCCGGCACGCAGTTGCCTGCTTGCGTTGGGATGACGAAGGTGTGACAGAGGTTGAACCGGTACGGGCTTGCCTTGGGATACAACTGGGCCGTAGCAAAGTGAGTGGAGGAAGAGGGGTGCTGCTCGCGGGCGACGAGTAACTGATAGGGTTAATGGTCCATGGGCCAGATTGATGTTTCTCCTATTTTTTTGGTTCCATTTCTTTTCCATTTTCTAATTTCTTTTTGGTATTTTACTTTCAGATTTTTATATTACTCAATTTTTTGAATATTCCCCATAGAAAATTACTAGCTAAATAATTACAGCAACAATAAAATTATTAAGAATCAATTTGTGAACCTTTATTATGTATTGTGATATTTTCTTTATTTCCCTTGTATATATTCATTTGTTTTAACTTTCTAGGAATTTCTTATTTAGAAAATTGTAAGTTTATGGGAATATACTTAAGATTCTGATATTAATAATATTTTTATAATAATATATTTTATTGATTTACCTTTTTATATACTTTCATATTCATAATCATATGAAGGTTATTATATCAAATAGAATAGGTATAAATTAGGGTCTTAGGTTTTAGGATTTGTTTAGGATCTTATAATTTTGATATCTTGATTCTTATTGATTTATAGTATTAAAGAAACTTTTATATATCTTGATCCTTTATTGTTATTTTATATATAAAGTTTTGAGAACTTTAATATGGTTAATATTATTCTCATAGATTTAGGGTTTAATGTTTACCAAGAATTCCTATCTTCTATACTTCATAATTCTGGACTTCTAATTAAGGAATTACTTCCCTAGATATATTACTTCTCTATGTCCATTATCATGTACTAACATGATGAACTTTGCTTTATAGAAACTTCTTATCCACCCTTTATTATTCTAAATCTATTTATAAATGCAATGTGCTTAACACTAAAGCTTTCATAATATTCTCATATTTACACTTGGCTATAACAACTATTCTACTACTAATAATATTTAACCCAACAAGTGATTACCTCTAACTCCATTCATACCCTTCCTAAATCATCCATCACAAACACTACTCTAGTAGAGGTTTATATCAAGTTCTACTCTCCTCTAGTGATTAGTATTTCCTAAGAGGAAAATACTACTTCTTTAATTCAATGTTATTTTAGCATCATCTTATTCATACTATCTTGTCTCTTCTTAACTCCAATATCTAACATTTCAACCTCACATTATATTAATGCGACTTGTAATGACTAATCTAGGATAATAAATCTATACTATGGTTCAATCATGTTTTATCCACCAATGTCACTTATACTTGGTATAAGCATTCAATATTGGTGAGTAAGGCATGATCATTATGATCCCTTGATCCTTTATGGTTCAGGTTTCTAGTTGATTAAATAAGGCTTCTTCAATAAAACACTACAGTTGTATTCTAATTATCTTCTGTTTAGCTCTATTGGATTAAGAGATATAATTCATTGACTATACCTACTTGATCCAATAGGACTACTCCTGGTAACTATCTTCAGACTTCAGCCTTGTAATCTTCTTTGTTACCATATTGATTTGATTTCCCCCAATAACTCCCATCCTATAGATAACATCTAAACTAGCATCACTATTTACCTCTTCTTACTTCTTTATTTATAAGCCTTAAGTGAATGCTATAATAAGGACCAGAGTTGATAGGTTTAGGAATTGATAAGTTAAGAATTGGTGAATCAATAATTGATTACTCAATATTGATGAACAACAATTATAAGGATAGGATTCAGTAGAGATGATAAAGATTGATATGGAAAGAAAGATATATAATGAATGGTCTTGACTTGGTTTCTTTCCTACTCAATCTCACTAGAGAGTTAAAGTTAGGTATTTCCATGATACACATGGTATAAGTAGATGAGATTAAAATAGATCAAGATGTAGTTATTACACTCCTATTAATTAAGTTATGTTTATAACTTAGTATTCATGAGTTGTGTAATGAATACTAGGGTATGATTACTTAAGGATTAAATATAGATCATTAAGTAATGTATTAGGGTTAACTTTTATTACATTTGATCTACCCTTAGATCAAATCTCCCTTACCCAAAATAAGGTTTTAGCAAAGGTCATATTGAAACTTATCGTAGTTAACTTGATGATCTACTTCAATTCCATCAAGTTAAGAGAAGCTTCAATCACTTTGACAAGTTTTTATTTAAAAGCACGAAAATTATTCAAATTTTCTATGCATGAATGCAATGCACACACCTGTGTTTAGCTTATTTCTAAGCTCTAATGCTGGGATGTTACAATAGTAATCTCAATATCCATCGGATCCCCACAAACACAACATGCATGATTACAAATAGTTGATCTTGATCATGAACGGAGCTCACAAGATCTAAACATGGTAGCACAAAGACGGAGATACAACCATCTAGCTACTACATGGACCCGTAGTCCAAGGTGGAACTACTCACGCTTCATACCAGAGGATGGCATGATGAAGAAGAAGGCCTCCGGGATGATCTCCCCTCTGGCAGGGTGCCGGGAAGAACTTCAGATCCCCCTGATCTAGGGACGATGGTGGCGGCGGCTATAGACTGTTTCGTGGAAGATTTATTAGGTACTTAGGGTTTTGGTATCGGGGGCTCTTTATAGGCGAAGAGGCGAGGCAGGGGGCACCTAGGGCGGCCGCACTCCCCAGGCATGGGCCCACCCAAGTTGCGCGGCCAGGGGGTGTGGCCTCTTGGTGGATCTTCTCCGTATCGTACGCTGGCTTTGTGTTCCCCACGGTAAAATATTGACTTTGGCTTTGTCCCGTCCAATTCCGAGAATATTGATTTTCTGTCTTTTCTGTAACCAAAAACAGAAGAAAACAGGCAACTGGCACTGTGGCATCTTGTTAATAGGTTAGTACTAGAAAACATATAAAAACACCTCAAAGTGTAAACAAAGCAAAGCAAAGTAGATACTAAACAAGCATGGAACATCAAAAATTATAGATACATTTCCGACGTATAAAGCATCCCCAAGTTTAACTCCGTCTCGTCCTCGAGTAGGTAAGTGATAAAAATAATAATTTTTTAGGTGAAATGCACCATCAAAATCAAGATCAAACCATTTACAAGCATTGAAAGCTAGGATCAAAGAACTCTAAACATGAGCATGAAGGATGGAGTGCTAATAGTAAGAGAAAGTAACTATGCATGCAACATGAAAGGTTACAAACAAAGATCATGAATAACAATGCATTGAAAGACATTTGTTTGCTTCATATATAGAAAACATAGCATAGTGGTATTCATCTTGTCCCTCATGGAGTAGCAAATAGATGCATAGGACATCTTCAAAGTTCATAAGAGTGACTAGATACAAATAGTTCAAGAACAAGCATTATCAACAATATGCATCAATCAATAAGTTTTGGGACAATGCACATAGAACTAAGAATGACAACTATGCTCTCTTAACTGGTGCCTAAGGATAGAAGGTGGAAAATCAATATAATGGTGGAAGAAAGGCCCTTCATAAAGGGAAGCAGGGATTTCAAGTCTCAAAAAGAGCTTCCAAAAATTATGGTACTTTTTAGCTTTCAGCCCTCATTGCCCCTATCATAAGCATCTTGAAGTGATTAAAGTTAAACTGAACAAACTATGGAGTATATGCTTGACAAAGTGTAAGTTGGCAATCTCATGTCCCTTGAATATGAGGGCCACTCCTACTCAACTTTAGTCACTTGTAAGTTCTTGTCATAGTAAGTACATGTGTATCATAAAGAACCGCCAACGGGATACCCCTTGCACATGATACAGGAGCTATCCTATAATCAAAATGACAAGGCAAGCAGACAATGAGCATCTCAGCAATCTTCTTATTTACCATGGGAAAATGGTGCTTTTTATCTCTTTCCTGTTTTCAATATGTCTCTTTTTTTTTATAAGAAGAAAGCTTCATAGATTGATCACTATGGTGATGTTGCAAGTTTCCACCATGATTAGGCATGGCTTAGGCTAGAGGCCCAAGCGTTTCTCTAACACACATACATAACTCCATGGACTTACAAGCTCCCCTTTTATTTCACACCGACGACTTCCATAGACAAAAGAGCATGATATCAGCTGTGTACAATGTTCAAGTGCAATGTTGAAAGCGTTCCCCATGACAGCACGGTTCTGCTAATCCCAACGTATAAGTGCAAGCATATACAACATAGATCACACAATGGTTCAAGTTTATTAGGGGCAAGAAAAATAAAGTGTGCCATCAAGTTCGTGAGAGCTTTAATCACTAAGTTTTCACATAACAAAAAGACTTTTTAATTGGAAGGTAGATGAAAACAAGAATATACTTGGAATGGTGTAACACACCATGCATAGGAATTTATAGTGGACACTTTGGAATAACTTAGTTTCTTGGGAGTTGGATGCATGAGTAGAGCTTACTCATACAAGTGGAGGCTAGCAAAAGACTAGGAGCGACCAACTAAGAGAGCAACAATGGCCATAATCATGCAGAACGACAAAACATTACTAATCAACGCATAAAGTGGTACTACAAGTCAAAGACTAAATGATGATAGAGGCTATGGTGACTTGTTCATAGTCATAACATGGTGTAAGCATGTGCCAAGTTAACCCAAACAAAGCATCAAAGGAGAATACCACAATACTATGCTTTTGTATGCTAAAACAATGCATGATTCCTTCAAGGCACATTAAGCAATCCCAATTGTTTGGAACAAACCATGCTACAGAAATAATCACTAAGCATAAAGTCAAAACAACATCTAGCATGACATGCTAAAGTCTAAGTCACAGTCAAAGCAAGCTCCTCTTGCACTATTCAAGCAAGGACTTTCTACTCCTCTCCAACACCAATCAACTTAGTTGCAACAACACAGCGAGAACGGGGGTCCAAACTACTTTATTCAAGCAAACTAATCAAACTAAAACGAAAACTAAGACGCTCCAAGAACAACATAACAGTGCTTGAAACAATAAAAACAAAGTGTCTAGAAAGACCTGAGCTTTTTATTGATGAAGAAGGGGATGCCTTGGGCATCCCCAAGCTTTGACGCTTGTACCTCTTAAATATTTCTTGGGGTGACACGGGGTGGCATCCCGAAGCTTGAGCTTTTTTCCATTCTTCATCTCATTACATTATTCTTTCTCTACACCTAAAATTTTCCTTCATACAAAACTTCACACAATCTTCATTAGCAACATTAGCGTATTCAAAAGATAATAGACCCTTGGGTTTTGGTTTTAGAACAGAAAAACTTTCACTAAAAACACAATATACTGTATCAATTCCCTCAAAAAGCTCAATTTCCCAAAAAGAACCCAAAAAGGAATCAATAAGAAGCAAATGCAAATAATGGCAGAACACTGTCAAAACAGACCACCAAGTAGAAACCGATTTTTCTAAGACTTTCTGTTGCTCAAATCAAAAAGTGTTGAACTAACTAAAGTTAGCTAACATACTGGGGGATTTATTTAGAAAATATCAGCTCAATCTGACTTACAGAGATTTTACACGAATTTTTACGGTGGAGCAAAAAAATCTGTTTCGGGATAACAACTCCCCAAATCTTTCTTCCCTCTCATTAGAGGTTATTCTTGGCACAAAAAGCCAATAAAAATGATAAGAAGGGGTCATTACTGAAGTAATAACTTCTGAGACTCAAGAAAACTTTTGTTTTATCTCCCAATAAATACTTTTCTTTAACGTCTTTAAGTTAGGCACAAGAAGCAAGAATCAAGTATTTTCAAATGAAGAGGCATTAACACAAACTTTCTCGCTCCTAACTTTCTTACCTATCTTCTTCTCTTTAGGGAATATATGATTTCTTATTGGAGAATAAAAATGCATAATGCCTTTTCCCACATCTATTATTTCTCCAAGGTGTTTCAGCAGGGATCTTCCAAGTGTAATCAGTCCTTTTCCTTCTTATCATGTGGAGCTCTCTCAGTGCGCCATTCAGAATAATTAACCATCATATTATCAAGGAGCTTTGTTGCATCACCCAAAGTAATGTTCATAAAGGTACCTCCAACAGCTGAATCCAACAGGTTTCTTGAGGAGAAGTTTAAACCTGCATAAAAAGTTTGGATAATCATCCAAGCAGTAAGTCCATGAGTGGGTCAATTCTTAACCAAAGATTTCATTCTTTCCCAAGATTGAGCAACATGTTCATTATCAAGTTTTTTAAATTTCATTATCTCACTTCTCATAGATATTATCTTAGCAGGAGGATAGTATTTTCCAACAAAAGCATCTTTGCACTTAATCCAAGAATCAATACTATTTCTAGGCAGGGATAACAACCATTCTTTAGCTTTTCCTATCAAGGAGAAAGGAAACAACTTGAGCTTAATAATATCTCCATCTACAACCTTATATTTTTGCATCTCACAAAGTTCAACAAAGTTATTAAGGTGGGCAGCAGCATCATCAGAACTAGCACCAGAAAATTGCTCTCTCATCACAATATTCAACAAAGCAGGCTTAATTTCATAAAAGGTAGCATCAGGAGCAGGTGGAGCAATAGGTGTACACAGGAAATCATTGTTGTTTATGCTAGTGAAGTCACACAACTTGGTATTCTGAGCAGAGTTCATTTTGGCAAAAGTGGAGCAAGCCAACAACATCAACAACTAGAGGAGGAACTAATTTTTGTGTGTGTTTTTATAAGAGAAAGCAAACCAAACTAAACTAATTTTTTTGGAGTTTTTGATAAAAAGAGACAAACAAAACCAAGCAAAATAAACTAAGCAAAACAAAAACAAAGTAAAGAGAAAGGTTGTGAAGGACTCCCCTTGTGAAGACGTCCTTAGCCTCCCCGACAACAGCGCCAGAAAATCTTGATGGTAACTAAGATCACTGTAGAGCTTCGTTGGGAGTCCCCAAGAGGAAGGTGTGATCAGCACAACAACAAGTCTTCCCTCATTAAAGAACCAAGGTTATCGAACCAGTAGGAGGAAAGAAACGACTTAAAGGTGTTGCTAACAACTTGGAAACCTCACAACACAAACTCAAGACTTTGCCCCAACGAACAGTGAGGTTGTCAATCTCACCAGTTTGCTGAAAACAAAGGATTAACTGTATGGTGTGGAAGGTAATGGTGGTTTGTAGAAAGGTAAACAGTAACAGTGGAAGATGTATCAATGGTAAAGATTCGACCGGGGTCCATAGTTCACTATAGGTGCTCTCCTTAAGGTAAACAAACATGGCATGCTAGGTAAACAAATTACAACAGGGCAATTGACAGGACTGAGCAAGACGTAACAATGCAATACTAGACATTCATGATCCTATGAGATTCGATTGGGCAATACAACAAGATACATAGACCGCCATCCAACTGCATCTATGACTAGTAATCCACCTTCAGGTTATCATCCGAACACCCTACAGTATTAAGTTGCAAGCAACGGATAACTGCTTTAAGCAAAGTGTATAAGGTAAACAATCCACTTGTTCCATGAACAAGAGACCATTGTTTTCTCCCTAGTAGCAACAACACATCTACAGGCTTAGAGATTTCTGCCACTTCCCTTAGATTAAATAGAGGCATGAACTCACTATCGAGCATAAATACCCTCTCTTGGAGTCACTAGCATCTACTTGGCCAAGATAGCTACTAGAAACAAAGAACATGCAAGATCACAAACAACACAAACATGATAGAATAAATAAGACAAAACCATTAATCAATCTGACATAGTAATCTCAATATCCATCGGATCCCGGCAAACACAACATGCATGATTACAAATAGATGATCTTGATCATGAACAGAGCTCACATGATCTATACATGAAAGCACAAGGAGATACAACCATCTACCTACTACATGGACCCATAGTCCAAGGTGGAACTACTCATGCTTCATACCGGAGGCTGGCATGATGAAGAAGAAGGCCTCCGGGATGATCTCCCTTCTGGCAGGGTGCCGGGAAGAGCTTCAGATCCCCCCGATCTAGGGACGATGATGGCGGCGGCTACAGACGGTTTCATGGAATATTGATCGAGTGCTTAGGGTTTAGGCATCGGGGGTTTCTTACAGGCGAAGAGGCGAGGTTGGGAGGTGGCCTGGGGGCCCAGACCCTGCCTAGGCACGGGCCCACCCTAGGCCACGCCTGGGGGGTGCAACCGCCCTGTGGTGCCCCTCCGTCTCTCCTCTAGACTCCATGTTCTCCTCGGTGAAATATTGACTTTGGCTTTTGTCCCGTCCAATTCCGAGAATATTTCCTTACTAGCTTTTCTAGAACCAAAAACAGCAGAAAACAGGCATATGGCACTGTGGCAACTTGTTAATAGTTTAGTACCAGAAAACATATGAACACCTCAAAGTGTGGACAAAGCAAAGCAAAGTAGATAGTAAACAAGCATGGATCATCAAAAATTATAGATACATTTCCAACGTATCATCCTCCTCTTATTTTAGTTTAAGAAACATTATTTGCATGATGGGGTTAAGGTTAACAGACCTAGCCTCCAACATGTGAACTAAATAAGCTACAACAATTTCATAATTAGGAGCAAGTTCTGCTAAGGATTTATCCTCAATATCCTCATGTTTGCTAACATGATTAAAGAATTCTGCAATATTTTCT
Source organism: Avena longiglumis (assembly GCA_030063025.1). Lineage (NCBI taxonomy): Eukaryota > Viridiplantae > Streptophyta > Magnoliopsida > Poales > Poaceae > Avena > Avena longiglumis. The sequence continues at coordinate 526,199,853 of CP125976.1, forward strand.
TTCCCAATTATAGAGCCACTACCTATTGAAAGGTCTTTTAGAGTGAACTTAGGGATCAACATGGTGAGCTAGAGCAAGGTGCCAACTATAGGAAGAACTAATTTTTTGTGTCTTTTATAAGAGAAAGCAAACCAAATGATTTTTTTTGGAGTTTTTGATAAAAAGAGGCAAACAAAACAAGGAAAAAGAAACTAAGCAAAACAAAAACAAAGTAACGAGAAATGTTGTAAAGGACTCCCCTTGTGAAGCCATCCTTAGCCTCCCCGGCAACAGCGCTAGAAATAGCTTGATGATGTGTAGCTCAGATCAGTGTAGAGCTTCGTTGGGAGACCCCAAGAGGAAGGTATGATGAGCACAACAGTAAGTTTTCCCTCAGTAATAAAACAAGGTTATTGAACTAGCAGGAGGAAGGAAACGACTCAAAGGTGTTGCTAGCAACTTGGAAACATGTACAACACAAACTCAAGACTTTGCCCCAACGAACAGTGAGGTTGTCAATCTCACCGGTTTGCTAAAAACAAAGGATTAACTGTATGGTGTGGAAGGTAATTGTGGATTTCAGAAAGTAAACAGTAACTGTGGAAGATGTACCAATGGGAAATATTGGACCGGGGTCCATAGTTCACTAGAGGTGTTCTCCTTAAGATAAACAACATAACATGCTGGGTAAACAAATTACAGCAGGGCAACTGACAGGACAAAGCAAGGCATAATAATGCAATACTAGACACTCATGATCCTATGAGATTTGATTGGGCAACACATAGACCGCCATCCAACTGCATCTATGACTAGTAATCCACCTTCAGATTATCATCCGAACCCCCTCCAGTATTAAGTTGCAAGCAACAGATAACTGCTTTAAGCAAGGTGTGTAAAGTAAAAAATCCACTTGTTCCATGAACAAGAGATCGTTGTTTTCTCCCTAGTAACAACATCACATCTACAACCTTAGAGATTTATGTCACTTCCCCAGATTAAATAGAGGCATGAACCCACTATCGAGCATAAGTACTCCCTCTTGGAGTCACTAGCATCTACTTGGCCAAGATAGGTACTAGAAACGGAGAGCATGCAAGATCTCAAACAACACAGACATGATATAATCAATAAGATAGAATCATTAACCAATCTGACATAGTAATCTCAATATCCATCGGATCCCCACAAACACAACATGCATGATTAAAAATAGATGATCTTGATCATGAACGGAGCTCACAAGATCTAAACATGGTAGCACAAAGGAGGAGAAACAACCATCTAGCTACTACATGGACCCGTAGTCCAAGGTGGAACTACTCACGCTTCATACCGGAGGCTTTCATGGTGATGAAGAACGCCTCCGGGATGATCTCTCCCCTCCAGCAGGGTGCTGGGAAGAGCTTTAGATTCCCCCCGATCTAGGGACGATGGTGGTGGCGGCTATGGACTGTTTCGTGGAAGATTGATCGAGTAGTTACGTTTAGGTATGGGGGCTTCTTATAGGCGAAGAGGAAGGCCGAGGGGGTGTCCGAGGCGGCTTCACCCCCAGGCACGGGCCAGGCCTGGCCACGCGGCCAGGGGTGTGGCCCCCTCGAGGCCCTTCTCCGTCTCGTCTTCTAGCTCCATGTTCCCCACGGTAAAATATTGACTTTGGCTTTTGTCTCGTACAATTCCGAGAATATTCATTTTCTGACTTTTCTGGAACCAAAAACAACAGAAAGCAAGCAACTGGCACTATGGTATCTTGTTAATAGGTTAGACCCAGAAAATATATAAAAATACCTCAAAGTGTAGACAAATGACGGTGCTCGACGTGGCATTTTGTTGGTAACCCCAAGCGCAGGGTGTGAAGAGCACATCAGCAAGTTTTCCCTCAGTTGAGACCGAGGTTATCGAACCAGAAGAAGGAAGGAAACATCACACAGGTGTTGCAAACAATGTGGAGACCTGTACAACACAAACTCAAGACTTTTTCCCAACGAATCAGTGAGGTTGTCAAGCTCACCGGTTTGCTGTAATAAAGGATTAAACGTATGGTGTGGAAGGTAATGGTGGTTTGCAGTAAGTACACAAGTAACAGTGGAAGATGTATCAATGGTAAAGATTGGACCGGGGTCCATAGTTCAAGAGTTGCTCTCCTTTGATAAACAACATGGCATCAAGGGTAAACAAATTACAGCGGGGCAATTGACAGGAACTGAGCAAGGCATAACAATGCAATTACTAGTCAGAAAGATCCTATGAGATTCGATTGGGCAATACAACAAGATACATAGACCGCCATCCAACTGCATCTATGACTAGAAGTCCACCTTCAGGTTATCATCCGAACCCCTTCCAATATTAAGTTGCAAGCAACAGAAAACTTCTTTAAGCAAAGTGTGTAAGGTAAACAGTCCACATGTTCCATGAACAAGATAACGTTGTTTTCTCCCTAGTAGCAACAACACATCTACAACCGAAGATATTTCTGTCACTTCCCTTGGAAACTAGAGGCATGAACCCACTATCGAGCATAAATACCCCTTCTTGGAGTCACTAGCAACTACTTGGCCAAGATATCTACTAACAACGGAGAGCATGCAAGATCACAAACAACACATACATGATAGAATCATAAAGACAAAAACATTAATCAAACCAACATAATAATCTCAATATCCATCGGATCCCTGCAAACACAACATGCATGATTACAAATAGATTAGATCTTGATCATGAACGGAGCTCACAAGATCTATACATGAAATCACAAAGGAGGAGATATAACCATCTAGATACTACATGGACCCATAGTACAAGGTGGAACTACTCATGCATCATACCGGAGAGAAGGCCTCCGGGATGATCTCCCCTCCGATAGGGTGCCGGGAAGAACTTCAGATCCCCCCCCATCTAGGGACAACGGTGGCGGTGGCTACAGAAGATTTCGTGGAATATTGATCGGGTGCTTAGGTTTTAGGCATCGGGGGCTTCTTATAGGAGAAGGCGGAGGCCGAGGAGGTGGCCAGGGGCCCCACACCCTGTCTAGGCGCGGGGCAGGGCCTACCCACGCCTAGGGGGGTGTGGCCGCCCTAGCACGCCTCTCTGTATCCCCTCTGGACTTCTTGTTCCCCACGTAAAGTAACTGACTTGGACGTTTGTCCTGTCCAATTCCGAGAATATTTCCTTACTAGCTTTTCTGGAACCAAAAACAGCAGAAAAAAGGCAACTGACACTATGGCAACTTGTTAATAGGTTAGTACTAGAAAACATGTAAAAAAGCACCTCAAAGTGTAGACAAAGAAAAGAAAAGTAGATACTAAACAAGCATGGAACATCAAAAATTATAGATACGTTTACGACATATCACACCCCGTCCTTCTAGCCTTTGGAGGCGGCACGAACCAGGACTAGTGCCTACACTAGTCCCGACCCGTAACAAACCGGGACTAAAGTCAGGATTCTGCTCGAACCGAAGCCCTTTTTTCTACTAGTGTCGGCCGACGATGACGCAGACGGGAGATTCCAGCTAGCCTAGAAAAGAGGCGGGATCCTTTCCCTCACCTCCCGCTGAGACACACCCTATCTGCTCACCGCTGAAACTAGATCCACCTTGTCCCACCTTCTCCTTTCCCTGGTCAAATTCGGCCACCGGCGGCGACACCGACGACTCCCCCGACAAGACAACACCCGCAGGGCGGCGGCCATGCCGAGCTAGGATGACATTGATAGATCTTCCAATTGTATCCAGGGGTAAGTCCACTTTTCCCCCAATTATTTCATAGGTTTAGGGTTCCATAGCGAGTGAGGAATCCACGGATTAGTCATATGAACTCGATTTGGTGTGCTAGCACTTCACGAACATGGACTATGCTCCTGACTGCTTTGAAGATCCTAGTTTTTGCGGCATAGCGACAGATTGTCCCGATCTCTGTCACGTCCAAAAACTTGACCCTTTCAGGCGTGTTGCATTTGAAGGAACCAACACAGGCCGCAGATTCTACCTCTGCCAAGTGCAGAACGTAAGTTCTTACCTCCTTGTATCTTCATTCACTTTTCTGGCAAGCAGTAGGTCTGTGCCAACGAATTTCTGACCTACAGTAGATCGAAAACCGTGGGTGTGTGGCTTGGGTAGATAATGAATGGCCAGATGCTATTAAGAATTCACTTGCCAAGCTATGGGGGATGTATAATGATATAAGAAGTGCAAGAATCGACGAGAAGGTTGATAATGCACATCTGGTGAAGCAACTGTCAGATGAGAAGAACAATCTTGACAAAAAGTACTCAAGTCTGATGGTTGATGTGAAGAAGTTCATCGAAGAAACAGAGAAGAAGGCGTTGGAGGAGAACTTGTCTCGGATGAATGACAACAATGAATCGTTGAGGAATGAGGTTGAGATGCTGAAGAACGTGCAAAAATCCGAGGCTGATGTAATGAAAGAGAAGTAGAAGCAATGGGATGAGGACCGAATGATCTTGAAGGAGGAAATAGGAAACTAGAGTACGTGCTCTTTGAATTGTTCAAATCCAATGCCGCTAACAAGGATAAATTGAAGAAGATCAAGGAAATTTATGTTGGTTGATTGTTAAGGTGAGCCTTCTTGTACTGCAGACGCTGAACTGTTTGTGGTGGTGGTAGGATGACACCCACTTTTGATATGGTGCTAGGTTAACATCATGGTGTTATCGTAAACTGTGATCCCCTTTTAGAGACGATCATGTTTGTTAAAACTAATTCGTACATGCGATATTTCTGCTTAAGTGTGTTCATTTGGTCATGTTCAACCGTGATCCCCTTATGATTGTGTTGCTCATGCTTGTATTGATCATGCTTGATGTTCATGCTTGTGGGAATCATGCTTGTGGTGTTCATGCTTGTGGTGTTTATGCTTGTGGGGATCAGGCTTGTGATTCTGTTGTTCCGGATTGTGTTGTTCTTGCCTTTTTGTTGTTCATCCCCTTTAGCTTGTGTTCTTCCTCCTTGGCAGTCCGGTCGTGGTAAGCTCACCATAATACAGTGCAAGGTGACCACAACTTGGTTTCTATGTCAACCAAACAAGGGGAAAGTGCATGACATGGGTCAAAAGCCCAATGTACAAAAAACCAAATAACATGGTCCTATTTTCCCAACCGGTGCATCGACCACAACTGCAGGCTATCAAACAACTTTCACAAGTTGGCTCAGAGGTTGAATGAGTGTGGCAGTGTCCACCGCATCACTGCCCGACCGGTGCGGAAAATCGATGCAGGCTACCAAACATGCCCTATGTAACTAGTGCGCCGTGCCAACATATATGTTGTGTCTCGTGGCCTGGGAATCTTGAGAGAAAGTCAAACTCGAGTATGTCAATTCGTAGCGGGCTACGTTTGTCTAAGACAATTTGTTTATGATCGTTAAGAGAGCAATCATACTTTAAGCCCATCAAAGTTCAAACCTCAAATTTAACACTTTATTGTCTTTTAAAAGATAGAATATTTTTCATTGCGAACCGAAGTTCCTCTCGACAGCGAGGAGCATGTGATGATTTCGTCAATCTCAGAATCCGTTGGATCATTCTCAAACTTGGTTTTTTAGAGGTGTTTATAGGATAGAGTATGCACCATTTATATGAGTGAGTGTATGTACATATTTGTGAATGTATGTATTTATACTCGATTGAAAAAACACTAGCGGCTCTCCTCTTGGCCGAAGATCCGCGCGTGTAGAGCCTTAAACAATGTGCTCGAAAAATCCTCATATTATCACAACTTCTCAGCCGTCGCCTCCTGACCTAACCGTCGCCTCTCCTCCGCCTCCTCCATAGATTGGTCCCCCCTCCTTCGGCTGGCCTCACCGGCGTCTGGAGGGGTGGGGAACCCGATCTACGGGTGAAGTTTCAGTAAAATTATGTTTTAAGAGATTAGATTGGAGTTTTGGTAGTCATCCTTTTTGGTCTCTACGTCAATGAAGATGACATCGTCTACAATAAATAATCTTTGGCCTTTCGCTCAACGACGATATCTTCTTCCCGGCGTCAATGGCAGTGTTGCAGGATTATATTTCTATAAGTATAGTCTTTTAGATCTTACTTTGCGAAGTCGATTTTGGAGTTTTTTCATGGTTGTATAGTCTTTTAGATCTTACTTTGCGAAGTCGATTTTGGAGTTTTTTCATGGTTGTCGCAAGGATTACCCTTGCAATATTTGTTCCGGCTGCTACGTTCTCAACAATGATTACTATCGGTTCGCCAACGACTTCGACCAGGCTGTTCGGTTATTTTTTACTGGAATACTGGTGTTGATACTATTGCGGATGTTGATTGATTACTCTAATGGTTGTGCGCGTGCATACACTGTGACTCAAATTCAAATTATAGGAGACCCTCGTTGGTATTTACGGGTTGTGGTTTGGTACCTGCCAGTTCTTGACTGCCTTTAGAAAAGTCTAAGATGGTGTCTTAGAAGAAAGAGTTTAAAAAACTCGGTGTTCTACTACTCCCTCCGACCCAAATTATTTTTTGCGAAAAATCCACCGATCTATTAATAATCATCAATAGTAGTACAAATAGACCTAAAAGTAATAAAAATTACAAATAGGTCGATGGACCACCTAGTGAAGACTATAAACAATAGCACGAGCCGAAGGCGCACCGCCGTCATCGCCCCTCCATCACTACAGCCGGACAAAGCTTATCGTAGTAGAGCTTGTTGTAGTAGATATACAGAAAGTCATTATACTAAGATCCTAAAGAACCAACGCACTAAAGCAGCAACCATCGTCAATGATGACTTCAGTAGATTGGAAGAGACTGACATGAAATTAACACGAAAAATGACTAGATCTTAGGAGATCAGCAGGACACACGACTCCACGCGCTCTCCATTAGCACTAGGCGTACCACCGGAGCGAGGATAGAGCGGGGAGGACTTTATTCTAACTTTAGGATGTGGTCATCGCCTCAACATCTGGAAAAAGACACGAGAACACAGCCTAATCGAAGAATAAAAACATTCCGCGGGCGAGAGGCCACGGCCTGCCACACCTCTAAGGCCCTAAGCCATCGGAGACAAAACAGACAGACGACATCACCGACGGAGGGAAGGGGAACTCTAGATGTGTTTTTTCAGCTACCGTCTCGGCCTCCTTGGATCAGCCGCATGCACATACCAAATATATGTTTTTTTAATGGACGGTACTAGTTGTTCATGCACATCAATCCAATTTAGCCAAAAAATCAACTATCAGAAGAAATAGTTATTTTGTAATCGCTGGATACGATCGTTTACGGCAAAGTTTAAAAAAATGGACCGGGCGATCAAACTGGTGAGGTCCTCGATTCACGGTTGGACCATCGGTTTAAACCGGTTTCGTGCTGGTGTATTAAGAAAAAAATATGGATGAGAAAATACTAATATATTAGAAAACAGAAACATATTTAAAGTATACATGAAGAACTTTGACACAAACACTGGTTGACCTAGTTGGCTAGCCCATCGAAGTCTCTGTTGGCCCGAGCTAGGAGGTCTCAGGATTGAATCCCAATCTTATCACTGTATTTTCTTCCATGGACGGTTTTCCACTGGTCGGACCACCGACTAGTTTTCCACTAAACTGTCGGTTCCTGGTACCTGGTTCGTTAGCTGTACGGTCTAGTGTGCTTAAAAAATCAATGAGCCCTCTAGTTCTGATTTTTTCCAATTTAACCAGTCTGATTTTTAAAACTATGATTGACTGAGACCTTGGAGGAGGCTAGAGATCCGGAGCCGTCCACACGACACGAAGTACCTGAAACCGTAGTCCATAGATGCTCGATCGGGCGGTCGCTCCGGTCGCGTGCATCTGCATTCTGAAGTGTGTATGCCAGCAGAAGGAGGCGATCGAGGAACGAGGAGGAGGACACGCACCGTTGCTAGCGTTAACTTTGGTCAAAGATGCGCGCGCGCAAATGAAGGGAGAACGAGTTCGTGCGGTGGTAGCACGCACCGACCCGGCCTGGGCGGCGGCGAGAGGGTTAGCCCCTTCTTTTCAGCTTCTTGACCAGCTTCTCCCAGAAGCTATTCTCAACCAGCTTCTCTCATAATTTTATCTTCAAAATTCGTTCAAACTTCTTAACTAGTAGTTTTAATGTCAATTTAAAAGTATAAACGATTTTGACGGATGAGATTTTGGAAGAAGCTGGTCGAGGATAGCTTTATGAAGAAGCTGACCAAGAAGCTGAAAAAAAGAGGGCCTTAATCCCATGCCATGGCCGGGGCCGCATGGTATGGAGCCGACCCCATGCAGTACTCATCCTAATTTTATTTCTCGCCATGGCCGACGGGGCGTCTCGTGGCCTCGGTCGGTACTCGGTGCTCGCACTATTTTCTGGCAATATGAGGCATAAACAAATCATGCCATATTGCCATAACGTGGCCCAACGGAAGCACACCCGACACGTGAGCAATAAGCTCTTGTTGTGGCAGTGACATGTACGGTATTCACATTAAGCAACACAAACATAGTGTACGCTTGGCTACCAAAAATAAAACAATGTCATAACGGTGTATGTTGGTTTTTCGTGGCTGAGTCAGTGATTTGAGGAACGTTGCGCTTATATTTCACAATTACTTGTACAAATTGTTTTTTCGAAATTAAAGTAAGCTGTATACTTTTTTTTTGGCAAAAATAGGTAAAAAAACAGGCGTTAAACTCTAAAACTATAAGCAAAACTACAATAGTAATATTAAAAGACTAGCACATGCGGCAATACATCAAAAAAACTCGCTAACACGCACACCTACGGAGCTAGAGACTCGAGGCCAGGGTGTCGATAAATCTGGAACTGGATCGGCCTAGTCCAATGGACTTTGGACTTAAACATCGTTGGACTCAATTGAACTGGGCCTCACAGGACATGGACCTAACTGGACATTAGGTCCATTAGAGTTGGACGGATTTGGACCTGAAAAACCGGATAGTGCAATATCCAGTGGACACCACGCCGCCGCTTTTGCTCTCAATACTCTCTCCTGAATCATTGCCCCTCCTTCGCCGCTGGCACGCCCCTCCACCACAAGCGGCTCCTTCCGCCGCCTCGTCTCGCCTACTCGCCATGTCCCCTCCTCTAATTCCTTGCCCCTCCAGTAGGAGCCACCGCATCAGATCAACGATGTCGCCCTCTTGCTCCCCGCTGGCGGCTACCCCATCCTCGCAGCTTGTCGACGACCCCAACAACACTGCTCGCCTACGGACCTCCCCGATGTCGCCTCCACCTGACTCGCCTATGGACCTCTCTGTTGTTGGTTCCTCTTGTCTGAAGTCTCCGATGAGGTACTGGAGGAACATGTCTTGTCAAAGAATTCAGCGATGCTCTTCGAGTGGGGGCTCATCGAGTGCTACATCAAGGTCACCAGCGTTCCCCCGCTCTAGATTTCGTGCTAGGTATCCATGATTTTGCGCTGAATTTGTTTGGTTTTTGATGGCCTAGGACCATGGCAGGTGCCCGGTCACCAAGGATGAGCTCACCATGGACGACCTTGTGACAGTGAAGACCAACAAGGTGAGGCTTATAGACTTCTCTTACCTTCAACACGATTCCGGTGTTCATGTTGTTGTCTTGAAGAACTGGTTCAGAGAAAGATACCGTATAGGTTCTCAATCACACTTTTGTAATTAAGAAAGGGTATCAATTAGGAAATACATATTTCTGTATAAGAAATCTAACTTTGATTCGCCATGATTTTGGATTTTCTTTTGTGGTTCAAGTCGACATTTGTAGTAACTTAGAAATATCATTTGAGCAGGTGCTAGTATCTCCAAGGCTGATTAGATACATAAAGGTTTTAGTCATGGGTGTATAACATTCTAACTTTAGAAAGTACTGAAGTAGGCAAGAGTAATGTATTGTATTATCAATCAGTTGATCAAATATTTCTTAGATAGTTTTAAAGATCTTTGCAATAATATATTACATCCAAACCAGAACTAATGAACCTGTTTCCACATGTATGCATGCACCGATACTTGCTGACACTGTAACTTATAACTTAGAGAGTCCCAGAATAGCCACCCTACTTCTTAAAATTTTGACATTCGTACATTGTTAACATGAATGTACTCTCCTATATAATGTATAGCTATGTATTGTACTGTATTAGTATTATAGTGTACTGCTTTTATATATACTTTGATTTATATACTGGTGTAATAAATTGAGCAGATTTATATACTGGTGCTTATATTCTTGGAGCGGATTGGAGCAACTTGTGTAATAACAGTATACTGATATTCCTGGTGTTTATATTCTATGATTTATTTTTATTGCAGTTGTGCCATCTCACTTGGTGCAGCTTGTGTACTAGTCTTGCAGTTTAGTATTTGTAGTTAATTTTTTAGAATTTCAACTGATCAGACTATAGAGCAAGTATTTGGTGAAGGAGGGGATGATATAATTCAGTTAGCCAATCGCAGAAGCAGAAAAATATCTAGAGCTTGGGAATTTTTTAAGGAGTTACCGATGAATGAAAAGCTATATGCGTTTATTGTGGAACCGAATTGTCATATGCTCGAGAGGGTGGCATATCTCATTTAAAGCGCCGGCTGCCAAGAGTTCCTGGCAGATATTGATCATCATGCTATATTTTCAGTGAGTGACCTAGTTGGAGATACAAGTGGTTTTGTGATGGATCCAACAATAATAAGGGATTACATGACTAATTTTTGGATCAGTGCAAATTAGCTCTTCTAAAATTCTTTGGCACTAAAGCGTATGAAGATGACGGTGACTGAACTAAGAGTAGATGATGTTTGTATGTGGTTTAAAAAATATTACGAGTATTACGAGCGCATGGTACAAAATTATTCAAACAGAACCAACATTAATTCATCACCTGAGATGGGAGGGTCAGCAAATATGCTCTCAAGGCTAACATGAAAGCGCAAATTAGAGTTGGAATTTTCTTTGTTCAAACAACGACATAGCCCCAATCGTTATAGAAGGTCAGATGTTGATATGTATCTAGAAGATCCATTGGTTCCTCCCAGCGAAGGTAAGAGTTTTCACGTGTTGAAGTGGTGGAAAAATGCAGAGCAATATCTCTTGCTAGCCAAGATAGCTCGAGACTTTCTGTCTATTCCATTATCATCCATGGCTTCTGAATCAACATTTAGTATAGTTGGCATGGTAATTAATAAACAACGCAGTTCTCTAAACCCAGATACATCTGAAGGTCTTGTAGGGTTCGTAATATAGAAAACAAAAAAATTCCTACGATGGGAAGAATTATGTACCAAGATCTATCTACTAGATACAAACAACGGGCGGATGTATATCCGTAGAGAACATATCCTTGAAGACCGACAAAGCTTAACGAGTTAAACTCGTGGTTGATGTAGACATTCTCTTGCCGATCTCAAGATCGAGAGGACATCCTTAGCACCGCAACTTAGCGGCGCATCCGTGCTCGCACACACGTCCGAGGCACCGAGCAACCTCCGCGTCCTCGCTCTAGCGATGCAACGGAAGCATAATAGCCACCAGGAACATGTATCTTGCTAGTCCGAGACCATGGGGGATAAATACTAGAGGGGGAGAGAGATCCTTCACGAGGAGGTGTGAGTGAGAAGTTAGGAGGGAGTGCCTTTTATAGGAGAGGGGCAACCCCAAGGGGGTGGCCGGCGCATGGGGGATGCCCCCTTGCCCTCCCCTCATTCATGTGGGTGGACACTCCACTCACAAAAATCTTTTCAATTCCCTCCACTCAAAATCCCACTCAAATTCCCATTAAATTTCCACCAAATATAATACAAACTCTCATTAAATAAAACTCCTTTTTTTTATTTATAATTTTGTCAATTACTTTAATGACAAACATTCACATATAACCCCTTGCTAGTATTTCATTTCACATGCAAAAACACTTTCTGCAATTTCACTCGAAAACCTGTTTCGGTATCTAGTGAAATAAATTCCTGTGCTTGTTATTCTTTTCGGCATGAAACTTTTGCTCCAAATGGACGTCGGTGTCTCTTAAGTGTGTCACCCTACGGTTTGCGAATAATGTGGACATGATCGAGACCCCTCTCCGATCAATAATCAGAAGCGGGCTTTGGAGACCCATACTGACTCCCACACATTCAACGATTACTTTCTTGTGATCGTTAGAACCTTTTACGCTAGTATCTTAATCCTTTTGTTTCGCGATATATTACATGTCCGATATTCGATCATCGGTATCTACATACCTAGTTTGATCTTGTTACTGACATGTACTCTTTTCTTGTTCCCGTGATATAACATTCTAGTGATCAAATCACTTGCTTGCAAGCTAACCAATGTAATATCAGCAAGAGGGCCCAGAGCATATCTATCCGTCATCGGGATGAACAAATTCCACTCTCAATCCATGGGCCTCAACATAACACTTTATTAGTTCTGAACCCATCTTTATAATCACCCTATTACGGTGTGACGTTTGATGTTATCAAGAAACTCTTCCGGTGTTAGTGATTGACATGATATCATGGTCTAAGGATTAGGATCACTTCGTAAGTTATTATAGCAACATAAAATCAATGACTTTGATCGTAATGCTATACTTCGGATGAATGTTCATCACACAATTACACTAATGTTGTGATCCTGTTATTAACAACATCTAATGTCCATGATCAGGAAACCTTGATCATCTTGTTAATCAATGATCTAGTTTATGAGAGAGGCATAACTAGGAACTTTATGTTTGTATATTAAACACACATGTATTAATGTTTCTGTATTAATACAATTATAGCATGCAAAATAAACATCTATCATATACTTGGAATATACATAATAAACACTTTATTATTGCCTCTCAGGGCATAATCCCTTCAGGTCTAATATGGCTAAAAGAATACTTTTTCGATGAAGATAATGATCACAGCGACAATGGTTAAAAAATTAAAAACTGATGCATTGTCTTCCTTAAATTTTGTTTTACATGATGTCGTTCATAATTTCTATTTCTCTTTCATAGATTAACTCAATGGGCTTTAGAAGCAGAGTTTTGCTCATATAGATGTATCAGGTTTGTTTACTCACTTGCTCAAATAGTTTACTCACAATATATCATGGTGTTTTAAGGATGCAAAGTTTCTTTAAGTTTCTGGCTTGTACTGTACTTTTAATTTAAAGTAGTGAGAATGATCTGATGAGAAGATAAATACACCAAATAGAAATGACCAGGTTGTATGTTGATGATTTTATTCCTACATGAGAATAACTTCCATGAACACAAGAGAGATGGCTTAAATTTCTTCCTTGTCTTTTCACAAGAGAATAAATTCCATGAAGTCTCGGAGCATCATGTAGGGTGGAGCGGCTCACTAGCTCGGCGACGAACTTCCAGCTATTTGTGAAGACAAATTGTGTTTATTCCATTAGTGATAATTGTAACATCCCAAAAATATTGATCAAGGTTATCAATTCCAATCGCCCAAAATTAGGGTTAACAAAAACTTTTGTTAATTAAAATCCATTCGAATGCAAGTGTGTATGTGATGAATGCATGAATGCTTGAATGGACTTGTGTGATTGTTATGAATGGAAAGGATTGGTTATAGATGAAAACAACATCATATAATCATTTCCAAGTAGAACCAAATCAATAGAAATTCAAAAACAAACAAAATAAGCAAATGATCATTTTTGCCAATCTTGCTCACTAGATCACTTTGAGTGTTTCTAGTCCAAAATTTCAAACAGAAACAAATCCAATTCTTTTCACCCCTTGCTAGACCAAGTAAAAGTGAACCCAAGCCCACCTTACAAACCCATAGAAACATTTGGCAACCCTATTCAAATGACATTTGAAAATTGAATCTAGTTCATATGGGAAGATCATCATTTCTCAAAACCCAACCAAACCAGTGCACCTTGACAAATCCAATCAACCAGAGACTACCTAGTATGTGACCATTGTACCCACCAAGTTTTAACCAAAAATTCAAATTTGAATTTCTTTCACCATTTCATCAAACACTTAGAGATAGAAAATCAATTTGGTCAAACTTCACTGTTTTGAGCAGTGATCACCCCAACCATTGTTCACCATTGATCATCCATGTCTCCCCCAGTGCCAACCAATGCCTTGAACTAACCTAGCCCCTATCCAATGCACCATGTCGTGCCATGCTGAGAGCACCCTTGCCAGCCGACCATGGCTAGCTAGCCAGAGCAAGCGCCGCGCCTAGCCACCATGTCTGAGAAGCACGCCACCGTCCAACGCCACCCTCTGTCCAACCCTCGACCCTTGCTAGGCACTGGACCACAGAGAATGCACGCGCCCATTTCTCTACGACCATGTCCAGAGCGCGCCAGAGCGCCGCGCTCGACACCCTCGCACAGACCGCGCCCCGCCTCCGTCGCCCGTGTACGTGATCACCACCATCCCAGGAACCTCCCAGACAACCTCGTTCGTCGCCACGCGACCCGTAGCCACTGTGCGCCATCAAAATAGCCGTCGGTGCCGCTCAGAGCATCGACGCGTTACGATCGAACCGCACCGCCCCTTGCTGTGCCATCAAGATGTTGAGCTTTGCTAGGAGACCGCGCACCGCCCCCTACCACCAGCCATGCCCGTAGATCGCTGTAACCCCGACCCCGACAAGCTCAGCCCGCACCCTTCAGTTCCCTCATCGCAATATAAATAAAGGCCTTCCCTATTCGATTTCTTCACACCATTACACTCCCCACCTCTCATTGATCGTGCCCACTTCTTCCCGGAGCAAGGCGAGTGCAACATCGCCGGAATTTCACCGGAGCTTGCCGCTGCTGGAGGAGAAGCGCGTCGTCGATTGGAGCCACCCTGTGAGCAGCCACCGCATGTGGAGAACTATCGCCGTCGTTTCGCCGCCCATCGCCGACCATCGCCTGAGCCCCGGTGAGCCGCCACAGACCCCCACTGGCCACGCTAGGGTTCGAACTCGTGGCGTTCTATTCGACGAGGACGCCGACCCTCAGTCGTTGATCTTACATCTAATCTTACGGTCGTAGTTAGCATGTACCCCTTCGCACCCCCTGTCTCACTGACTATTGGGGACAACCACTTAACCAGCCCGCGCGATGTGCACAGTGGGCCAGCCCAGTTAGATTTCCCGCATGACCCAGTTCGTTTGAATTTAGGTTTATATATTTAAATTCAAACCTAGTTCTGGCAGTAGATTCAAAAACTAATTCAGGAAGATTCACTAAACCAAATTGCATAAAACTAATTTTGTTAGAAAGGTATTGAAATTATTAATCCAAGCCCGTTGGATTCAAACCATTTGTAATTACAGATCACCTATAGTAAAAATAACAAGGCAGAGACTTTTCTGCATTCATACATTTTTTAAAATTCAACCATAAATGCTTTTGAGTTGATTCCAACTCTCAAAAATCACATTTTACAAGACGTTTCTGAATATATAAAAATATCTAGGTTTACTTGCAGTAATAATGAACAAGTAATAAAATAATGCCCCATAGGCATTTCTAGTCACTTTATTTAATTAAAATAATAATGTTAAACCTTATTAAATTGTGACACCACTTTAAATCACATTACCAAGTATTGAAATATGTGGTGATGACATGTTTCAACATGATCCCATATTTTATTTGGAGAATATTAAATCTTAAGTAGTTTTTCAATGAGTAGAAATTACCTTTCTAAAATGGAATAAATAAAACTATTTCCTTAATCTTGTGATGATTGTGATGATGCTATATCATCTAGTGAAAACCTTGGTGTGATAAATAGAAGTAGTTAAGTATTTTTTGGTGATTTTGTACCTCGTATCTATTTATAGACGCTAGTACCGACAAAGGATGCGAGGAGGAAGGAGACTACTACGAGGAAGAAGCAGAGGGGAACTTCAACCACTGCACTACACAAGGCAAGCCTCACAAAACAAGTGACTTTGCAAGTTAAAACTTGCATGACAACTATGCAAATTAGATGCCTTAGGCATATTGGGTTATATCCCTTTGTTATACCAAATCCCAGTTTTACTTGCAAGCTTGATTCTTTTATTTCTTTATCAAAGCTCCTTAGTTATGTTTACTTAGTGACTTGTGAAGTGTTGGAAACATACTTAAAGGTAGCATAAAGAGTATAAAACTTGGCCTAAGTTAGGTAGATCTTGATGTCATCCCGAGGCATGAGATTGGATTTAGATTAGTCACACTGATTACCACCCCTCATTAGTGTTTACCCCCAATTGTAGTTGCTAGTGCTAAGCATAAAACTTGATCACTTTAGATGGGAATACTTGGTGAAAATGGTTATGAAAACCTTAGAATGATGAGTCATTCTAATGAAATGTTTTGACATGTGTTCTTGAACACCAGATGCTTTTGATGATGAAAATGTTGATGCATGAGCCTTAGCCCTTTATAAAACTGATGGTTGTGTCTGGATGCGATACCATTCCAATTTTACCGTACAACCACAATACCCGAAATTGGGTAGGGCTTGACTGGAAGTTTATATATCTTAGTATGAGTTCCCTTGCGACCGAGTTTTGAGCTGAGACTATCTCGTGATGATTGAACACCTGTGTAGTTCCTAGGATGACAGTTGGTCATGGTTGGGAGGCCAAACTCATAGGAGAGGTGCCTATACTAGGGTGTGTAATTGAAAGGTTAGTATTGATTATCCGCATATTGAGTATGGTGAATTCAGGATTGTTCCTGACGGATGTATCAAATATTGTGATGAAAGTGTACCACCTCTGCAGAGTGTCAAACTATTCGAATAGCCGCGTCTGCGGTTATGGACAGTTGGATTGGTCATACTGTTCCGTCGTCAGATGTTTTCAAAATGACTTGTGAAATGAATCATGACTTGACTTGACCATAACAGGGCTATGAAAGTGAAAGCTAAGTTCCCAGTTAGGTGTTATAAAACCTTAAACTAGTTCTCTTTGCTTCTAAACTTAGTTAGAGATAAATTTGGCTTTTTTCAAAACAACCTAGAGCTTAGTATTCCTACTTAAAACCACTTTACCTGTTAGTCATAGTTTGCGAGTACTTAAAGAGTACTCATGGCTTTGTCCCTGGATATTCCCATGGCCAAACTATGAAGAGGACTATCAGGAGGATGGACCGCAGGAAGGTTACGACAACTAGGATCATCTCCCATCGTTAGCATTGCATGTGACCATGAATATGGAGCCTCACCCACGCTATCGTTATTATGTTATTCCGCTGCTTTGGTTGTACTAAGACTGGATCATGAGATCCTTTATTTGTAAGACCTTTATTATGGTTTGTAATGGATGATGTGTAGGGTTCGCAGCATAGAAAACAAAAATTTTCCTACGATGTGAACTATATACCAAGATCTATATACTAGATACAAACAACGGGAGGATGTATATCCGTAGAGAACATACCCTTGAAGACCGACAAAGCTTAACGAGTTCAACTCGTGGTTGATGTAGACGATCTCTTGCCGATCTCAAGATCGAGAGGAAGTCCTAGCGCCACAAATCAGCATCCGCGTGCTCGCACACACGCTCGAGGCACCGAGCAACCTCCGCCTCCTCGCTCCAGCGATGCAGCGGAAGCACAACTCTTTCTTGCCGAATAGCCACCGGGAACATGTATCTCGCTAGTCCGAGACCATGGGGGATAAATTCTAGAGGGGGAGAGAGATCCTTCACGAGGAGGTGTGAGAGACAAGTGAGGAGGGGGGCTCCTTTTATAGGAGGAGGGGGGGCACCCCAAGGGGGTGGCCGGCGCATGGGGGCTGCCCCCTTGCCCTCCCCTCTTCATGTGGGTGGACACTCCACTCACAAATCTCCTTTAAATTCCCTCCACTCAAAAGTCCACTCAAATTCCCATTAAATTTCCACCAAATTTAATGCAAACTCTCATTAAATAAAACTCTTTTATTTTATTCAGAATTTTGTCAATTACTTTAATGACAAACATTCACAAACAACCCCTTGCTAGAATTCTATTTCACATGCATAACCACTTTATGCAATTTCACCCGAAAACCTGTTTGATTCTAGTGAAATAAATTCTGCGCTTATTCATTCTTTCGCATGAAACATTTGCTCCAATTGGATGTCGGCATCTCTTAAGTGTGTCACCCTACGGTTCGTGAATAATGCGGACATGATCGAGACCCTCTCGGATCAATAATCGAAGCGGATCCGAGACCCATAATCGACTCCACACATTCAACGATGACTTTCTTGTGATCATCGGAACCTTTTACGCTAGTATCTTAATCCCTTTGTTTCACGATATATTACATGTCCGAGATTCGATCATCGGTATCTCCATACCTAGTTTGATCTCGTTCGACAAGCACTCTTTCTCGCTCTGTGATATAACATTCTAGTGATCAAATCACTTGCTTGCAAGCTAATCAATGTGATATCACCGAGAGGGCCCAGTATATCTATCCGTCATCGAGATGAACAAATTCCACTCTCGATCCATGAGCCTCAACATAACACTTTATTAGTTCTCAATCCATCTTTATAATCACCTGTTACGGTGTGACGTTTGATGTTATCAAGAAACTCTTCCTGTTAGTGATTGAGATGATCTCATGGTCTAAGGATTAGGATCACTGTAAGTTGTTATAGCAATATAAACTCAATGACTTTGATCGTAATGCTATACTTGGATGAATGTTCATCACATCATTACACTAATGGTGTGATCCCGTTATTAACAACATCCAATGTCCATGATCGTGAAACCTTGATCATCTTGTTAATCAACGAGCTAGTTTATGAGAGAGGCATAACTAGGAACTTTCTGTTTGTTTATTAAACACACATGTATTAACGCTTCAGTATTAATACAATTATAGCATGCAAAATAAACATCTATCATATACTTGGAATACACATAATAAACACTTTATTATTGCCTCGTGGCATATTCCTTCAGTCTCCCACTTGCACTAGAGACAATAATCTAGTTACATAGTGATAAATCTAACACCCATTGAGTTCGGTGTTGATCATGTTTTGCTCTAGGAGAGTTTTAGTCAACGGATCTGCTACATTGAGATCCGTATGTACTTTACAATCTTTATATCTCCATCCTTGACATGCTCATGGATGGAGTGAAACCGCGCTTAATATGCTTGGAATGCTTGTGAGACCTTGGCTCTTTGGCATTGAAATGGCACCATTGTTGTCACAATAGATCACCATTGGGTCCAACGCGTTTGCCACAACTCCTAGTTCGGATATGAACTCCTTCATCCAAATCGCTTCGAGCCGCTCAAGCAAAGAACATATTCGCCTCCGTTGTTGATCCCTACCACAGTTGTTTGGAGCTCCTCCAATTAACCGCTCCGCCATTCATGAGAAATACGATCCGGATTGAGACTTAGAGTCATCCGGATCGGTCAAAGCTAAGCGTCGACATAACACTTAGCGACGAGCTCTTCTTCACCTCCAGATACAAGAAACATATCCTTAGTTCTTCGTAAGTACTTAAGGATATTCTTGACCGCTATCCAAAGGTTCAACCTGGATCCGATTGGTACCTACTAGTCAAACTAATAGCATGTGCCACATCCGGTCTTGTACATAGCATGGCGTACATTATAGAGCCTATGGTGAAGCATAGGGACTTTGTCCATTATCTCTCTTTCTTCCATGAAGCCGGACTTTGAGTCTTACTCAATGTCTTGCCTTGCAACATAGGTAAGAACCCTTCTTACTTCCGTCCATTTTAAACTTCTTTAAAATCTTATCAAGGTATGTACTTTATGATAGCCCTATTAGGCGCCTAGATCTATCTCTATAGATCTTTATGCCTAATATGTATGACGCTCACCTAGGTCCTTCATTGAAAATTTGTTGTTTAGATAACTTTTAACACTGTTTAAAAGTTCTATATCATTTCCGATCAATAATATGTCATCCACATATAATATCAGAAATGCCACATTGCTCCCACTCACTTTCTTGTAAATACAAGCTTCTCCATAAGTTTGGACAAATCCAAACTCTTTGATCACCTCATCAAAGCGGAGATTCCAACTTCGTGATGCTTGCTTCAATCCATAGATGGATCGCTGAAGCTTGCACACCTTGTTAGCATCCTTAGGATCGACAAAACCCTTTGGTTGTATCATATACAACTCTTCTTCAATATTACCATTGAGAAACGCGGTTTTGACATCCATCTACCATATCTCATAATCGAAATATGCAGCAATTGCTAACATAATCCTAATCGACTTTAGCATCGCTACGGAGATAAAGTCTCATCGTAGTCAACTCCTTGAATTTGTCGAAACCCCTTTGCGACAAGTCGAGCTTTATAGACGGTCACATTACCATCAAGATCGCTTTTCCTTTTGAAAATCCATTTGTTCTCCACGGCCTTTGGTCGTGAGGTAATTCCACCAAGTTCCAAACTTGATTTTCATACATGGATTCCATCTCGATTTCATGGCTTCTAACCATTTGTTGGAATCCGGGCTCATCATCGCTTCTTCATACGCCAGGTCATCATTTTCATCAACCATGAAATTCATGACAGATTTCCGTCTGTTCGGAGCTGCACGCGTCTGCTTGACTGCGAGGTTCGGTAGTACTCTCTTCGAGTTTCATGATCATTATCATTAGTTCCCTCTTCAACAGTGGAGCCAACTCGAACAACTTCCGACTGCGCTACTCGCCATACTTTGAAGAGAAGGTTCCACAACCTCTTCGAGTTCTACCTTCCGACTACTCACACCTTTCACGAGAAACTCTTTCTAGAAAGGATCCATTCTTGAAACAAAACCTTGCCCTCGGATTCGTGATAGAAGGAATACCCAATAGTTTCTTTAGGGTATCCTATGAAGACGCATTTTCCGCTTTGGGTTCGAGTTTATCCGGTTGAAGTTTCTTCACATAAACATCGCAACCCCAAACTTTAAGAAATGATGCTTAGGTTTGTTTCCAAACCACAATTCATACGGTCTTTTCAACGGATTTAGATGGTGCCCGATTTAAAGTGAATTCAGCAGCTTTAGTGCATAACCCCAAAATGACAACGGCAAGTCCGTCGGAGACATCATAGATCGAACCATATCTAATAAAGTACGATTACGATGTTCCGACACACCATTTCGCTGCGTGTTCGGGTGTGAGTTGTGAAACAATTCCACACTCTTTCATGTGAGTGCTAAACTCGTAACTTAGATACTCACCTCCACGGTCGGACCGTAGAAATTTGATCTTTCTATTACGATGATTTTCCACTTCATTCTGAAATTCCTTGAACTTTTCAAAGGTTTCAGACTTGTGTTTCATCAAGTAGATATAACCGTATCTACTCAAATCATCCGTGAAAGTAACAAAGTAACGATATCCACCTCGCGCCGACACACTCATTGGACCACATACATCAGAATGTATGATTTCCAATAAATCTATCGCCCGTTCCATTGAACCGGAAAACGGCGTTCTAGTCATCTTGCCCATAAGGCATGGCTCACATGTATCAAATGATTCATAATCAAGTGATTCCAAAAGTCCATCCGAATGGAGCTTCTTCATGCGTTTAACGCCAATATGACCTAGACGGCAGCGCCACATATATGCGGATATATCATCATTAAGTTTAATCCTTTTAGCATCAACATTATGAATATGTGTAACATTATCATCGAGATCTAATAGAAATAAACCATTCATCATCGGTGCATGACCATAAAAGATTTCATTCATATAAATGGAACAACCATTGTTCTCGAATTTAAATGAATAACCACTTCGCATCAAACACGATCCAGATACAATGTTCATGCTCAGTGCACCCGATAACATTTATTCAAGTTTATAACTAATCCCGACGGTAAGTGGAGAGGCAGCGTTCCGACGACGATCACATCAACGCTTGATCCATTGCCGACACGCATCTTGACCTCACCCCTTGCTAGCGGTCGCTTGTTCCGCAGCCACTGATACGAGTTACAAATATTAGCAACCAACCGTATCAAATACCAAAAGCACTGCGAGCACTAGTCAAGTACACATCAATAACATGTATATCATATATACCTTTGTTTGCCTTGCGGCCTTCTTGTCTCGCCAGATACTTGGGGCGCTTCGATGGCGATCCCTTACAATAGTAGCACTCGAATCGACTTAGGTCCAACTCGGGTTTTTTTTTCAGCGCTGCAATGTGTTTGCCGCCTTACTTCCTTCCGCTTTTCCTTCTTGTCTTTCTTGAAACCAGTGTTCCTATTGATCATCAACACTTGATGTTCCTTTTGATCTCCACTTCGCAGCTTTTAAGCATTGATAGAAGCTCGGGAGAGACTTCTTCATGCCTTGCATATTATAGTTCATCACGAAGCTCTTATAGCTAGGTGGCGAGACCAGAACACGATGGATGCCTAAGTCAATGGGAATCGATATTCCCAAGGAAGCTTATCGGCGAACCCGACATCTTGAGTACATGCTCACTAACGGAGTTGTGCTCTTCCATCATGCAGCTAAAGAACTTTTCTCAAGGTTGTAGCTCTCACAGCAAGATGTGTGTCGAAAATCATTTTCAACTCACCCATTGTATCAAATGCATTGCCGTTTTCAAACGCTTTCAAGTTCCGCTCTAGCCCATACAATATGCCGCAATGAACTAAGTTGTGGTCCTCCGACGAGTCCGATAGACATTCTTCTCCTTGTCGGGGCATCATCAAAGGTGGGGCCTAACGCGCTTCTAGCACATATTGCTTTTGTGCAGAGAGGAGAATCCTCAAATTCATGGCCCATTCGGTAAAGTTGCTACCGTTCGTTGCTAGTTTCTCTTTCTCCATGGACACATTGAAATTAAAAGCAGGTGGTGCCATCTACAACAGAATTTGTAAAGTTTAGACTAAGTGTATGATAGATTGAGTTCAACTAATCTATATTACGAATGAACTCCCACTCAAAAACGACATCCCTCGTGCCTTTTTGGTGATTACATGAACCAAATCCACTACACCAAGTCCGATCATCACGTGAGTCGGTATAGCTTCAAAGGCGAGCATCAAATGGGCATCATATCAACTATATGACTCATGCTTAACCTTTCGGTCCGTGTTCCGAGGCCATGTCTGTACATGCTAGGCTCGCCAAGTTAGAACCTTAGTATTCGCGTGTGTAACTGTTTTACACCCGAAATATGGTCGTGGATCCAAGAACACCCGATCATCACGTGATGTCTTGGAGCGACGAAAACATAATCGGTGCATAAAGGAAGAACACATTCTTATCTTGATATTTAAATGAGGGATAATCTTATTATGCTAACAAAGCGCTAAACAAGCAATATAAGATGCAATCAAAACATCATATGTTTATTAGTGAAATGATATGGTTCCCGCAGATGATCTCTATCATGTGCATCGTGGTATGATCACTATCATACCTATATGTGTAAATCCAAGGTCTATGGATTTTACACGCTATGTGTGTTGTAAGAGTATCATCTCATACTTCTACTTATAACACTACCATATCATAACACTAGCCCAGCAACAATCTAAACTAGACGCCTCTAATTTATCCATTGCAAGTTTTACGTGGCTTAGGGCTTTCGAGATAGAACCGTTCTTACCTACGAACATGAACCACAACGAGGATAATCAAATTGTTGACAACTTGCAAAATAGATATTGACTATAGTAGGAGAGATGACACCGCTAGCCACTTATGCAAACTAGTTGCATCTCAAGCGTGGAACAGGTCTCATGTGCGAGGACATGTAAAGTTTGTCCGCCGCTTCATCCCACTATGCCACCAATATCCAAAATTACAACAAAGGAGCAACAACATGATCATCATCGCCACATACTCATATGTGTACTACCTGTAAAGTATCTACGCATAGATCCGGCTCGATACCACCGTAGGGTTCGCAGATAGAAAACAAAAAATTCCTACGATGTGAACTATATACCAAGATCTATATACTAGATACAAACAACGGGCGGATGTATATCCGTGAGAGAACATACCCTTGAAGACCGACAAAGCTTAACGAGTTCAACTCGTGGTTGATGTAACGATCTCTGCCGATCTCAAGATCGAGAGGAAGTCCTAGCCGCAAATCAGCAACGCATCCGTGCTCGCACACGCTCGAGGCACCGAGCAACCTCCGCCTCGCCTCCAGCGATGCAGGAAGCACAACTCTTTCTTGCCGAATAGCCACTGGGAACATGTATCTCGCTAGTCCGAGACCATGGGGATAAATTCTAGAGGGGAGAGAGATCCTTCACGAGGAGGTGTGAGAGACAAGTGAGGAGGGGCTACTTTTATAGGAGGAGGGGCACCCCAAGGGGTGGCTGCATGGGGCTGCCCCTTGCCCTCCCTCTTCATGTGGGTGGACACTCCACTCACAAATCTCCTTTAAATTCCCTCCACTCAAAAGTCCACTCAAATTCCCATTAAATTTCCACCAAATTTAATGCAAACTCTCATTAAATAAAACTCTTTTATTTTATTCAGAATTTTTCAATTACTTTAATGACAAACATTCACAATAACCCCTTGCTAGAATTCTATTTCACATGCATAACCACTTTATGCAATTTCACCCGAAAACCTGTTTGGTATCTAGTGAAATAAATTCGCGCTTGTTCATTCTTTCGGCATGAAACATTTGCTCCAATTGGATGTCGGTGTCTCTTAAGTGTGTCACCCTACGGTTCGTGAATAATGCGGACATGATCGAGACCCTCTCGGATCAATAATCGTAAGCGGATCCGAGACCCATATCGACTCCCACACATTCAACGATGACTTTCTTGTGATCGTCGGAACCTTTTACGCTAGTATCTTAATCCCTTTGTTTCACGATATATTACATGTCCGAGATTCGATCATCTGTATCTCCATACCTAGTTTGATCTCGTTACCGACATGCACTCTTTTCTCTTTCCTGTGATATAACATTCTAGTGAT
Source organism: Avena longiglumis (assembly GCA_030063025.1). NCBI lineage: Eukaryota > Viridiplantae > Streptophyta > Magnoliopsida > Poales > Poaceae > Avena > Avena longiglumis. The sequence goes on from CP125976.1 coordinate 526,224,727, forward strand.
CAAATCACTTGCTTGCAAGCTAATCAATGTGATATCACCGAGAGGGCCCAGAGTATATCTATCCGTCATCGGGATGAACAAATTCCACTCTCGATCCATGAGCCTCAACATAACACTTTATTAGTTCTGAATCCATCTTTATAATCACCTGTTATGGTGTGATGTTTGATGTTATCAAGAAACTCTTCCGTGTTAGTGATTGACATGATCTCATGGTCTAAGGATTAGGATCACTTCGTAAGTTGTTATAGCAATATAAACTCAATGACTTTGATCGTAATGCTATACTTCGGATGAATGTTCATCACATCATTACACTAATGTTGTGATCCCGTTATTAACAACATCCAATGTCCATGATCAGGAAACCTTGATCATCTTGTTAATCAACGAGCTAGTTTATGAGAGAGGCATAACTAGGAACTTTCTGTTTGTTTATTAAACACACATGTATTAACGTTTCCGTATTAATACAATTATAGCATGCAAAATAAACATCTATCATATACTTGGAATACACATAATAAACACTTTATTATTGCCTCTCAGGGCATATTCCCTTCATGATGAACTATGGTACCAATCTGTTATGTCTCGCAAAAATGGTAATCCTGGAATTGCGTTGTGTGGCATGACAGCCATCTAGGATTAAAACTCCGGGTGTTAACAATAATAATGTAGAAAATACACGAAGACCGTGTGCCCAGCAAATTGCTATTTGCAAAAGTGTGGTTCTGTTGGTGAAAACAATGTAGACTTTGTGCCCTCTTCAGGCTGTTGACCTGTGAAAACAATGTAGACTCTGTGCCCTCTTCAGGCTGTAGACTATGTGGTTATATTGCGGAAATTCACTTTGGCTCTTAGGTGTAGATGCATCCATTTCTAAAAAGACATAATTTAAAATGTTGAAATTTTTGAAAAAATTCAGCTGTACATGTTGACATTATATGTTCGTACACCGAGTTTCACGAAAAAAAGACATTTTATGTTGATTGTGTAAAAAAAGAAATTTTTTTGTGTTGCAAAATAGTTTTTCACAAGACATTTTTTTTTGTTTTTTGTACAGACCACAAAAAATGTCTTCCAACTACAAAACTTTATGTGAGGACATAGCATGTCCGAATGCATACCCAAGATTTTGTTCCGAATTTTTTCAATATTTTAAAATTCATATAAAATGCATTTTTTATAATAAGTGCATTTAGACCTAGAAGCCAAATCGTCTTGTCCGCTATATTGGTACTATTTATATAAGTTGTCGCATCTCTAGAATAATACGTAAATGTAATTTACTGTGTTTTTCCGGGAACAAATCCACTAGATCTTGGATACCCAACAATGCAGCGAATTGGACTTGGATGGATCTGGACATAACTAAACGTTGCTAGACATGGAATGGATCAGTTTAGAGTGGAGACTAGTTGGACTATATTGTTTTGGATTTGGACTGTCATCCGGTTCTAGATTTAGGTGTGGGTTTAAGCGCGCAGACACAGTCTGTGCTAGCCAACCGGCATATGCCCAATTCTCAAAAGCAAAACAATAATAATCCACCATAATGCAAAACTTAGCCTTAATATGCCTCCGAAGGTATAGAGACTATTTAGTGGCAAACATACGAGGAGATCCCAATAGCTGGCGGGATCATGATGATCTGATGACTAGGAAGCAACTTTTCCCGGGTTGTGCCATGTTGTATACTTGGTGTGGTGGTCGCTTAACCTACGGTTCAATGGACTCCTTAATGTCCGGTTTCGGTCATTTATCCCAGGATGTGAATATGTAATATGCTACAAGATCTTTGACTCGGTCATCGTTGAGGCTCCTTATGTATACCATAACAATAGCCACTTATTGTGTCATCCATTTACACACATGGGTGATCCACAAGGTGGTCTAAGGATTGAAGATGCTCGGTTGGGGCATCGATGTTTGAGTTTGGCAACAACAATGCATGAATATGGTATAGTAAGACATCCGGTTTTGATTCAAATATTCTGATGGGATGAATAGGCTTTGCATGAGTCCCATACTGACTATTGGTAATGTCGACACCAGGAAAACCAGGACTCCCCCAATTGACTGGAAGTGAGCCGTAGAGCCTACTCAATCACCAGTAGACTAGGAGCGCTTAATAAAGAGTTCAACCCCTGACAGGGCGGGTCCGACGAGACCCTGGGGAGGATCCCACGGCCTATGGGCGCCTGGAAGGATACGTCATTAGTGATGTTTCTCCTCATGGCGTGGGAAGGAAACATCACTTGTTACCTCACCGGCCGCCGCCTTCCTGGCCACTCCACTCCGCCGCGCTCGATCGTAAGTGAGCTCCGCCACGCCTTCTTTTTCTACATGTAATTTAAAAATATTATAGGATCATTTTAGATAGAAATATTAGTTGTAGAAAATTATTTTAGGATATGTTTTCTATAAAAAATCATTTTCGATGAGCTTGTATAGAGGTGCCCTCATATATGTGAAATTCATTAGTGCCCCGTACGTATGGCCGATGATTAAATCCCGATACAATCTAATGAAAAAGCATGCGCCCAAGACATTGTCATATGCACAAACATATATCTTGCGCATTTGATTCTCTCTTATAGGCACTCTTTTTTCACGTGTTTATTTATACGAGTTTTTTTTTGAATTTTTAGGTACATATCTTGCGCATTTGATTTTGTCTTGTAGAAACTCTTTTTTCTCATATGTCTTTATATGAGGCTTCTCTTTGAATTTTTAGGTACATATGTGTATGTATACTGTTGTTATTGAATTTTTATGTTACATATGTGTATGCATAATGGTTATACTATTGTCTAAGTAGAAATGGCGCCATGTCGTAAATGCAAAAGTGATTGCGACTCTCGCTTGTCATCAGGGTTATTATTTAGTGTCTATGTGTGTGTGTGCGAAATTTGAAGATACAGTGGTATGCATTTCTTTTTATATTCTATAGCTATTTATATAACCATTGTTGGTAGTATAGTGCTTGTCCATTAATCAAAATCTATTTTTAATGGTGTGTAGATGGTTCCGTGCAAGGTTTATATTTAATGAAGTAGTAGACGAAAATACTAGTGTGCACTTTCAAGCATTTGGGCGTGCATATGACATTGATGTGCTAAAATAGAAGACGGTGACTCACATAGGTTATGATGGATGGAAGCAATTCGTTGCTAGGACCATCTTATAGGGGCAGATCAAATGATTATATTTTCTTTAAGAGGACAAACGTTAAGGATTAGTGGTGTCTATTTTAACGGTGGCAAGGAAACCCCATATGAATCTACCATCATTTTCCAAAGATACAGCCTAACCAATCTTGAGCATGGACACCTCTTAGATATCATACCTGCAGCCAACACCTTTGTTGGGGTTCCATTTGTAACCCGTTTAATAAACTAATCTTGCCAAACATAACATGGTACGTTTTTCAACTTAGTTGTATTGATTTCTTATTTGTGTGCATAATTAGTTGTCTCACATCGGTATTATTTTTTGTACACAGAAATTTTATTGTCTCACATCATTAGCATTATTTTTTGTACATAGAAATTTTACCTAATAAAATGGTTTCCTCCCTTAAAATTCCGATGAAGGCTTTGCTGGAGTGTGTGTTGGAGATGACGCTGACATGGCCCTTTTGAGCACCGTGGGTACAACAAGGACACCAATGGCCGACTTATTTTTAACAAACAGATGTGGAGGGATTTTCATAAGGATGAAGATGATCTATAGGTTGGACGGACTATGCTTATCACCGCTAGAAACATCACATGCAATGACTTGAACATCATGTTTTTCATTGATCTCCTCTAGCTTGTATCTATTGGAGTATGTTTATGTAATTGTGTTGGACCTATTAGCTAGTATTTTTTAAAGTTTGAATGGATTATATATTGTAATTGTGAATGATGTTAAATCGACATCCTAGTATTTTGGGTAATTGATGTGACTATTGTATTTTGTATTGCCCCAAAATGTTTTTTTATTTCGAAATTTGCTTCACGCACGCCACTAGTACAAATAAGTGGCGGCGTGCCGTAAACACACCATTGGTACATATTTTACTAGTGATGTGGCCACACCACCAGTAAAGCTACTAATCAGATGACACTGGCGCCATTAAGGAGTGATTTGACACGCCACCTATGAGCAAATCTGCACTAGTGGTGGATGGGGCTAAACATTGATGCCTCATGGCCAGCGAGCGGTCCCCACCCCGGCATCATGTATCAAAGATCCTAGACCACTATGGTATCCCTTTGAGCTATAAAAGGAGGGTCATGGCCCCCTAATAAAAAGGTTGACGACACTTCCACTAGATCCTAGGTAGGTTAGATCTCTTCAAGATACCCTAGGAACAAACCATTGTACACTTTTCTTACTACCTCAAGCAATATCATCAAACATGATGGAAAATGTCTCCTCCTCTTTTCTCTTGCGACAGACTCCCACCCCACTGAAATTCAAACCCCTGCTCTAGATCCCGTTTGTCGGCCCTCGTTGTGCCATCTCCCACACGGCGGCATGCATCTGGGGTGGAGGTAGGGCTTGCGACCGGATCTGGTCTTACGGGGGCGGATGAGGAGGGGGTAGCCCGGAGTTGCACCAACACAAGTGATCTGTTGTTCCCGCTGGCGGCGTACCGGTGGAAGGTAAAGTACACTCCACATCCCAATGGATCGAATCGATTGGTTTATGATTTCTCTGAGGGTATTTTGCTGGTGTATCCGAATGTTTGTAGATACGTCCTTCGGGATTCTCATGGCGTGCTGTTGGATGCGCGTCCTTGTGGGAGAGGGGGAGAGATTCATTTGGGGAATGTGTTATTTTCCCGAAATTTCTGGTGATCATACCACTTCCCCAGTGATCTCGGTGGTTCGGAATAATGTCAGGTCTAGTTCGCCTGAATCTCAGCGGTGGATGGCTACATATACTAGTAATTTCTTGTCGAAGTGCATGTTGGGTACTATGATTTTGCGGTGTGCAGAGAGACGGATTGTTCTTCTTGATGAAGCAGGGATTGTGGTTGATGTTCGTTAGTTGGGTCCAGGGGAACAGGTTCATTCTGATTTGGGTCAGTGTTTCCTTGTCATTTGGCTATTCCTAAGGTAAGAATTAAGTTTGTTATTGATCATGTTGTGGCTCGTGTGTCTCCTTTGAGACCACGGGTGAAGATGGGTCCTCGTGCGCTTTTTCAGCGATCGCCGGAGAGATTTTCCTCTGTATCGGTGGTGACGGATCCTGGGGGAATTTTGTATAATGATGAAAGTGGTGATTTGGGCTGAAATGAGGAATATGGGCCTGGTGGGGACGTTTCGGTTGGTGTTGGCCCATGTCCTTTGTCCATGGGCCCTTTGTGTCGCCAGCACGGGTATCTTCGGGAAACTTCACCCTTATCTTCTGTAAGCGATGCCTGTTGAAAGAACATGTGGGCCCCCATGTGTGGTTTTGGTAATTAATGACAATCTTTATGGACTAATGTGTGTATTAAGTTGCACTTGTAGGATTTGTCCATTGGCATCGCTTGGAGCATGTGTTGGCTTCAAGATAGATGAAGTGAGAAGAAGATGTTTTGTGCAAGATCAAAATGCGCCATCTATAGAAGATCTCATGTTTGATGCTTGCTATCCTCGGTGATCATGGACCGATGATGAGGAATTAAGAAAGGCGTTCGATCTTGAGAAGGGAAAGATCGTCTACATCGATCTCAAGTGGAATGCTCAAGGCAAAGGCTCAAGTGGAATGCTCAAGGCAAAGGTATAATCTTGATAGTGTTTTCCCTTTTGCCGGTCTCATGTTGTGTGTGGGATACCGGGTTTAGGATGGATAACCATACTATCAAGAGGGGCTCTCAAATGAGTAACTCGATCACATCGTTCGAAGAGAGATAAAACCTTTGCATACTTGCATTATAGTATTTGGTTATTATTTGGTCTTATCCATGTGAGGATATAGAGCTTGTGGTAATCTCCATAACAAGCTCTTGTTCATCAAAATTGAATCTTCCGTTTGTATCTTGTTGCGATTTTGATCTTGGCGGCTTTTCGGTTTCTCACCAAGTGAGGTATCTCACATTATTATACATGATACATTCTCACTTGGTGATAACCAATATTTTTATAGGGTATCTCATGTCGTCCTCTTTCCAATGCAATTGGAATCGGGTCGATCTGTAGGGGTTCGTAGCATGGAAAACAAAAAATTTCTTCTGCATGCACACAAACAAGCCAAGATATATCTACTAGATTGTAGCAACGAGTCGATAGAAGCACTCACCCTCGAAGATTCCAAAGTGGTTAACGAGATCAGATTCTCGTGGGTGATGTAGTCGTACACTTGCCGATCTCAAGATCGCGTAGACGATCCTTCCGGCGCTGCGTTCCGCAGCTCATGCGGTCACACGCTCGCAGACTTTCGATGAAGACCTTCCTCTCCCTTGTTCCAGCAGGCAGCAGAGGTTGTAGTTCTCCCCTCGCGATTCCGGCAGCACGACGGCATGGTGTCGGAAGTAGAGGGAAGATCTCGCAGGGCTTCGCCTAAGCCGGTGCGAGTTATGGTGGATTAGGGTTTCCAGAAGATCTAGGGTTTAGAAGTCCAGGGGAAGGAGGAGGTGTCGGCGGTGTCTAGGGTGGCTGACGGACGAGGCGGCAGCGCTTGGCACATGGCTGCTGGCAATGACGACGGCTTGGGTGGAGAGGGGCTAGGGATTGTGGTGTTGGGGCAGCCCTCCCCTCTATTTATGAGAGGGAGGGGCAGCCTTGGGAGGGGTGGGTTTGAATCCAAACCCAAACCCAAGTTGGATTGAGAGAAGGACTTGTTTCTTCTCCCACTAGGAAACCATTGTTCCAGTTTGACTTTTCAAACTTCCCGTTTGACTTTCAATTTAGAGCTTTATTTCTCTCTTGCAAATGCCAACACCAAGTGACCTAGGATATGATCCAATCATTCCACATATCCATGACACATTCATGGACCATTCCCCTTCCAGTCCAGTGACCCTTCTAGACCCTTCTAGAACCTCTCCGATGAAACCATCCGAAACTTTCCCGAACTCCGAAATCGGACTTTCCTTATATGAATCTTATTCTCCGGACCATTCCGGATCTCCTCGTGATATCCTGGATCCAATCCGAGACTCCGAACAACATTCGGTATACCTACTAACATTCCATATCTACTAAACAACATCGAATCCTTAAGTGTGTCTCCCTACGGTTCGTGAATTATGCGGACATGACCGAGACAGTTCTCCGATCAATAACCAATAGAGGAATCTGGAAATTCATATGGCTCCCACATATTTCTACGATTACTTTGCGATCGAATGAACCACTTACATACGATACCAATTTCCCTTTGTCTCATGATAGTTTACTTATCCGAGGTTTGGATCGTCAGTATCTCTACATGCCTAGTTCAACCTCGTTACTGATAAGTACTATTTTATCGTTCCCATGATATGCGATCCCTTGTGAGCTAGTCACATGCTTGCAAGCTAATTGGATGACATTCCACCGAGAGGGCAAAGAGTATATCTATCCGTCATATGGATGGACAAATCCCACTCTTGATCCATGTGCCTCAACCCATACTTTCCGAACACTCAATGCCACCTTTATAGCCACCCAGTTATGGTGTGCCATTTGATGTCATCAAAGTATTCTTCCGGTGATGGTGATTAGCATGATCTCATGGTCAAAGGAATTAGGTTACTAAGTATCAGAAAGCTTATATCAAACGAACTATTGAAATGACTTGACCTTAATGCTACGCTTGTCTATAGGAGTATGTCCATCATATCATTCTCCTAATGATATGATCCTGTTGTTAACAACATCTCAATGCTCATGATCGGGAAACCACGATCATCTATTAACCAACAAGCTAGTATTACAAAGAGGCTTTACTAGGGACTCTAATTTAGTTTACAAATCACACAAGTATTAATGTTTCCAGTTTAATACTATTATAGGATTAATGTAAACATTTATCATAAACACAAAGATATAATAATAACCACTTTTATTATTGCCTCTAGGGCATATCTCCAACAGTCTCCCACTTGCACTAGAGTCAACTAATCTAGATTGCATGGTAATATACCGAACACCCATGGCGGTATGGTGCTGGTCATGTTTTGCCCTTGGGAGAGGTTTAGTCAACGGATCTGTGTGTACTTTGCAAATCTTTATGTCACCATCTTCGACATGCTCTCGAATAGCGTGAAAACGTAGCTTGATGTGCTTCAGCTTCTTGTGTGAACTTGGTTCTTGCGCATTAGCTATGGCGCCCATGTTATCATAGTAGATAGACATTGGGTCCAGCGCACTTGGAACCACACCGAGCTCTGTAATGAACTCCTGCATCCATATCGCCTCTTGTGAAGCCTCCGAAGCAGCTATGTATTCTGATTCAGTTGAAGATCTCGCCACAACGCTTTGCTTTGCACTCCTCCAGCTAACTGCTGCACCATTCAAAGTAAATACGTATCCAGATTGAGATTTAGAATCATCCGGATCGGTGTTGCAACTAGCATCGGTGTAAACATTAACAACGAGATGTTCATCACCTCCATAAGAAAGAACCATATCCTTAGTTCTTCTCAAGTACTTAAGGATGTTTTGATCATGTCCAATGATCCACTCCTGGATCACTTTGATATCTGCTAGTCAAACTAACATCATATGCAATGTCGGGTCTAGTACATAGCATGGCATACATAAGAGATCCTATGGCTGAGGCATAGGGAGTCTTACTCATCCTTTCTCTATCTTCTGTCGTTGCAGGACTTTGAGTTTTACTCAAGGTCGTATTGGGCAACATGGGCAAGAACCCTTTCTTGTTGTCTTCCATTCCAAACCTCTTTAGAACTTTGTCCAAATATGTACTTTGTGACAATGATATTAGGCGTCTCGATCTATCTCTATAAATATTTATGCCTAATATGTAAGCTGCTTCGCCAAGATCTTTCATTGAAAAACTATTATTCAAATAATCCTTGACACTATTAAGAAGGTCTACATCATTCCCAATCAACAATATGTCATCTACAGATAGTATTAAGAATGCTACAGATCTCCCACTCACTTTCTTGTAAATACAAGCTTCTCCATAAGTTTGTATAAAACCAAAGCTTTTGATTACCTTATCAAAATGTTGATTCCAACTTCGGGATGCTTGCTTCAATCCATATATGGACCGTTGAAGTTTGCATACCTTGTTAGCATCTTTAGGATCGACAAAACCTTTGGGTTGCATCATATACAACTCTTCATCAATGTCTCCATTGAGGAACGTCGTTTTGACATCCATCTGCCATATCTCATAATCATAATATGCAGCGATTGCTAACATAATCCTCACAGACTTTAGCTTCACTACTAGTGAGAAAGTCTCATCGTAGTCAACTCCTTGAATTTGTCGAAACCCTTTTGCGACAAGTCGAGCTTTATAGACAGTAACATTACCATCAGCATCTGTTTTCTTCTTGAAAATCCATTTGTTCTCGACAGCCTTTCGGCCATCCAGTAAGTACACCAAAGTCCATACTTGGTTTTCGTACATGGATCCAATCTCGGATTTCATGGCTTCTTCCATTTATTGGAATCTGGGCTCATCATCGCTTCCTCATATGTCGCAGGGTCATCTGTGTTGTCCACGAACATGACACTCATAACGGGATCATACCAATCAGGAGTGGTACGAGTTCTCGTTGACCTGCGAGGTTCTGTAGCAACTTCAACCGAAGTTTCATGATCAACATCATTAGCTTCCTCTCTTATTGGTGTAGGCGCCACATGAACTACTTCCGGTGCTGCGCTACTCACAAGTTCGAGAGAGGGTTCAACAACCTCGTCGAGTTTTACTTTCCTTCCAGTCACTTCTTTCGAGAGAAACTCCTTCTCTAGAAAGGATCCATTCTTGGCAACAAAGATTTTGCCTTCGGATCTATGATAGAAGGTATACCCAATAGTTTTCTTCGGGTATCCTATGAAGACGCATTTTTCCGCTTTGGGTTCAAGCTTGTCGGGCTGTAACTTCTTTACATAAGCTTCGCAACCCCAAACTTTAAGGAACGACAATTTAGGTTTCTTACCAAACCACAATTCATACGGTGTCGTTTCAACGGATTTAGATGGTGCCCTATTTAAAGTGAATGTGGCTGTTTCTAATGCATAACCCCAAAACGATAGCGGTAAATCTGTAAGTGACATCATAGAATGAACCATATCTAAGAGAGTTCGATTACGACGTTCGGACACACCATTACGTTGTGGTGTTCCCATGTGTCAATTGTGAAAGTATTCCGCATTTCTTCAAATGCTCGCCAAACTCGTAACTTAGATATTCACCTCCATGATCAGATCGTAGAAATTTAATCTTCTTGTTACGTTGATTCTCTACCTCACTTTGAAATTCCTTAAACTTCTCGAAAGTTTCGAATTTATGTTTCATGAAATAGATATACCCATATCTACTCAAGTCATCCGTGAAGGTAAGAACATAACGATAACCACCGCGCGATGCTACACTCATTGGGCCACACACATCAGTATGTATGATTTCTAGTAAGTCCGTAGCTCGCTCCATCATACCAGAAAATGGAGTCTTAGTCATTTTACCCATCAGACATGCTTCACATCTTTCAAGTGATTCAAGACGTCTATCGGAATGGAGTTTCTTCATACGCTTTACTCCAATATGACCAAGACGACAGTGCCACATGTAGGTCAAGTTATCGCTCAATTTCAAACGTCTAGCTTCAATGTTATTAATGTGTGTATTTCCACAATCGAGATTCAGTAAGAATAGACCATCTATCAAAGGTGCATGTGCATAAAACATATTACTCATATATATCGAACAACCATTATTCTCGGACTTAAACAAGTAACTATCTCGCAATAAACATGATCCAGATATAATGTTCATGCTCAACGCAGGCACCAAATAACAATTATTTAAGTATAAAACTAATACCGATGGTAGATGAAGAGGTAGCGTGCCGACCGCGATCACATCAACCTTTGATCCATTTCCAACGCGCATCGTCACCTTGTTCTTCGCTAGCTTCCGTTTATTCTGTAGTACCTGTTTCGAGTTTCAAATATGAGCAACAGAACCAGTATCAAATACCCAGACACTACTACGAGTACTAGTGAGATACACATCAATAACACGTATATCGGATATACCATTCTTCTTGATGTTGCCGTTCTTCAAATCCACCAAGTACTTTGGGCAATTCCGCTTCCAGTGACCTTCTCCCTTTCATTAAAAATACTCAGTATCAGGCTTAGGCCCAGCCTTGGTCTTCTTCGTCGGCGCGGTAACTTTCTTACCGCCCTTCTTGAAGTTTCCCATTTTCTTAGACTTTCCTTGCTTCTTGAATTTGGTGGTCTTATTGACCAACAACACTTGGTGCTCTTTCTTGATCTCCACTTCCGCAGACTTTAACATGAAGAAGAGTTCAGGCAATGACTTGTCCATGTTTTGCATATTGTAGTTCATCACAAAGTTCTTGTAACTTGGTGGTAGTGATTGGAGGACACGGTGAATCCCCAAAGCACTAGGAATCACTATACCCAAGCTTTGAAGCTTGCTTGCGTGCCCAGACATCTCAAGCACGTGCTCACTGACGGAGCTGCCCTCTTCCATCTTGCAGTTAAAAACTTTTCAGAAGCCTCATAACTCTCAACTGCCGCGTGAGCCTCAAATATCATTTTGAGTTCACAGACAATATCATGTGGGTCATGGTTCTCAAACCTTTTCTGAAGCTCTGATTCCAAACCATACAAGATAGCACACTGAACTGTGGAGTACTGATTCTTTTGAGCGAGGAAAACATTCTTTACCTCATCGGTAGCATTAGCTGCAGGTGGGTCACCCAATGTGCATCCAAAGACATAGGTCAAATTACCAAAGATTGAGGACAATCCTCAAATTGCGGAACCAATCCATGAGTTGCTTCCATTGTTTTTCAACTTTTCTTTCTCTAGGAACGCATTAAAATTGATGGTAGGGGCCGCCATTGATCTACAACATATTTGCAATAGTTTAGACTAAGTTTATGACAAATTGAGTTCTAATTAATAGTTAAATTAATCTAGGTGAACTCCCACTCAAAACAATATCCCTCAAATTGTTTTAGTGATCACACGAACCAAATCCACCACATCAAAACCGATCATCACGAGAGTTGATGTAGATTCATGTCAACTCCCGGATTTTTCAATCCTAGATGCCTGTTATGCCATACATCGCAATCCCAGGATTACCATTTTTGCGAGACATAACAGAATTGGATACCATAGTACTTCATACATTACAACGATACATAAGTTCTTACACAAATAGGGATCTCATGATCCAGTCCTTGATACAACATCAAGCGGTAATGAATAATAATAACGGTAGCGTGGGCGAGGCTCCATCTTCGGGTCATAGGCAATCTTGCGATGGGAGATGATCCTAGTTGTCGTAACCTTCCTGGGGTCCATCCTCCAGGTACTCCTCTTCATAGTCTGGCCATGGGAATAGCCAGGGACAAAGCCATGAGTACTCTTTAAGTACTCGCAAACTAATACTAACAAGTAAAGAGGTTTTGGATAATAGGACACTAGGCTCTAGGGTTGTTTTGCAAAAGCCAGATTTATAACTACTAATTCCAAAGCTGGTCACAAATTTTATAAATACTAAGTGGGATCTTGTATTTCCGGTCACAACTCTGTTGTGGTCAAGTCAAAGTCACAATTCATTTCACAAGTCATTTTGAAAAGTCTGACGGGGGAACAGTATGGCCACTCCAACTGTCCATAATCATGACGCGGCTATTCGAATAGTTTGACACTCTACAGAGATTGTACACTTTCACCACAACACTCGATACATCCGTCAGGAACAAATCCTGAATTCACCATACTCAGTATGCGGATAATCAATCCTAACCTTTCAATTACACTCCCTAGTATAAGAACCTCTCCTGTGAGTTTGGCCTCCCAACCATGACCACTGTCATCTTGGGTACTGCAGTGGACAATCTTCACAAGGTAGCCTCAGCTCAGACCTTGGCCGTGAGGGAACTAATACTAAGGTATATAAGTTTCCAGTCAAGCCCTACCCAATATTCGGGTATTGTGGTTGTACGATAAAATTGGAATGGTATCGCATCCAGACAATCATCAGTTTTATAAAGGGCTAAGGCTCATGCCTCAACATTTTCATCACCAAAATCATCAAGTGTTTGGAAACACATGTCCAAAACATTTCAATAGAATGATCCATCATTCCAAGGTTTTCATAACCATTTTTCCACCAAGTATTCCCATCTAAAGTTGATCAAGTTTTATGCTTAGCACTAGCAGCTACAGGTGGGGTAGTACTAATAAAGGGGGTAACTAGTGGGGTTTCAGCTAAGTCCAACCTTATATCATAAGCTGCTATCAAGGTTTCTAGCTTAGGCCAAATTTTATGCTCTTTATGCAACCTCCAGCACAACTGTCTAGTATCTACCAAACTCTTAGATAGCCTCCAAGTAAGCTTTGATAAAGAAATAAATTAAGAAGCTTGCCATAAAACTAGGATTGGTTTAGCAAGTGGGTATGGTCACATACGCTTAAGGCATATAATAATCATATCACAAGCATAGGTTTGCGGCAACAATAGGGTATCTGGCAAGGGTTAGCTTGCACAATCACTAGTGGTATTAGGCTTGCAATCAATGTCAATATAAGCTTGCATAGGTATAGTATCTTGCAAGTGTTAGCTTGCATAGGTCAACTTGATTAGTAAGGCTTGCCTTGTGCAAAGCAGTGGTTGAAGTTTTCCTCGGCTTCCTCTTCGTAGTATCCTCCTTCCTCCTCGTATCCTTGGTCGGTACTAGCGTCTATGAATAAATACGAGGTACACAATCACCAAACAATACTTAACTACTTGCAATCATCACACACAAGGGTCCTATAGATGATCTAGCATCATCTCTAACATTACAAGGTTAAGGATTGGTTTAAGTCTTTTTATTTTAGAAAAGTAATTTCTACTCATTGAAAAACTACTTAAGAGTTAATATTCTCCAAACTAAACATGGGATCATGTTGAAACATGTCATCACCACATATTGTAATCCATGGGAATGTGATTTAAAGTGGTGTCACAATTTAATAAGGTTTTACCCTTTTATTTTAATTAATTAAAGTGGCTAGAAATGCTTATGAAGCATTCTTTTATTCCTTGAACATTAGTTCTGCAAGTAACCTATATATATTTTTATATATTCTGAAAGGTATGGTTGAATGTGATTTTTGAGAGTTGGAATCAACTCAAAAGCTATTATGGTTTAAATTTGAAAAAAAATTGAATGCAGAAAAGCTTTTGCCTTGTTATTTTTGCTATGGGTGATCTACAGATCCAAATGACTTGAATCCAACGGGCTTGGATTAAGCATTCACAGACCTTTCCAACAAAATTGGTTTCATCTAATTTGGTGCACTAAATCAATCTGGGTTGATTTTTGAAGTTGGGTACAGAAATGTGTTTGAAATTAAAAAGAAAAGGTTTAATTTGAATTGCTGCTCGCTGGAAATTCTAACGGGCGGCCTGCTAAGCGCGATGCTCCGCTGGATGCTTAAGTGGGTGTCCCCACTCGGTGACACGGGCTGGGCGGTATGGGCAACGTGGTTCGTTCGATCTTGTTCTAATCCAACTACCGAGGGTCATCGTCGGCCGCGAGACAGCTCCGGAGAACGAAACCTAAGCGGCCAGTGAGGGTTCTGGAGGCTCACCGGGTGCAGGCGAGGTCGAGAGGCGAGCAGCGAAGTCGACGACGTGAACCTCCTGTACCGGTGGCTTCTCCTGGTGCGGCTCAATCGTGGCTCCTTTCTCCGGCAAGGCAGCTCGTGAAATTCGGCGGTGGTGCTCGCCTTGCTCGAGAATGGTGTGGCGATCGGTGAGGGAGTGAGATGGTGTGAAGAAATCGTGCGGGGGTGGCCTCTATTTATAGTCGAGCGAGGGGACCGTCGGGACGCAAGGTGAGCTCGTCGGAGGCGACGTTACAGGCAGCTAATGGCATGGGCAAGGGTAGGGGACGATGTTGTGTCTCCTGGCGATGCTCAACGACATGGTCGCGAGGCATGGGGCGGTGTGGTTTGGTCTGGAACGGGCGGTGCTCTGCGCGGCAGAGGCGGCGTTCTCGACGGCGGGCGGTGGTTGTATGGAGCGGGGCATTAAACGGGGATGTCTGGCGGTCTCCTGGGTCGGTGGTGATCGTGTGTGCGCGCGGTCTGTGGGTGATGGTCGAGGGTGGCGCTCTGGCGCACGCTCGGCATGGTCTGGGCGTGTCTTGTGCGCGCGTGGTCGTGGCTTGGCAACGCCATGCTGGACAGGCGTGGCGGTGGATGGTGGGCTGCCTCCCGGACATGCTTGGCTAGGCTTCTGCTGCTCCTAGCTTCTTTGTCCACATTGGGGTGACATGGGGCTACTCATTTGTTCACCATTAATGGCCATGGCAAGCTCACGGGGTTCTAGTGCTGGTCTAACCTTGCTAGATGATCTCTTTGGATTGTGTGAGAGCTAACTAGGGAACAAGTTAGGCTCAAAACACTGCACACTATAGTGTTTGTGGTTTTGTTTGATTTGTGTCTGCAACCTGTTTGATGAAATGGCCTCATGAAATCAAGTTTTGAATTTTGAAATGAATTTTGGTGGGTTTGCTAGATTGGTTCTGGTGAGTCTGCAGATGCTTGGGTTTTGAAAATTGAGCTTGTTTGAGTGGGTTTTGAAAAAGTGGGATCTTCCCATATGAAGAAGATTCAATTTTGAATTGCCATTTAAACTATGCATTTGAAAGTTTCTGGATGATCACAAAGTGGGCCTTGATACTTTGTTATGAGTACATTCAAGGGGTGCAAAGATCCAGAAAAGTTTTTGTTAGGTTTTGAAAGTTTGAGACAGCCAAAGTAGGCATGGGAGTTAAATTGGTCAAAATGACCATTCACTTAATATATTTGTTTTGAAATATTTTTCTTTAGGAAAAGTGTGGGGAATGTTTTAGATGATGTTCTTTTCACCTAAGAAACATTTTATAAGCAATGCATCACACAAACAAGGTGGTTTTAAAGAATTTCAAACTTCATGCATACACATATACATGCATTCATGAATTGATTTAGAAAAGTTTTTGGTTAACCCTAAACTTTAGGATTAGTGTTTTGTTGATCTAAGTTTGATATTTTTGGGATGTTACAAACCTTCCCCCCTTAAACAAAATCTCGTCCCGAGATTTGAAAAAGGATGAAAAGATTACCTAGGATTTGAAGAGATCTGGAAACTCCGTCCTGATGTGATCTTCGCGTTCCTAGGTAGCTTCCTCCTCTGTGTGGTTGCTCCACTGAATCTTGAGAAACTTGATGCTTCGGGTTCTGGTCGTTCGAAAGGCTTCTTCCAATATACGGATGGGTACTTCAGGATAGGTCAGGTCATCATTGATCTCTATGGTCCTATGATCGATATTCTTGAACACTTCGGTCTTCTCGGGGACTTCGAGACATTTGCGAAGTAACGAGATATGGAACACATTGTGCACCGCAGACATCTCTTCTGGTAGCTCGAGTTGATACGATACTTCTCCTCGACGGTTCAAAATTTTGAAAGGTCCGATATATCTGGGGGCTAACTTTCCTTTGAGTTGGAAACGTTGCATTCCCTTCAATGGCGACACTTTCAGATAAACAAAATCTCCAATGTTGAAGGCGAGGTCTCGACGTCTCTTGTCGTCGTAACTCTTTGTCGGTATTGGGCTGTCTTGAGGTGCTCTCGAATCTTGTGAACCTTCTCTTACGCTTCTCGTAGGATGTCGGGTCCAAAATTTGACTCTCTCCTACTTGACCAGTTCAAAGTGCGGCACTTCCTTCCGTACATGAATTCAAATGGGGCCATTTGCAAACGGCTTGGTAACTATTGTTGTAGGAAAATTCTGCAAGCGACAGTCTTCCCACTTGGATCCATATTCTAACACACATGCTCTAAGCATATCTTGAGTATTTGGTTTACTCGCTCCGTTTGTCCATCGATGCGAGGGTGATCTGCGATCTGAAATCTAGGCGGGTTCCTAAACCTTCCTGGACCTTCTTCCAGAATCTCGAGGTAACCCGAGTTCCTCGATCCGATACGATATTCTTGGGGACTCCGTGCAAACTAACGATCCTAGCGATGTACAACTCCGCTAGCTTCGAACTCTGATAGGTAGTTTTAATGGGCAAGAAATGGGCGACTTTGGACAATCATCACTATGACCCAAATAGAGTCATTTCCCCTACTAGAAGTAGGTAGTCCAGTGATAAAGTCCATTCCTACAGAATCCCATTTCCATTCCGGAATTTGCAAAGGTTGCAACAACCCAGCGGGTCTTTGATGTCCTGCCTTGACTCGCTGACATATATCACACTTGGCGATATAGTGCCGATTTATCTCTTCATCTTATGCCACCAAAATTGCTCTTTCAAATCTTGATACATCTTAGTTCCTCGGGATGGATAGAATAAAGAGTATCATGAGCCTCCTTCAAGATAACTTCTTTTAACTCAGAATCTGCGGTACACAAAGGCGTCCTTTGTACCACAAAACTCCTTCGTCTCGGTGAATCCGGGTACTTTACTGTCTGCGTCTGACGTTTGATTCCATCGATACTAGCATTTCCTTTCTGCGCCTCTTTAATCTGACTGATCAAAGTGGGCTGAAGTTTTATGCTAGCCAAAAATCCTTCACTTACTAATTCTATTCGAAAATCTTCCATCTCTTTGTGCAAACTTGGTTGCTCCTTCAAAATCATGGAGTTCAAGCGGCACGGCAATCTGCTAAGGGCATCGGCTACCACGTTGGCTTTTCCAGGGTGATAGTGAATGTCCAGGTCGTAATCCTTGATTAGCTCAATCCATCTTCTCTGCCTCATATTCAGCTCCTTCTGAGTGAATATGTACTTTAGGCTCTTGTGATCCGAATAAATCTCACAACGGTTTCCCATAAGGTAATGTCTCCATGTCTTCAGGGCTAGAACTACGGCTGCGAGCTCGAGGTCATGGGTTGGATAATTTTGTTCATGTTGCTTCAATTGTCGCGATAGATAGGATATAACTTTGCCTTCTTGCATTAGCACACATCTGAGACCAATCTTGGATGCGTCACAATACACATCGAAGGGCTTCGTGATATCCGGCATGATCAAGATTGGGGAGGAAATCAATCTCCTTTTGAGTTCTTGAAAACTCGCTTCACACTTGTATGTTCATTCAAACTTCTTGTCCTTCTTCAGCAATTGGGTCATGGGTCGGGCGATACTAGAGAATCCTTCTACGAATTTGCGGTAATATCCCGCCAATCCGAGAAAGGCACGAACTTGGGTTTGAGTGGTTGGGGCTTGCCAATCTTCTACATCTTTCACTTTGGCAGGGTCAACGGCAATTCCTCCGGCTGATACAATGTGACCGAGAAATCCTACTTCCTGTAACCAGAATTCACACTTGCTAAATTTTGCATACAATTGATGCTCTCTAAGGGTTCCAAGAATGGTCCTTAGGTGTAGCTCATGTTCTTCTTCCGATTTGGAATAAATCAGAATGTCATCGATGAAAACAATGACAAACTTATCCAGGAAGTCCATAAAAATCTTATTCATGAGGTTCATGAAATAAGCGGGGGCATTGGTTAATCCAAAAGACATGACTGTATACTCATACAATCCATATCTGGTGGTAAAGGCAGTCTTTGGAATATCCTCTGCACGAATTTTGAGTTGATGATAGCTAGTTCTAAGATCAATCTTAGAAAACACCTGGGCACCGGTCAACTGATCTAACAAATCCTCTATCTTGGGCAAGGGGTACTTGTTCTTGATGGTGACATCATTCAACTTTCGATAATCCGTACACAAACGGTTACCTCCATCCTTCTTGTCCACAAACAAGACAGGTGACCTCCATGGGGACGCACTTGGTTGAATCAATCCGATTTCTAACATGGAATCCAACTGCTTCTTGATTCTTCTAGTTAAAGCGACGGTTCATACTATAGGGTCTCGGGCTATAGGTCTGTTAGGGATTAGTTTGATGATAAACTCGATATCCCTATCTGGGGCATACCGGGCAAAACATCTGGAAATACATCGGGGTATTCACAGACTATCCGAACTTGGTCAATGGTAGGTTGGGCTAGACTCTTGTTACACTTGAATTGGCGAGGTAAGGTTTCAGATATATGCTCGACTGATACTCTGGCGGTACTAGTCATGGTAATGGCTTTCTTGGCACAGTCAATCATTCCTTTATGTTTAGACATCCAATCCATGCCTAGTACTACTTCCAAACCTTTAGTTCAGAGTACTATTAGGTTAGCATAAAAATCTATGCCATGGATTCGGATAGGGACGGCTCTGCAAATTTGCCTAGCCTTGGTGGTCGATCCGGGAATTTGTACAATCATCACATGCTTCAGTTTGGTTGGTTGAATTTTACTAGTGCATGCAAATTCTTCGGTGACAAATGAATGCGATGCACCAGAATCAAATAACACTCTTGCGATCTTGAATTAACGAAAACATACCAGACGACGTCTGGCGCTTCGAGCTTCTTCAAAGATGCATGAGAAAAAGGCGGCCGTTGCGGTTGAGTGAATTTCTGGGCAAATCTTCTCCTGTTGGACACAACGTTCTTTGAGTGGGACATTGGTATTAGGGGGTAGCGTTCTTGTTGTTGGGGCACTCGTTGGAATAGTGGCCTTTATTTCCACATCATAAGTCACTTGTGACTTGTCCTTAGGCTGCACAACATTGCTTCCATCCTCGGGGCGATATTGGGGTTGGCGGTAGCATGGTTGGTGTTGAACTTGGGTGGGCACGGGTGAAATTGATAGAATTGCCGGGTTGTTGTGATTTCCTCCGGGTCTAGGGTTTCCACGGTTGGGATAGGTCGGACGGGTCATAGTCTGTTGGTTCTTGGGGCAAACCACGGAGATGGGTTAGGCGATACTTTGGGGTCGATGGGTTCTGGTTGATGCATCATGCGCTTGCGGTTCTCATTGGCTTGGTTGATCTTTCCTTCCATCTGGATAGCGGAGTCGACAAGGGCTTCAATATCAGCAAAGGGAATATTGACTAACACTGTCTGCATCTCGTCATGCAGACCATTCAGGAATCTTTCTTTCTTCTTGGCTTCGGTGTCTATCTCATCCGGGGCATACCTAGCTAATGATAAAAAAAATTCACGGTATTCTACTACAGTCATCCTTCCTTGCTTCAATTCTCGGAACTCGTCTCTCATTCTCTTGATCAAACCTGGCGGCACATGGGTTCTGCTAAACTTGACCTTGAATTCCTCCCAGGTCATCATTTGGCCTCCAGTCATTGCACGAACACTGTTCCACCATGCCCTGGCATCTCCGGCTAGATAGTGAGTGGCAAACAAGACTTTCTCGTTGGCTTCTACTCCGGCGACTTCCAAGTTATTCTCCATAGTTTGCAGCCAATCATCGGCGTCTAGTGGTTCTTCTGACTTGGTGAAAACGGGTGGGTTGGTATTCTGGAAATTCTTGAGCTTAGATCCGTGGTTGTCCTGATTTCCATGGCCTTGGTTGTTGTGGGCTAGCTGAGCTATCTGTTGCAGAGTGGCTAGGTTGGCTTGACGTTCCGCTCTTTCGACCTTCGGTCGAAGTCAACATTTGCGGGATCTGCAACATCGGGTCCGGCTGAACCACTTCCTCCACGTGGCATCCGAAGATTGATATAGATCGTGAGAAAAGAGGAAATTTCTAAGGTTTTGGGTCTTTGAAAAGTTTTTAGAGTTTGACTCAAGTTTTCTAGCAACTTGCTTTTCATTCATTCACTCATAGCACACAAGACAACACACCACAACAAAGCAAAACAGATGGTTTTAAGAACCATTATGGGAACTACGATACAGTGGGACCGACCACTACCCACTACGCTAGTGCTCAGTGCTACTACTGCTCGGAGTATGTGGCTTCATCATCTTTCGCATCATCGATGAAGGCGAAATCATCCTCATCGGTGAAGAAGTCCATGGCTTGATCCTCCAGAAAATCATCGTCATCGCTGAGGTAGGAGTAAGGGTCTCCACGAAGATCTTCTCCGGCATTCTCCCTTTCCTCTAACTGCATGTCTCTCTCATGGATGGTCTCTTCCAGAGATGAGATGCGATGGCGAAGACGGGCAATAATGCGCTCCTTCTTGTCGAGCTGACGGCGGCGAGACTTGCGATCCTTTGCTAGCATGGCGATGGTCTGATCCTTCGTCTTGATGATGGCAGACTTGTGGTTGCAATAGTCACAGCTTGTCCGATTCTGCGACGATCATACATCATGAAGCTAAGGTGGTCCAATTGAGTCTTCAGCTCGGGGTGGTATGGGGCTTCCAGTGGTTGACCATTTGCATCACGTCTTGGGCAAAACTCAAAGCGAGTACCCTTGATCTGATTGATGCTCTGTCCACACAGACGAGAAAGAGCTTCCTGCATTGCTCTGGCAAGTCCATCAAGCCAGTTGTTTTCCCTCAAGGTAAACTGAATTCCCTCTGCAGTGGGAGGTTCAATTTTTCCTCGGAGACTTGCAACAATTAGCCACTGCAGATCTTCTCCCCCTTGATCATTGAGCTGAGCTCCGAAGAACTCGGGATGCGGGCGCTCGGAAGTTCGAAGCGATCCGGATCCTCTCAAAGATAAGGTCTCCTCCATTCCCGAGTTGGTAAAACTTGCTGTACTTCACGTCCATCTATAAAAATAGAGGATGAGTAGATTAGCAAAGTGATCAAGTGTGTCAAAATTTTATATATTTTGCAAGAGTTTTTGAGGAACATGGAGTTTATTAA
Organism: Avena longiglumis; assembly: GCA_030063025.1. Lineage (NCBI taxonomy): Eukaryota > Viridiplantae > Streptophyta > Magnoliopsida > Poales > Poaceae > Avena > Avena longiglumis. Next base: position 526,246,601 of record CP125976.1, read on the forward strand.
AGAATTAAAGAAGTAAGAATGAGAATAAGTTTTCGCAAATAGTTTTGTTCTTGAGTTTTGAAACTAAGTTTTTGGTTCAGCGTCCAATCTAACTAGGGTCTCCTATGGTCAGGATGGCTCTGATACCAACTTGTCAACACCCGGATTTTTCAATCCTAGATGCCTGTTATGCCATACATCGCAATCCCAGGATTACCATTTTTGCGAGACATAACAGAATTGGATACCATAGTACTTCATCCATTACAACGATACATAAGTTCTTACACAAATAGGGATCTCATGATCCAGTCCTTGATACAACATCAAGCAGCGGAATACATAATAATAACGGTAGCATAGGCGAGGCTCCATCTTGAGGTCACAGCAATCGGCGATGGGAGATGATCCTAGTTGTCGTAACCTTCCTGGGGTCCATCTTCCAGGTACTCCTCTTCATAGTCTGGCCATGGGAATAGCCAGGGACAAAGCCATGAGTACTCTTTAAGTACTCGCAAACTAATACTAACAAGTAAAGAGGTTTCGGATAATAGGTCACTAGGCTCTAGGGTTGTTTTGCAAAAGCCAGATTTATAACTACTAAGTTCCAAAGCTGGTCACAAATTTTATAACTACTAAGTGGGATCTTGTATTTCCGGTCACAACTCTGTTGTGGTCAAGTCAAAGTCACAATTCATTTCACGAGTCATTTTGAAAAGTCTGACGGGGGAACAGTATGGCCACTCCAACTGTCCATAACCGCGGATGCGGCTATTCGAATAGTTTGACACTCTGCAGAGATTGTACACTTTCACCACAACATTCGATACATCCGTCAGGAACAAATCCTGAATTCACCATACTCAGTATGCGGATAATCAATCCTAACCTTTCAATTACACTCCCTAGTATAAGCACCTCTCCTGTGAGTTTGGCCTCCCAACCATGACCACTGTCATCTTGGGTACTGCACAGGTGGACAATCTTCACAAGGTAGCCTCAGCTCATACCTTGGCCGTGAGGGAACTAATACTAAGGTATATAAGTTTCCAGTCAAGCCCTACCCAATATTCGGGTATTGTGGTTGTCTGCGATAAAATTGGAATGGTATCGCATCCGCACAACCATCAGTTTTATAAAGGGCTAAGGCTCATGCCTCAACATTTTCATCACCAAAATCATCAAGTGTTTGGAAACACATGTCCAAAACATTTCAATAGAATGATCCATCATTCCAAGGTTTTCATAACCATTTTTCCACCAAGTATTCCCATCTAAAGTTGATCAAGTTTTATGCTTAGCACTAGCAGCTACAGGTGGGTTAGTACTAATAAAGGGGGTAACTAGTGGGGTTTCAGCTATGTCCAACATTATATCATAAGCTGCTATCAAGGTTTCTAGCTTAGGCCAAATTTTATGCTCTTTATGCAACCTCCAGCACAACTGTCTAGTACCTACCAAACTCTTAGATAGCCTCCAAGTAAGCTTTGATAAAGAAATAAATTAAGAAGCTTGCCATAAAACTAGGATTGGTTTAGCAAGTGGGTATGGTCACATACGCTTAAGGCATATAATAATCATATCACAAGCATAGGTTTGCGGCAACAATAGGGTATCTGGCAAGGGTTAGCTTGCACAATCACTAGTGGTATTAGGCTTGCAATCAATGTCAATATAAGCTTGCATAGGTATAGTATCTTGCAAGTGTTAGCTTGCATAGGTCAACTTGATTAGTAAGGCTTGCCTTGTGCAGAGTAGTGGTTGAAGTTTTCCTCGGCTTCCTCTTCGTAGTATCCTCCTTCCTCCTCGTATCCTTGGTCGGTACTAGCGTCTATGAATAAATACGAGGTACACAATCACCAAACAATACTTAACTACTTGCAATCATCACACACAAGGGTCCTATAGATGATCTAGCATCATCTCTAACATTACAAGGTTAAGGATTGGTTTAAGTCTTTTTATTTTAGAAAAGTAATTTCTACTCATTGAAAAACTACTTAAGATTTAATATTCTCCAAACTAAACATGGGATCATGTTGACACATGTCATCACCACATATTGTAGTCCATGGGAATGTGATTTAAAGTGGTGTCACGATTTAATAAGGTTTTACCCTTTTATTTTAATTAATTAAAGTGGCTAGAAATGCTTATGAAGCATTCTTTTATTCCTTGAACATTAGTTCTGCAAGTAACCTATATATTTTTATATATTCTGAAAGGTATGGTTGAATATGATTTTTGAGAGTTGGAATCAACTCAAAAGCTATTATGGTTTAAATTTGAAAAATGTTTGAATGCAGAAAAGCTTCTGCCTTGTTATTTTAGCTATGGGTGATCTACAGATCCAAATGACTTGAATCCAACGGGCTTGGATTAAGCATTCACAGACCTTTCCATCAAAATTGGTTTCATCTAATTTGGTGCACTAAATCAATCTGGGTTGATTTTTGAAGTTGGGTACAGAAATGTGTTTGAAATTAAAAAGAAAAGGTTTAATTTGAATTCTTTGCTGGCGGGAAATTCTAACGCTGGCCTGCTAAGCGCGATGCTCCTGGCTGCTTAAGTGGGTGTCCCCACTCGTCGGTGACACGGGCTGGGCGGCGGTATGGGGCAACGTGGTTCGTTCGATCTTGTTCTAATCCAGCAGTGAGGTCATCGTCGCCGAGACAGCTCCGGAGAAGCGAAACCTAAGCGGCTAGTGAGGGTTCTTGGAGGCTCACCGGGTATGGGCGAGGTCGGCGAGGCGAGCGACAAAGTCGACGACGGCGAACCTCCTGCACCGTGGCTTCTCTGGGCGGCTCAATCGCTAGCTCCTTTCTTCTCCCAAGCGGGCTCAGTGAAATTCGGCGGTGGTGCTCGCCTTGCTCAGAATGGTGTGCACGATCGGTGAGAGGGAGTGAGATGGTGTGAAGAAATCGTGCGGGGTGGCCTCTATTTATAGTCGGCGAGGGACCGTCGGTGCAAGGTGAGCTCGTCGGAGGCGGCGTTACAGCGACTAATGGCATGGGAAAGGGTAGGGGCGGTCTTTGTGTCTCTGGCGATGCTCAACGACATGGTCGCGAGGCATGGGGGCGTGTGGTTTGGTCTGGAATGGGCGGTGCTCTGCTTGGCGGGCGGCATTCTCGGCAATGGCGGTGGATGTATGGCGCGGGCGTTAAGCGGGGATGTCTGGCGGTCTCACAGGTCGGTGGTGATCGTGTGTGCAGCGGTGAGGCGCGCGATCGTGGGTGATGGTCGAGGTGGCGCTCGCGCACGCTCGACATGGTCTGGCGTGTCTTGCGCGTGGTCGAGGACTTGGCAACGCCGCTGGGACAGGCGATGGCGGTGGGCGGTGGTGCCTCCCGGACATGCTGGCTAGGCTTCTTCTGCTCTAGCTTCTCCACATTGGGGTGACATGGGGCTACTCGGCTGTTCACCATTAATGGCCATGGCAAGCTCACAGGGGTGCTAGTGCTGGTCTAACCTTGCTAGATGATCTACTGGATTGTGTGAGAGCTAACTAGGGAAAAGGTTAGGCTCAAAACACTTCACACTATAGTGTTTGTGGTTTTGTTTGATTTGTATACGCAACTTTGTTTGATGAAATGGCATGAAATCAAGTTTTGAATTTTAAATGAATTTTGGTGGGTTTGCTAGATTGGTTCTGGTGAGTCTGCAGATGCTTGGGTTTTGAAAATTGAGCTTGTTTGAGTGGGTTTTGAAAAAGTGGCATCTTCCCATATGAAGAAGATTCAATTTTGAATTGCCATTTAAACTATGCATTTGAAAGTTTCTGTATTATCACAAAGTGGGCCTTGATACTTTGTTATGAGTACATTCAAGGGGTGCAAAGATCCAGAAAAGTTTCTGTTAGGTTTTGAAAGTTTGAGACAGCCAAAGTAGGCATGGGAGTTAAATTGGTCAAAATGACCATTCACTTAATATATTTGTTTTGAAATATTTTTCTTTACGAAAAGTGTGGGGAATGTTTTAGATGATGTTCTTTTCACCTAAGAAACATTTTACAAGCAATGGATCACACAAACAAGGTGGTTTTAAAGAATTTCAAACTTCATGCATACACATATACATGCATTCATGAATTGATTTATAAAAGTTTTTGGTTAACCCTAAACTTTAGGATTAGTGTTTTGTTGATCTAAGTTTGATATTTTTGGGATGTTACACTTCAATGGCGAACAATCAACATGTTCATCATATCTACTATATGACTCATGCTTTACCTTTCGGTGATCCGTGTTCCGAGACCATGTATGTACATGCTAGGCTCGTCAAGATCAAACCTTAGCTTCCGCATGAGCAAATCTGCCTAGCTCACGTTTTATACACTCGCAGAATCTAACACACCCGATCATCACGTGGTGCTTCGAAACAATGATTTTTTAGCAACGGTGCTTACTAAGGATGAACACTTTAAAACTTGAAATTTTTGTGCTTGAGGGATCATCTTATAATGCTACCGTCGCAAACTAAGCAATACAAGATGCATAAAGGATTAACATCACATGTAATTCATAATATGTGATATGATATGGCCTTTCTTCTTGTGCTTCCGATCTCCATCTTCAAGCACGAACATGATCTCCATCATCACCGGTATGGCGTCAAGGTCAATGGCGTCGTTTCATGGTTGTCGTCCACCAGCTTCAACTATTACAACTACTTTTAATAGACACGCATGTCTTAACGGAATTAAAATACAACCATATGGCTCCTGTCGGTTGCCAACTTACAATAAGGGACATTCCATACATCATATATAATCACAATCATGGCCATATCACATCACATCACACCCCTGCAAAACAAAGTTAGACGCCTCTAATTTTCTTTGCATATTTTACGTGGTTTGGGGCTTTCAATAAGTGCCGTTCTAACTTACAAACAAGAACCACAACGTTGACGTTTGAACTATCAAGTGCCTGTTGTAAATTGAATCTATACTATGATGGGAGAGACAGACACCCGCAAAGCCACTTATGCAATACAAGTTGCATGTTGAGCGTGGAGCAAGTCTCATGAATGATGTCAAGTAAGGTTAGCCCGGGCCGCTTCATCCCATCATACCGCAAGATGCAAAGTACACAAAAAGCAATTGATAATAAAAGCACCACCGCCCACAATGACCATTGTGTTCTACTCGTGCAACAAATATACATATAGACACGGATCTGATACCACTGTAGGGGTTCGTAGCATGGAAAACAAAAAAATTCTACCGCATGCACACAAACAAGCCAAGATCTATCTACTAGATTGTAGCAACGAGTCGATAGAAGCACACCCTCGAAGATTCCAAAGCGGTTAATGAGAGCAGATTCTCGTGGGTGATGTAGTTGTACACTTGCTGATCTCAAGATCGCGTAGATGATCCTTCCAGCGCTGCGTTACGGCGCCTTCGTAATCGATCTGCGTTTGGTACTCGATGAAGACCTTCCTCTCCCTTGTTCCAGCAGGCAGCGGAGGTTGTAGTTCTCCCCTCGCGATTCCGGCAGCACGACGGTGTGGTGTCGAAAGTAGAGGGAAGATCCCGCAGGGCTTCGCCTAAGCCGGTGCGAGTTATGGTGGATTAGGATTTACCGGAGATCTAGGGTTTAGAAGTCCGGGAATAGGAGGAGGAGTCGGCGTCTTGGCCAAGGCGGTGTGGCGGCTCGGGTGGAGAGGGGCTAGGGCTTGTGGTGTTGGGGCAGCCCTCCCCCTCTATTTATGAGAGGGAGGGGCAGCCTTGGGAGGGGTGGGTTTGAATCCAAACCCAAACCCAAGTTGGATTGAGAGAAGGACTTGTTTCTTCTCCCACTAGGAAACCATTGTTCCAGTTTGACTTTTCAAACTTCCCGTTTGACTTTCAATTTAGAGCTTTATTTCTCTCTTGCAAATGCCAACACCAAGTGACCTAGGATATGATCCAATCATTCCACATATCCATGACACATTCATGGACCATTCCCCTTCCGGTCCGGTGAACCTTCTAGACCCTTCTAGAACCTCTCCGATGAAACCATCAGAAACTTTCCCGAACTCCGAAATCGGACTTTCCTTATATGAATCTTATTCTTCAGACCATTTCGGATCTCCTCGTGATATCCGGGATCCAATCCGAGACTCCGAACAACATTCGGTATCCGTACTAACATTCCATATCTACTAAACAACATTGAATCCTTAAGTGTGTCTCCATACGGTTCGTGAATTATGCGGACATGACCGAGACACTTCTCCGATCAATAACCAATAGAGGAATCTGTAAATTCATATGTCTCCCACATATTTCTACGATTACTTTGCGATCGAATGAACCACTTACATACGATACCAATTTCCCTTTGTCTCACGATAGTTTACTTATCCGAGGTTTTGATCGTCGGTATCTCTGCATACCTAGTTCAACCTTGTTACTGATAAGTACTCTTTTCTCGTTCCCATGATATGTGATCCCTTGTGAGTTAGTCACATGCTTGCAAGCTAATTGGATGACATTCCACCGAGATGGCCCAGAGTATATCTATCCGTCATATGGATGGACAAATCCCACTCTTGATCCATGTGCCTCAACCCATACTTTCCGAACACTCAATGCCACCTTTATAGCCACCCAGTTACGGTGTGGCGTTTGATGTCATCAAAGTATTCTTCCGGTGATGGTGATTAGCATGATCTCATGGTCTAAGGAATTAGGTTACTATGTATCAGAAAGCTTATAGCAAACGAACTATTGAAATGACTTGATCTTAATGCTACGCTTGTCTATGGGAGTATGTCCATCATATCATTCTCCTAATGATATGATCCTGTTGTTAACAACATCTCAATGCTCATGATCGGGAAACCACGATCATCTATTAACCAACAAGCTAGTATTACAAAGAGGCTTTACTAGGGACTCTAATTTAGTTTACAAATCACACAAGTATTAATGTTTCTAGTTTAATACTGTTATAGCATGAATGTAAACATTTATCATAAACACAAAGATATAATAATAACCACTTTTATTATTACCTCTAGGGCATATCTCCAACACGATCGAAGTTACCAATCAAAAGTTATAGCGGTTTGAATTTCCCCTCTTTTATTGAAAAGAAAAGGGATCAGGTTTCTGGGCCGAGCGGTAGTACCGCCCGGGCGGGCCGGTACTACCGCCCGCACCTAAGCGCCCCCCATTTATCTTCTGCCTCGCTAGTTAGTCAAATCCGGTAGTACCGGCTGGCCGATAATACCGCTTGGGCCGACATACTACGGCCAGAGCTCACCGCCTTGACCCACTTTGCTCCTTGGCCCATTTCTCCTCAGCTGCCGCCTCACGCCTGCTCGCGTTGACCAGATTTGGACCCTGGCGTGCCTTGCCACAGTTCCCTCGTGTGGCCCCATGCATCTTGCTTTCTCGCCGCATGCGCGCAGTGCATTGCTCCCATCGCGCGCCAACCTCGCCCTTTCCAATTCCCGCATGCTGACATCGTTGCGCGCTCGCTCGCTTGGGTCCTGCACGCGGCCGCTCGTCCGCTGGCATTGGCCTGCCAGCGTGTAGCGCTACTGCTCGCTTCATTGGCATTGCTGTTGGCCCGTGCTGGCGCTGGCCCCACTCTGTGCGCATGATGCGTTCGCTCCACTCGTTTTTTCCATGCAGGGTCGTTTCAATTGGCCCAGGTGCAGTAATACCGGGGATTTAAGGTACTACCGGCCCAGACCGAAAAAGGTTCTCTAACAGGCAGATTTCTACAGCCACTATTTAAACCTTTTGCCCTTTTTCATTTTGGGTTGCTTCTTCCTCTTCTATTAGTCTAAGCTTTGCCCACATTTGATCTAGATTTAAAAGCTTGATTAATCTCTTCCCCTCCAATAATTCTTGCCCATATTTGAGTGGAAGAGAGAGGAGATCTAGATCTACGTTTTGACCAAACCAAAACATCTCTTTGTGAGTGTATCTTTGGGGATCTAGATTTTGGGGGATTTTGTGTTCCCCTTTGATTCCTCCTCTCTTGTTCCCCCAATAGTTTTAGTAGCTTTGTTGGAACTTGAGAGTGAGGGATTGGAGCATCTTTGTGGTGTTCTTTACATTTGCATCCGGTGCATCGGTTTGAGTTCTCCTCGGAGGATTTGGTTCGTGTTATTCGTCGAAGCTTGTACCTCTTGGGTTCTTGGAACCCTAGACGGTTTTGTGACCTTCGTGGCGTTTGTTGGGAGCCTCCAATTAAGTTGTGTAGAAGTGCCCCAACCTTGTGAGAGGTTCCGGTTGCCACCGAGAAGTGCACCGATAGTGGAAGTGTGGATTGATCCCGTTGGGGTGAGATTCACCGGAGAATAAGGGAGGTCTTTTGTGGCGTTGGTGGTTTGATACCACCCCCTCTCCAAAAGATACGTACTCCATGTTGGGAGGAACTCGGTAAAATATCGTCGTCCCCGCGTGCCTCGGTTATCTCTATACCCGAGCTCTTTACTTATGCACTTTGCATTGTGATAGCCTTCGTGCTTGAAGTAATCTATATCTTGCTATCACATTGTTGCTTGTATTGCTTAGCATAAGTTGTTGGTGCATATAGGTGAACCCTAGTTGTTCTAGGTTGTGCTTGACAAAGTAAACGCTAGTTTAATTCCGCCTTTGTCGAGCAACTCTCGGAAAACAAAAATCGCCTATTCACCCCCCCCCCCTCTAGGCGACATCCGTATCCTTTCACCCGTGTGTGTCATCTCCCCAATATTGCTGCTAGATATAGTCATATCTGGAAAAAAGGTAGATTGGCCGGATCTCAACGGGCGGTGTTTATCGATAAACCAATTCTTTGCTCGATCCTCCATCCCTCTGTGGCGGTTCCGTGGAAAGGGACAAAATTCGGTGATTCTCGTAGCTTTGCGGCGGTTGTATCTTCTCTGGCGCCAATGGCTTTCAACTTTGGGCATAGTGGTGGTGCCCGTGGGAGGGGATCTTCCTCTCAGGTGTGTCCAAACTACCCGCTGAGTCGCCCTCTGATACGTCCAAAACGTATCTACTTTTCCAAACACTTTTGCTATTGTTTCTCCTCTAAACTTGTGTGATTTGGATACAACTAACATGGACTGACGCTGTTTTCAGCAGAATTACCTTGGTGTATAGTTTTTGTGCAGAAAATCAACTATCAGGAAAAATCCCGGAAAATATGCCAAAAATTCTATTTCACCAGAAGACTCACGGAGCCAGAAGACGAGACAGAGTGGGGTCCTGGGGGTCCCACACACCCCAGCCGCGCGGGATAGGCCTGACTGCTGCTTTGCTATTGCTACTACAAAACTATTGCTACTGATAAACTTCTGTGAGCAAGAACTATTTCCAGGTGCAGCTGAATTGACAAATCAGTTGTTAAGACTTGCAAGTATTCTTTGGCTCCCCTTGTGTCGAATCAATAAATTGGGTAATACTACCCTCGAAGACTGTTGCGATCCCCTATACTTGTGGGTCATCAAGACTATTTTCTGGCGCTGTTGCCAGGGAGCATAGCTTTATTTGTAAGTTCACTTGGATCTATTATTGTTCACTGCTACTCCTTTCATCATGGGGAAGTCTCGTGATGAAAAGATTCCCATTTTACCATCCACTAGAAGAAGAGGTACAGTCCTAAACACATCTGTTGTGCTTGATTCACCGTCTGTTATAAGTAAGCATGTTACACCACCACCACATACACATGCTACACACACCGCTACTACAAATCTGAATGCAGCGCTCGATACTCATGATGTTACTTCTACTGTGCTTGATGCGAGTGGTTCATTAGGTCCTTTCCTAGATACTACTATGGCTAGTCTAGGAAATACTGAAACTTCAAGTGAAGACACTGTTACACCTATTAGATCACCTGAGTCTAGGGAGAGATATGATATTAATGATGGTTACATTGAGTTGACTGATGATTTTATTGAAGAGTGCCGAAACACACATGGTGCTAGTGCTATTAAGAGTCTCCTTGAGAGACGTACCATTATTCCTAACCTGTCCTCTGATCCTAAGTTTGCCACTTCTCCCATAGATATTAAAGATAAAGATTATAATTTCTCTCTTGATTTATCCTACTTAGACATTGTTGAGAAAGAACCTTTTTGTGGGACTGAGAGTGAGAGTGAGAGTGTTGTTGCACATATGAATGAGCTTTCCACTATGAGTGCTTTATTCTCTGATGATTTTAAGATGCGCAAGTACTTTGTTATAAATATCTTCCCTTTTTCACTGAAAGGGGAAGCTAAAGCTTGGTTTAATAGATTACCTCCTGGATCCATTGATAGCCCTTGTTTGATTGCTTCTTTCTTCCAGAAATATTTTCCTCCTAGTGCTAGACATACTGCTTTGTAAAGACTTTTTGATTTTAAACAGGAAGAAGAAGAGAAATTGCCTGAGTCATGGACAAGATTCCGTGCCTTGATTCATGCACATCCTAGATGTCCATTGCCTAAAAATGAGCTTCTTGATATTTATTGTAATGGACTAACTCATGATTCTAGGACATACCTAGATAGTTTTGTTGATTGTGTTTTCGGAAAATAACTCTACAGATGCTAAAGAATTAATGGCTAAAATAAGCAAGAATTATGATGATTGGAGTTCAATGAGCTAAATACACGAGCCTATTACTCATGAACTAGTTGTGCTTGAACCAGCTCCAACACCAAAGAAGAGGGGAGTAATTGCATTAAATGATGAAGTGATGAAGGAATCTAAGAAATGTCTTAAGGAGAAAGGTATTAGAGCTGAAGATGTGAAGAATCTACCTCCTATAGAAGAATTACGTAAGCTAATTCCCCACTCATCTACTATTGAGGTACACTCTCTCCACTTTGATGAAGGTGATATTCCCTATGGTAAGCCTCCTGATCAATGCTTAGATGAACTTGACACATTTATTGTTAAACAAGGTAATTTTAATAAACAAGTTCAGAATCATTTATTGGAAAACTCTAGAGTTATTAATGAGTTGAAATATATTGTGGAAAGAACTGCTAATGATATTAAAATGCTTTGTAAACACTTTCAAATGGTTCAAACTCAAATTGATCAACTTGCTAAGGTATAAAAGGATATGCTAGTTAATGCCTCGAGAGATAAACATGCTTATGGAATTAGAACTAGGAGTGGTATAGCTACTCAAGATCCTTTATATCCTAAAGTACACCCTAAAATAATTGAGCAGGATTCTCAACAAGGTGAAAGTAGTGTTAGTCCTCGTAAGAGAAAGAAAAAGAAACACAAAATAATTAAGGAACCCTCTGAACTTGCTGTAGATCCTAATAGTATATCTGTCTTTGATGCTGAAACTGAAAGTGGTGATAAAAATGATGCTCCTGATAAGGAGGAAGTTGAGGAAGAACCTGAGAAGCACACTAAGAACACTAGGTACATTAAGGAAGATTTTATTGCTAAAAAACATGGTAGTGAGATAGAACCTTGGGTGCAGAAACCTATGCCTTTTCCATATAAGAAACACAAGTCAAAGGAGGAAGAACACTATAGCAAGTTTTGTGACTAGATGAAACCTTTATTTCTACAAATTCCTTTGACTGATGCTATCAAGTTGCCTCCTTATTCAAAGTATATGAAGGATATTGTATCTAATAAAAGGAAGATTCCTAATGAGGAAATTTTTACTTTGCTTGCTAATTATTCCTTCAATGGTAAGGTTCCAAAGAAACTTGGTGATCTAGGTATACCAACTATTCCCTGCTCTATTAAGAATAATTATGTTAGAACTGCTTTATGTGATTTGGGAGCTAGAGTTAGTGTTATGCCTTTTTCTCTCTACAAGAGACTCCAGCTAGAAAAGTTGATACCCACTGATATATCTTTGCAAATGGCTTATAAGTCAACTATTATTCATGTTGGTATATGTGAGGATGTTCATGTTCAAGTCGCTTATAATTTCTTGGTTTTAACTAATTTTGTTGTGCGTGAGATGCCTAAAGATGATAATATGTATATTATTCTTGGGAGATCTTTTCTTAATACTGCAGGTGCTGTCATCAATTGTAATCAAGGAAAAGAAACTTTTAATATTAATGACAAAGAGCATACTATCTATTTTACCAAGAAGGTTTATAAGATCTATTGCCTGAATTCTATTGAAAATATTGAGAGCATCAAAGTTGGAGAAATATATTGTCGCAATCCACAAGAAAGTTTTGAAACTGTTATGACTGGGACTATTGCTATCAAGTTTTAGGTAACATAATCACTTTGTGGAATGCAAAGTTTTGTTTCATATAAGATTGTTTTGGTAACAAGACTTGACCAACCTTGTTAACAAAGGGATTTTTATGAACAAAATAATGTTTTCACAGTGGTTATACTTACTCACTTTTACTTCTCTCCTTCCTAGTCTTTGCTCTTTCTCTTGTTAGCTTTGGTTTTGCTAGTTGTTTGCTTGTTAGAGTGTCTTAAAACTTCTGTAGTTTTGGTTTGGGTTTGCTTTTGCTTCTTCTAAAAAATATTCTCTGCGAGAAAATCAATTTTCATACCCCAAAAATTGGCCAAAAATAAAGTTTTCCGAAAAATCCTAGAAAATTCATATTAAATTTTTCCTCAAAACAAGGGGCAGAAGGACACCTGGAGTGGCCCAAGGGGACCCACCAGACCAACACACCCCCTGGTGGCAGCCGGCCCAGGCGCCAGCTGGGTGGGAGCCACCTGAGGCCCTCCAAGTTGTCTCCTCCCAGTCACTGTAGGGGTTCGTAGCATGGAAAACAAAAAATTTCTACTGCATGCACACAAACAAGCCAATATATCTACTAGATTGTAGCACGAGTCGATTAGAGTACTCACCCTTGAAGATTCCAAAGCGGTTAACGGAGCGATTCTCGTGGGTGATGTATTCCTACACTTGCCGATCTCAAGATCGCGTAGACGATCCTTCCGGCGCTGCGTTCCGGTAGCGCTTCCATAGTCGGTCACACGTTCGGTAGTCGATGAAGACCTTCCTCTCCTTGTTCAATGAGGCGTGAGGTTGTAGTTCTCCCTCGCAATTTAAAGCTGTGGCGTGGTGTCGGAAGTAGAGGGAAGATCCCGCAGGGCTTCGCCTAAGCCGGTGCGAGTTATGGTGGATCTAGGGTTTCCCGGCGATCTAGGTTTTAGAAGGCCGGGAGGAGGAGGAGGTGTCGGCGGTGTCTAGGCGGCGGCGACGCGGCGGCAGCTAAGCGGCGGCGTCTGAAACGGCGGCAAGCGCTTGCAGGTGTGGGAGGGATAGGGATTTTGTTTGGGGCAGACCTCCCCCTCTATCTATGAGAGGGGGCAGCCTTGGGAGGGGAGGGTTTGAATCCAAACCAAAATCCAAGTTGGATTGAAAGAAGGACTCTTTCTTTCTTCCACTAGGAAACCTTTGTTCCAGTTTGACTTTTCAAACCTCCCGTTTGACTATCAATTTAGAGCTTTAATTCTTTCTTGCAAATGCCCAAACCAAGTGAACTAGGATATGATCCAATCATTCCACTTACCCATGACACGTTCATGGTCCATTCCCCTTCCGGTCCGGTGAACCTTCTAGAACCTCTCCGATGAAAACATCGAAATCATTCCCGAACTCCGGAATCGGACTTTCCTTATATGAATCTTATTCTCCGGACCATTCTGGATCTCCTCGTGATATCCCGGATCCCATCCGAGACTCCTAAGAACATTCGGTATCCCTACTAACGTTCCATATCTACTAAATAACATCGAATCCTTAAGTGTGTCTCCCTACGGTTCGTGAATTATGCGGAATCTGGAAATTCATATGTCTCCCACATATTTCTACGATTACTTTGCGATCGAATGAACCACTTAAATACAATACCAATTTCCCTTTGTCTCACGATAGTTTACTTATCCGAGATTTTGATCGTCGGTATCTCTACATACCTAGTTCAACCTCGTTACCGATAAGTACTCTTTTCTCATTCCCGTGATATGTGATCCCTTGTGAGCCAGTCACATGCTTGCAAGCCAATTGGATGACATTCCACCGAGAGGGCCTAGAGTATATCTATCCGTCATATGGATGGACAAATACCACTCTTGATCCATGTGCCTCAACACATACTTTCCGAAACTCTCAATGACACCTTTATAGCCACCCAGTTATGGTGTGGCGTTTGATGTCATCAAATCATCCTTCCAATGATGGTGATTAGCATGATCTCATGGTCGAAGGAATTAGGTTTCTATGTATCAGAAAGCTTATAGCAAATGAACTATTGAAATGACTTGATCTTTATGCTATGCTTATCTATAGGAGTATGTCCATCATACCATTCTCCTAATGATATGATCTTGTTGTTAATAACATCTCAATGTTCATGATCGAGAAACCACGATCATCTATTAACCAACAAGCTAGTATTACAAAGAGGCTTTACTAGGGACTCTAATTTAGTTTACAAATCACACAAGTATTAATGTTTCCGGTTAATACTGTTATAGCATGAATGTAAACATTTATCATAAACACAAAGATATAATAATAACCACTTTTATTATTGCCTCTAGGGCATATCTCCAACAGCCACTTCTTTCTCTCCCGAAAAACACCGGAAAAATTTCTCAAGCTCGAGTTCCTGCTGTTCTTGCTCCCGATTTTCGATCTCCTTGCTTATTCAATCTTTGCTGCTGAGTTTTGGAGGGATTGCTCCTTGGTATGTGCCTCCTCTGCTTGTCCAATTACATTTGTGATTGGTAGATTGTATCTTGAGTATTTTGCTGCTATAGGTGTCAGGTTGTGTGAGCTTGCATGCTTGTTATATGCTTAGAGATTTCACTTTGATGCATGTTTAGCCCTCTAGCAATTACCTATAGTAGTTCCTTATCATTTATCAACTTGGAAATCACTTGGTTTGATGTTTGTCTAAAAATTTCAGAAAAAAAGAGGGTCATGGACAACCACACCTTTGGTGAAGTATTTGAGAGTGATGCACCTAGGAGGAAAAGGCCTTCAAGATCATCCTCCCGAGCTAGTCCCTCATACAATGAGGATCTAATTACACCATGGTTTGGCGGAGGGAGATGAGGGGGGCACCCTTCTACCTTTCCTTGTCCTACCTTTTTGCGGGCTGCAGGGATTCTCAATGATTTCCTAACCTTGGTTCGGAGGGTTGGATTAACGATTTATATGTAGGATGAGAGCGTGCAGTATGTTACGCTCACTAAAACTTTTGTGGAGAGTTTCTCTTTTTCTAACAGCCCTTTCAAGCCAGATGTATCTTTCAAATCTATAACAGGCCTTTCTCCATGACATTGAAGAAATTTTGTGAAATCTTGGGTATTGGCACGGTGAAGAAGATTCCAGCTCAACCCGCTGATTTGTTGGAGCTCTACATGGGATAACTAATGATGATGACCGCAGAGCCTAGCGGGGAAAGATAAGAAATATTCAACTCCGGCTATCGGGCATTTTGTTTATTATCTTGCCACTAGTGTTCTTGGTAGGAGAACACTAGCAATATTTCAACTATCATTTGGCCTTCCTAGTTCTTTGCACTCAACAATGAAACCAGGTACAATCTTGGTTCTCTCATTGCTTGTTGCTTAGCTACTAAGGGACCCATTTATGGGGGTATTATTGATGCACGTGTTGTTGCTGCCCTAGACCTTTCTGCTAATCCAAAATATACAATTTTGGCTCCTTAGAGGCCTGATCTTGCTTCCATGAAAGCGCATCACTTTGTCCTTCTTGGCTCTACCCTTGAGAGTCTGGTTTATAGAATTTTGTTTACTGACGGGGAAGAGAGAGAGAGAGAGAGAGAGAGAGAGATTCCTCTGCCCCAAACCACTTTGTTCTGTATTTCTCAGGGACCTTGGTCACGCCCCAAGGAGGAGATGGATGAACAGCTATCAGGGGGACGAGCCCTCATACGACCCCTCTGTGCACTACACAGGGGAGTACTCGAGCTCGTACCAGGACGAAGGGCCTCCTCGTCATACTACAGAGGTAGACCTTCTTGGTCACCATGGAGTTTAGCCCCACTTAGGCCAAAAGACTAAGCTTGGGGGGAGTTACACCGACATCACACTCATCTATATATCATGTTATTTTGGTTCTCTATATATCCATTGTTTCGCTTTCTTTTTGGTTTTTGTTTCTGCTTTCTTAAAACACAAAAATACCAAAAGTATTTTCATTGTTTCTCTTGGTTTGTTTCTTTGCCTTAAAGAAAATTCCAAAAAGATTTTTCTTTGTTGTTTTTGCTTTGTGTGCTTGCTTTAAAAAATCGAAAACACCAAAAAAATATTTGTTGTTCTTCTTTGGTTTTGTGAAGTTCTTTGCAGGGTTCAGCAGTCTTCAGTGGAGTTTGGATTCATGTTATTATTCAAGTCACACAAGTGAAGGGCAATAATGAAGATTAAGACAACTTGAGGTGTCGTAAGAGGCTGGTAATGAACTCTATTTGTTTTCATTTTTGTACACATACTCATCATGGTGAGCATGCTTAGTCTGTTCATGTAAAGTGTATGTTATTTATGGATGCTTAGTAGCTCTTGCTTTCTTATGATTAGCTTCAGCTTGCTAATAGTTTATAGCTTGTCATATGAATGTTTGCTTGAATTGTTCTATTCATAACTTGGTATGATATTGTGGTATCCTCCTCTAAATGTTTCACGTGAATCGACTTGGCACATGTTCACGCATGCATATGACTAAACAATAGTCAGTAAGCCTCGATGATTTATTTTGCCTCAGAGTTCTTGTATCACTTTCATGCCATAATTAGAATTGTTTTGTTGCAAGAACGATTATGACAGTCATTGCTCTCTCATTTGTCACTCCCTCTCTATTTCTAGCCTTCATTTGCACTGAGTATGAGCTCTACTTGTGCATCCAGCTCCCCAAAACCAATGCCAACAGTGTCCACCATACCTACCTATTAGTATCATTTGCTATTCTGTGCATATTCATTATGCCTCGTTTTCTTCCAAATAAAATGTTTGACTGTTTTGAGAAAGTTAGTTAGTAAAGATCTTACAAACTTGATGGCACACTTTATTTCTTGCACTTATGTAACGGGAGTGTCCCAACCTTTATACAAATAAGGTGGTGTCCCCTGTGTTTACAATGCTAGTCCCTGGATCAATAGCTAGCATCCACAGTTAAGATGTAATATCAAGAAACAAAGGTCATATCATAACTTTATAACCAGGAATAACATAATTTTATTACATCGTACATAGCTCATTTGGCTATTACATTACATTGCAGCGGAATAACTATAGTCATGGGTCCTTCATCTTCAAAGTGCCACAGGCAGATGTTGGTTGTAGACTTTGTAATCCTAGTCAATCAATCTTCACTAAATTCACTCAATCCTGCAACATTACAAGTTCTGACCACAAGGGTAAATACATTTGAATTGTATTGGCAAGTTTCACTACTAAGTATAATATAAGTGGATCCTAACATTACATGCATATTTGGCTAAGTAGAGTTTTAGGCTCATTTGCGTAAAGCAAAAATTATCCTATCTTTTCAAATTGGTTTTGGTCCTTTGTCAAATCTCCTTTTCAAAAATCTCTTGAACTCCTTGGTAAAAATTCAAGTGTTCAAGTCCTTGTCAAAATCTCTTGAGCACCTTGGTAAAAACTCAAGTGCATCAAGTTTTAAAAGTTTTCTTTTAGAAATTAGAGTGTCGAGATCTTCCATAGCTTCAGGCCTTAGTTGCTCAGTATTGTGCATAGCACCGGGAATGACTAAGTACTTAGAATTTTGATCTTGCGAAGTTGTACACTTTACCCACATGACACAATCTCGTCTTGGCGCCACCAAGGGCTGGATAAGTACTCACCAAAATGGAGTACCGGCAGATCGAGAATGTGACAAAGTCTTTCCATAGGAGTCCTCCCAATACAAAATGCTAGCTTGTCTACCAGACACAAATGTAGGGTTACTCCCTTACACTAATCTATTTAACCTGAAGATGCCAATGCATGGGACTTCCACTATGTAGTTGACTAAGCCAGAGCCCATTTAGCATGTGGCTGTACACGGAAGCCACTGTACGAGAAACATGTTCAATCTCTAAGTTTCCTGGGTGGTTTCCCTTTGGAGCACAACACAAAGAGATTGCCATAGACATGGTTCCTTTTGTTGCCACCTTCTCCAAAAACTCAAAGTATCCTTGGCCACCCAGGTGGTTCGTTGAGTCCTTGTTTTATTATATAAAACATAAGTCTTTGCTCAATCTCATAAAATCTCAACATGTAACTCTTTCAAAAATATAGCATGGCTAAGCATGTATCAACTACATTGTTTTTACTAAGGTATATATAGGGAATCCTATTAGGTTTTAGCATAGCATAAGTATAGAAAATTCTTTTCATGCATGTTTTCAAAATCCACTAAGTATAAGAAAATAGTAGGACTTTAGATGATAGTGTAACTTGCCTTTTTGGTAGGGAATGATGGTTCACTCCTTGATCTTGCTAGTCTCACACTTTTCTAATTTCACTACAATCAACCAAGTAAACACAATATCAACTAGCATTCCAAACCAATATTCAATCAAACAATTTCACACACATAAAACAATGGGATCTAAGTTATGCATCCAAGCATGAAAGAGATGGTTCTATTTGCAAATATGGTCTCCACTAGGCTTCTAAACTTTACAAGGTCAAAAGTGGTCATTTTCCTAAGTGGCAAAGTCATTTGCAAAGGGTTTTATCCCAAAACCATTTTAAAATCCATTTCATCATTTTATGTGGTGAAAAATGTTTTTATCAAAATAAAATCTTTAAGTTTTTCACCAAATGAGTTGCTAGTTTGCAAAACTTGGTGTTTTGGGTCAGTAGGTTTGATCCAAAGTATTTTCCCAAAGTTTTTACTCAAAATCATTTTCATAACAAAAACCATTATTTTTAAATGGCTAGAAATGGGCTAAATCAATTAATCCATCCTAGACATTACCAAATTCATTTTTTTTCAAACTAGGGGTTGGTTCCTAGGGTCAGTGAGTTTACAACAAACCATTTTGCAAAGGTTTTAACCCTAAAAACATTTTTAAACAATTTTTCTAATCTAAACAAGCATACAAAAGTTTCTGCAAAAACCAACAAGCTAACGGATACTATTTGCTAAACTAAAGGCATGGATGGCTAGGGCTTGTTCTACTGATTCCAATGATACCAAATTTGCAATTTTTGGACGTGTGGATCAAAAGTTACAAAGGTTTGAAAATCACATCCAAATCTGTTTCAAATTTCTGTTTTTAAACAAAACTGGCCACGCATCATGATTTCATTGGGCGATACCGGTTCGGCTAGATCGGCTCTGCGGTGTGTTGGATCTAATAAAATCGTGCGGTCTAGAAAGCATACCCCTTCGCGGTTAAGTGGTCTAATCTTGCTCGCCCGATCTAGATCGAACGGCTCCTAGTGACTCGCCAAAAGCTGGCGGCACTAGGACAACGGCGAGCGGCGGAGCGGCCAGATAGTGGCGGCGGCGGCGAAGCAACGATGAGGAGTAAGCTTACCAGAATCGCGAGGATGTGGTGATGCTCAAAGTACTGTTGGCTTGACAAGTGGCGCTCAGGAGCAGCAGTAATTCCTCGCCGGAGTTTGGTCTGGCGACGGTTGGCTCTGGTCGAGGTCGAAGACGATGCTACGGGTCACGAGAAGGCAAACCAGAAGCATGGTTAGACGCAGGAGATCACGGAGATGACACGAGCGTGAAGGAGAAAGCTTGGGGTGGTCGGACTTCGGAGGAGCTCGGCGGAGGCAGACGGCGGCGGCGCTACGTGTCGTGCTTGTCGGCGTTAGGGAACGCGGCGGCGAGGCTCAAGAAGATGCGCCAGGGAGTGGTGAAGGTGTGAGCTTGGTCGGGGAGGCGGGAGGTGGCGAGTGCTGGCCGGAATTGGAGGAGAAAGCTCGTCGGAGCAGTGGAAGGGCGAGCTCAAATTGAGGCAGCCTCGGGGCAGAGAGGAAGTGGCGTGTGAGGGGAAGGAGGAGGACACGCTGGCGATTAATAGCGTGCAGTCATGGCGAGGTTAAGGCGCGGAATCAATGTGTATTCAAGCCGCGACATCAACGGCAGAAACGGCCGGCATGGTCGTCGCGAGGAAGGAGACGAGCTAGAAAAGTGGGGTCTGCTGGTCAGTGGGAAAAGGGGTGAGGGAATGGTCCACCAGTCATTCACTGCACGGGTCATGAAACGAGTGCGAAACGTTTTTCTTCGGGGAGGGGAGCTGGGCTGTTTGCTGGGCTTAGTGGGCTTGGCCGGTTGGGCTGAGTCCAGATTCCATTTTTTTCTTCCTGAAACCTTTTCTTTTTCCAGAACTAATTTACATTTTGAATTTCAAACAAACAAATCACACTCAAATCAATTCAAACAATCAACAAACTTTGCAACTATGAATTTGGTTCTGTTCAGTAGCATAAACCATAATTCCAAAACCAAATAATAATTTTATTTTTAGGGTCCATCATTAATAAAATAGACCTTGTTTAATAAATCAAAATAGAATTTGATGTTTATTTTAAAACTCCATTTTGAAATCTAATTATTTTCAAAACCAAATCAGTAGGTTTTATTTGGGAATATAAATACTTGGAAAACTTATTTTTAAATAAATAAATAAGTTTTGATATTTTGGAAATAGTAAAACCTTTATTAACAAAACTTGGATATTAAATCCTTATTAATTTATTTTAAATAAACCTTTACCATTTTTATCAAATCAAAATGTTTTATTTCAAAAGCTTGGCCAAGATTTAATTTGGCTCTATTAAATAATCCTTATTTATAAAACTTCTATTTCTTTTGAAAACCAAATCCTTTTATTTAAAGATCCAAAATAGCAATTCCAAAATATTTTATTTTCCTTTTATTAAATGTTTATCTTTTTAAATCCTTTAGGATTTATTTAATTCAAATAGGTTTGAAGTTCCAATTGAATTCAAAAACTTTCTTACACGAAAATTAAACAAAGTTTTATTTTACTCAATTATTTTTCACATTACAAGATTTGGAAAATCTTGGGATGTGACAACTTAATAAACTGAACCAATGTATTTGTCCATGAAAGTTATATGCTTGCAAATTATAGGCTGGGAGTTAGCAGAACCATGCTGTCACGGCGAACGCTTTCAACACTGATGGATATATATCCAGTTGATATCATGCTCTTTTGTTTGCGGATGTCGATTGTGAAATAAAAGGGGAGATTCTGAGTTCATGGAGTTATATATATATATGTGTTAGAGAAACGCTTGGTCCACTAGCCTAAGCCATGCCTAATCATGGTGGAAACTTGCAGCATAACCATAATGAGCAATCTGTGAAGCATCCTTAATAAAAACCTATGCAAATAGCAAATAAAAAGATCGCTGAGATGCTCATTATCTGCTTTCCTTGTCATTTTGATTACGGGATAGCTCTTGTATCATGTGTAAGGGGTACCCCGTTGGTGGTTCTCTATGATATGCATGTATTTACGATGACAAGAACTTAAAGGTAACTAAAGATGAGTAGCATGAGGAGCGGCCCTCGTACTCAAGGGACATTAGATTTCCAGTTTATGGTTTGTCAAGCATATAACTCATATTGGACCTCACTTTCACCTTAACCATATAAAGATGCTTATGATAGGGGCAATGAGAGCTCAAAGCTAATGAGTACCTTAATTTCAGCATTTGGAAGCCTTTCAAAATATTTTTCACTTCCTTGTTGAGTCACCACTTATTCTATGAGCACCTTCTTGAGAGCATAGTTGTCATTCTTAGTGTAATGTGCTTGTCTCAAAACTTGGTTAATTATGTCATGACTTTATGATTGCATATCTAATATCTTTACTTCTAGTCTTCACGTGAACTTCAGAGGTGCCTTGGCATTCATTTTGTGCTCTACAAACGAAGGCAAGCGAGATACCACTCTATCATACCTTATTATGAGCATTGCAATGTTGCTTATGTTTATGTTTCATGCTACTTGTTATTATTGAGTTGGAATCTCTTCATAGCTTGCAATGACTATTTAGTAGACTTAGTTGCATACTTCTTATTATGGATTGTATAAGTGTCTACTCCTGTGCTGAGAATATATACATCATATGAGGCAAATGTGTTCGTGAATGTTCTTTTATCGCACTCAGTTTTCAACTGAATTGCTTGAGGACAAGCAATAAACTAAGCTTGGGGGAGTTGATACGTCCAAAACGTATCTACTTTCCCGAACACTTTTGCTATTGTTTCACCTCTAAACTTGTGTGATTTGGATACAACTAACATGGACTGACGCTTTTTTCAGCATAATTACCTTCGTGTCTAGTTTTTTTGCAGAAAATCAACTATCAGGAAAAATCCCGGAAAATATGCCAAAAATTCTATTTCACTAGAAGACTCATGGAGCCAGAAGACAAGACGGAGTGGGGACCTAGGGCGCCCACACCCCCCGTAGTGCAGGCCGGCCAGCCACACCTAGAGGGTGTGGCTACCACAGCACCCTCGGCCTCCCTATTCGCCTATAAGATTCCTCTTGACCTAAAACCGAGGGGGTCGGCGTTTTCCACGAAGAGTTCATTGCGCGCCACCACCGAAACCGCGATTCGGAACCGAAACTCCGTTCTAGCACCTACCGGACGGGAATTTGGAGAGGATCATCGCCATCATCGTCATCACCAATGCCTCTCCATCAACCATCCATGTTTCCCTCATCCATGAGTGAGTAATCCCCGTTGTAGGATATGGGTATGGTAGGGATTTGATGAGTTCTATCATGTGTCGAATAAGATTGTTAGGGCATGGTTCCTAGTATATCTATTAGTGCTATTTGACTTTGTTGCAACTTGTTGTGCTTAATGCTTGTCACTAGGGCCCGAGTGCCATGATCTCGATCTGAACTTATTATTGAATCATTATGATAGTATTGTTTGTGATCTTATCTACAAGTTGTGTACACATATCATTGTCCGGATCCAAAGGCCCGAGTGTAAATTGGGACAACCGGAGGATGGCTATGATGTGAGGATCACATGTGTTCCTGAGTGTTAATGTTTTGCTCGGTGATCTATTAAAAGGAGCACCTTAATTGCCGATGGTTCCCTTGAGGCCCATTGCAGCAGGATGGCTGGACAAAAGATGTTGTGCAAGTTCTCATTGCGAGCACACATGACTATATATGGAGCACATGCCTATGATTGTTTAGTACTTGGATGCTTATTCTTATTTATCTGCAATTTCCCTAGATCTTGAAGTTACATGTTTAGACTCATCCATGCAACTCCCATCCATCCATCCCTATGCCTACCACGGTCATATTCTACTGTTTGCTACTATAGTTATTGTTGCTCTTGTTTTACTACTACTATTACTTTGCTATTGCAACTATCAAACTGTTGCTACTGATAAACTTCTGTGAGCAAGAACTATTTCCAGGTGCAGCTGAATTGACAACTCAATTGTTAAGGCTTGCAAGTATTCTTTGGCTCCCCTTGTGTCGAATCAATAAATTGGGTAATACTACCCTCGAAGACTGTTGTGATCCCCTATACTTGTGGGTCATCACCCTCTAGGCGGATTTGCTCCTGGTACGTTTGATGGTGCTTTAGATCCGATGGCTTCGCAACTATGTTCTTCCAACCCTAGGCTAGAGGTGGTGCTTTGCCGTGATCCGATTAGACATGATCCTCTGTATCACGGTTCTTCTAGGGTCAGTGATATGCCCTGTAACATTAACGAAAATTGTTCCCATAGTCGAGAAACGAATCCTGGTAGGTTTGATTTCCACCCATCGCGTGGTAATAGTGTGAACAAGCTCGGTGCAGTCACGCCATGGAATCGATCGAGGACGAATTTAGAGAGGAAATTCAGGTGCGAATGTGAGGATATTTGGGCACGTTGATCGAGATGAGAGAAGAAGGTTCGGAAAATTCTAGGAGTGACGGCCGGGTAACTTCCAAAGTCACAATCGGGAGTTGCGAGCGTTCTTACGCTAATATTGGTTGTTGAGAGATTGGGGGTTCTGTTGCTCCTTTGCAGCATCAGAATACCTTGGATCTTCGTGTTAATTTGTGTACTCGTGATAGAACAACTCTGGGGAATATGCACGATCTTTGGAAAAAGTGTATAGTTCAGAGAAAACTAGAACAAATTCATGGAAGCTGGTGACTTATGCTTGATGTGTGGAGATTCTTATGTGGACAAGTTCCTGTTTAATGAACAGAAGCCTTGGGAGGTTGCAACTCCCTTTGTGGGTGCAACCTTGCCGAAATGGTTTCTTTATCATTCGACATTAGGAATCTTGCTCCATAGAGAGAAATTTACCGACTTGTCATTCATGTTCTTGAGGGAACATTCCATCTAAGCGAGATAGAAGATGAGTTTGGCGATTGGGTGGTTGTTGGAGATATGCCCAAGAGGCAATAAGAAAGTGGTTGTTATCTTATCTTCATGCTTATGATAAATGTTTACATACCATGCTATAATTGTATTAATCGGAAACATTAATACTTGTGTGATTTGTAAACATAAAAGGGTCCCTAGTAAAGCCTCTTATTAAACTAGCTTGTTGGTTAATATATGATCATGGTTTCCTGATCATGAACATAGAAGATGTTATTAACAACAGGGTCATATCATTAGGATAATGATGTGATGGACATACTCCCATATTTAAGCGTACCATAAAGATCAAGTCATTTCATATAGTTCATTTGCTATATGCTTTCTGATACATAGTAACCTAATTCCTTCAACCATGAGATCATGTTAATCACCATCACCGGAAGGATGCTTTGATGACATCAAACACCACACCGTAACTGGGTGGCTATAAAGGTGGCATTGAGTGTTCAGAAAGTATGGATTGAGGCACATGGACCAAGAGTGGGATTTGTCCATCCATATGACGGATAGATATACTCTGGGCCCTCTCAGTGGAATGTCATCCAATTAGCTTGCAAGCATGCGACTGTCTCACAAGGGATCACATATCACGGAGCGAAAAGAGTACTTATCGATGTGAGGTTGAACTAGGTATGCGGAGATCTGACGATCAAAACCGCGGATAAGTAAACTATCGTGATACAAAGGGAAATTTGTATCGTATGTAAGTGGTTCATTCGATCGCAGTAATCATTGAAATATGTAGAGCCATATGAATTTCCAGATTCCTCTATTGGTTATTTATCGGAGAAGTGTCTCGGTCATGTCCGCATAATTCACGAACCGTAGGGAGACACACTTAAGGATTCGATGTTGTTAAGTAGTTATGGAATGATGAGTAAGAGACCGAATGTTGTTCGGAGTCTCGAATGGGATCCGGGATATCATGAGGAGATCCGAATGGTCCGGAGAATAAGATTCATATAAGGAAAGTCCTGTTTGAATTGAAAATGATTCCTGTTTTCACCGGAATGTTCTAGAAGGGTGCGGAAGGTCCGCACTCGGAGGAAGGTTACATAGATGTGTCATGACAATGTGGAATGGTTGCATCATGTACTAGGTCACTTGTCTGGGCAATATGGAGAGAGAAATCAAATCCAAGTTTGAAAGTCAAACGCCAATTTGAAAAGTCAAATCTGAAGTTTGCTTGGTGGAGGGAGAGTAGGAAACCTACCTGGGGAGGAAGTCCCACTCCCTCCCACCCGCCGGCCATGAGGAGGAGTTGGAGGAGGACTCACTCCTCCCCAAACCGCCTCTCCCCTCCTATATAAAGAGGGTTAGGGCGCCCCCTCTCCCTACACCTCAAACCCTAGCCCCAGGCGCCACCACCTGCTGCTGTCGTCGCCGCCTAGGGCCTCCTCCCAAGTCGCCAACTAGGGTTTCCCCAAACCCTAGCCGCCGGCTACACCTCTACCCTTGGTGATTCTAAACCCTAGATCGCCAAGGCACCTCTCTTGCTCCACCATACTCGCTCCGGCTTAAGGCGAAGCCCTGCGAGATCTCCCCTCTACTTCCGACACCACGCCGTCATGCTGCCGGAATCGCGAGGAGAGTGCTACAACCTCCGCTTCCTGCTGGAACAAGGGAGAGGAAGGTCTTCATCGGGTACTGAACGTGTGACCGACTGCGGAAGCTAACAGGAGCCTTGTGGAAGGATCGTCTACGCGATCTTTAGATCGGAAGTGTACGACTACATCATCCACAAGAATCTGCTCTCGTTAACCGCTTTGGATCTTCGAGGGTTAGTACTCTATCGACTCGTTGCTGCAATATAGTAGATAGATCTTGGCTTGTGTGTGTTCATGCGATAGAATTTTTTTGTTTTCCATGCTACGAACCCCTACACTGGTGTCAGATGGTCTTCGAGATGGTATGCAAAACCTTTGTCTGCTAACAAGTTTCTGATGAGGTTCCCTAGCCCTAGAGATATTTATGCATGGAAACATTTTGGAAGAACAAATTTGAGAACTATTCAGAATGTTGTGATTCAAGTTGAGAATTGGTTCCCTGGGTATGGTGCAACTGATGAACTGGACCCTACTTGGTTTCAGCTCAAATGGGTGTCTCTGGACAACAGAAACTGTCCTACAGTTGCATTTGCTGGTAGCTTGGTGGGGAGAACTCTAGCATTGGATAAACAAAGTTTGAACAACGTGGATTATGTGAGACTGTATATTGGTAATATGGATGTTTCACTAGTGCCTCCTGTAGTGTCTAATGTTAACATTGGATCTAGCTTTTATGATACTGAATTTACCAGGGAAATTCCAAGAGGGAAGAATTCAGGTGACAAGATCTTGGTGGCTAATGATCAGATAAAATCTGGCACCCCTAATTCAATTTTGGGGAATTTTGGTGCACATCATACCCCCAAGAGGGCTAGGACTTAGGGAGACATATAGGGCCCCAGTTATGCTCCTGGAGGATTTATGGGTGATGCAAGGAGATCTTATAAAGCCAATGTCAGATCTGCACAACCAGTTGATTTGCCTACATCTGAACCTGACAAGTTTGGTAAAAGGAAGGTTGTGGATGAAGAGGTGGTGCTTGATGATAGTGATGATGATACTCCTTCTCTGGGAACAAAACTGATGCAAGTGGGAGCACTTCCTTCATCTTTTGGTGATTCTGCTACTGCCTCTTCTAGTTAGGTGAACAAGCACTTACATGTAGTGGAATATTACTGCCAATACTTGGAATCTATTAAATTCCTAGAATTTTGGCCCCTGGGGTGGTGGAAAATCTAGATGAACCTTTGAAATGTGAGCTTAGTTATGAGGATTTTCTCAAACAATTACTGGAGACAAACATTGACAATAAGCATGAGCGGAGGCAGCATCTTGCCAGGCTTCCTAGGCGAATATGGATCCTGTGGTGGAATCTCCTCAAGATAGTTCAATGGATGTCGGTGGGGAAAATTCTAGAGATAGTGAGGAGGTTTCTGAAGAATTTCTCAGCCTCATGTTGTACAATCTTCTATAATTTGAATCACTGAAATGCCCTCTGAGCATGATGTTGTGTTGGTTTCTTCTTCTCCTGTAGATAGGCCCTCTGTGCTTGCTATTCCTACACCTGATCAGCCTATGCCTACAAGGAACGGTGCTAGTAATCAAGCTACTGGCTTATCTAACATGCCTGTGATGAACAGGGACATGGACTACATTCATGCCAGGGATAATGCAGGTAAAACTTTGATTCAGAATGTTAATTCCTTTTTTGTTTTTAGTGATAATGAGATTGCTAATAAAGCATTAGAAATTGGGATTGATGTGAGAAAATTACGTGTAGCAACTGTGCATATGCTTAAAGATTTGGAATGTGATAGGAATAACTTAATTGAGAAAAATAGAAATGTTTCTACTATGATTTATCCTTGTCTGAATGTGGATAAATCTGACCATAAAATGTTGTTGGATAAAACTTTGGATGAAGGGAATTCGGTTGAAGGAGATAATTATGTTGATAGTGATGAAAATGATTTTGCTCCTGTTGTTTCTAAAAGAACTAGGAAACAAATAAAGAAGGATGCTGGTGGTTCTAAGAAATCGGGTGGTGTGTCCCTTGGTGGCACTAAAAAAAGTGGCAAGGGCTACAAAAATCACCCTCTATGTGATATTGTCCATGGGCCTAGGTTAAGAATTAAAACTAATAAGTATATATGATAGGTCTCATCATGGAGTGTAGGGTGTGGGGAAGAAAGGTTTTGCTTTTTGTTTTTGAGATTTGATCAGTGAGTTTTCTTTTGAATTTATTGGTTTGCAAGAGACTATGAAGAGGAAAATTGATATCTCTATATGTAGGAAACTTGATCTTGGAAATGACTTCACTTGGTTATGGTCCCCCTTTGTGGGAAAATCTGGTAGTATTTTATGTGGTCTCAAATCTTCTCGTTTTACTGTCTTGAATGTGGAGATTAATAGATACTTTATTAAGGCCAAGGCCCTTGATAAAAAACTTTGTGTTGAGATATTTTTTATTGTGGTATATGGTTCTGCTCAAGTGGTAGATAGAGAGATTTTCCTAGCTGAATTTGCTAGTGCTTGTGATGATTTGAATATCCCCTCCCTCATTGGGGTGGATTTCAATATTATCAGGGTTGCTGATAAAAAAATAAGAAGGGAAAATGTTCAAGAGGCACTGATTTGTTTAATTCAATTATTAATTCATATGCTCTTCGGGAAGTCAAATTTTCTGGGGGTCAGTACACTTGGTCAAACAATCAGAAAACTCCTACTCTTGAAAAATTAGATAGGATTCTGATTAACTCTGAGTGGGAGACTTTGTTCGCTTTGACACAAGTGAAATTTTTTCCTAGAATTGTGTCTGATCATAATCCTCTAGTGGTTGTTACTTGTGAAAAAAATTGAGGTTAAGAGTAATGAGTTCAGTTTTGAGAAAACTTGGATTTATCACCCTGAATTTCATGAAGAAGTTAATTTAGCTTGGCATTCCTCGAATAATGCTTTGGTTAGTATTAGTAAACTTCAGGAGAAAAATAAAAATGTGAAAAATGACCTGAAAGGGTGGGGGATTAATGTTAGGTGTCAAACTATTAGGGATAAACAAGATTTGACAATGGAACGGGAGACTTTAGAACTTCTTGAGGAAGATCATGTTTTGACTGGAGATCGGTTCTAGAACAAAAGTTTTCTTCAGTTTAAACTTTTGAAGATTTATGAAGAGGAAGAATTTTCTTGATTTAGCATATCCAGTGCGAAACGGCTCTTAGAGGGGGATAATAATACTGCATATTTTTACAAAATTGCCAATGGGAGGAGGCGCAAAAATATTATGTATTCACTTAAGAGTAATGACTTGTTAATTCAGGGGACCTCTGATCTCCTGGATCATGCTACTAGTTATTACAAATCCCTTTTTGGACAAGGGAAGGGTAATTTGTTTAGTTTGGATCCCTGTGTGTGGTCTGAAAATGAAAGGTTGTCTAGTTTGGATAATGCAATTTTAGATAGATCTTTTACGGAAGAGGAAGTTAAAAATGCTTTAGATTTGATGGTTAAAAATAAGTCCCCTGGCTCTGATGGTCTTCCTGTTGAATTTTTTCAATCTTGTTGGCATGTTATTAAGTTTGATATTATGGATCTTTTTGATG
Organism: Avena longiglumis; assembly: GCA_030063025.1. Taxonomy (NCBI): domain Eukaryota; kingdom Viridiplantae; phylum Streptophyta; class Magnoliopsida; order Poales; family Poaceae; genus Avena; species Avena longiglumis. The sequence goes on from CP125976.1 coordinate 526,276,054, forward strand.
ATTTGTTGGCTGTAAATCTTGATTTACATAGAATTAATTTTGGTATGATTATCCTCCTTCAAAAAACTCCTGATGCTAATGTTATTTCCAAATATAGACCCATTTGTTTGCTTTAGGTGTTGTATAAGATAATTATTAAAGTGATTACTGTGCTAAACTGCATTCATTAAAGGGAGAAACATCATGGATGGGGTGATGACTTTGCATGAAATTTTACATGAATCTAGAATAATTAATTGCCAGGGAGTAGTGCTAAAAATAGATTTTAAGAAGGCTTATGATAAGGTGGACTAGGATTACTTGCTGAAGTGTGTGAACCAGAAAGGTTTTAGTGCTTTTTGGTGTGAAATGGTGAATGAGTAGTTAAAAATGGTACCTTGTGTGTTAAAATCAATAATAGAAGGGGAAAATATTTTGGTAGTCATAGAGGTGTAAAGCAAGGGGATCCCTTTTCTCCTTTCCCGTTTAATCTTGCCGCTGAAGGTTTGTCTAAAATGATTTTCTAGGCCCAGTCTAATGGTTTGGTTGCTGGTTTGGTTCCCCGTCTAATAGAGAATGGGGTAGCTATTTTACAATATGCTAATGATACTATCCTGCTTATTCAAGATGATATGGAACATTTAATTCATGTTAAATTGATTGTGTACATGTTTGAGGCTATGTCTGGGCTGAAAATCAACTTTAATAAAAGTGAACTCATCATGGTTATGGAGGATAGTGAGAAGGTGGATCTTTTTGGCTGTTAGCTCAGTTGCTGGCCTTTTAAGTACCTTAGTGTCCCTGTTTGTGGCACTAGGCTTCATGTTGCTGATGTGCAACCTCTGCATGATAAACTTCGTAAGAAATTTGATGGGTGGGTAGGTAATTCCTCTTCGATTGGAGGGAGGCTTACACTTATCCAATCATCTTTGAGTAGTTTATTGATTTATCATATGTCCATGTATCTGGTGGCTAATACTAATTTGGAAGGTTTTACCAAAATCATCAGGAAATTCTTTTGGGAAGGGGCTAATAATAAGAAAAAAAATACTATATGGTTAAATGGTCCTTGATTTGTAGGCCAAAAAGAAAGGTGGCTTGGTTATTAAAAACTTGAAGCTGTTTAATATTTGTTTATTGTGTAAGGGGTGGTGGATATTAGAATCTTAAGATGGTTTCTGGCATAAGATTGTGAAAGCAAAATATCATATTTCTCATGGTATTTGGAGAGTGGGGGTGAGACAAGGAGATTCTGCTGCTTGGAAGGATCTATTAAAACTTAAAAATATCTACTTGTCTAGGAGGAGAATGGAAGTTGGGGATGGTAAAGCTCGACTTGGCATGATCATTGGGTTGGGGGTGTCTCCCTCTGTGAGAAATTCCTAGCTCTTTATGAGGTGTGCAATCAACAAATTGGTACGGTTAGAGAGATGTCTGACTTGGGGTGGTTTTTTACTTTTATAATATGGTTGTCACCTCAGTTGGAGAGTCAATGGCGAACCTTGAGGAATATGCTCGCTTCTATTTCTTTGAGTGATGTGAAAGATAAACCTAAGTGGAAGTTCACTAAATCTGGTGTCTTTTCGATCAAATCTTTATATAATAAGCTGGCTGATGTTGGGCCTGATCGATCTTTTCAACACTTGTGGAAAGCGAAAATTCCTCTGAAGATTAAGATTTGACTCTGGCTTATCTCGCGCAATGCCATTGCTACTAAAGGTAATATGAAAAGGAGGAAGTGGGAGGGTAGCTATATTTGCCAGTTTTGCCTAGGGGAAGAGTCAATTAATCATTTGTTTTTTGCTTGTCCTGCTACGGTGTATATGTGGAGTACTATTGCGTCTTTTCTGGGTACTAGTAGCCGTCCTCTTGTTTCACACAATACTTCTGGTGGGTTGTGAAGTTTCTCTATTTGGGCAAAATGTGCATATTGTTTGTGTTGCTGCTTTGTGCTGGGCGTTGTGGAAAACTAGGAATCGTTCTTGTTTTGAAGGAAAACTGGTTTCTTCTCCTTTGGGATTAATATGTTACATGCGTGCTTTTCTTCGATACTGGGCAGGTCTTCAAAATGATCAAGACAGAGCAGTGTTGGTGGATGGAGCCGAGCGTCTGCAACAGATGGTCACACAAGTTCATGAGATGGTGAGGCGTACATTGACGTCGAGGGTGCAGGATGGAGAGAGGGATGATGGTGTCGACGCCACTGATGACTGATGGAAAAAGTTGGTCTCCTGATGTGATCTGCCTCATGTCTTTCTTGGAACCAAAAAACAGAAGTTTGATGGGTTTTGCCGGTGTAGGAGTATTTTGTGTTTCATAGTCCCACCCCTTCAGACATGTGTCGTGCCTCCTTGGTTGGGCTTTGGCAGTAGGTCGCTTGTTCGCTGGTCTCATAAGAATTTCTTTCTTTCTTCTTTTGTTTTCTTGTTAATAGTTTGGTTGAGCTAATAAATATGTTATGTTATTCCGTGATAATGGAACCCGACTCAATGGAGTCATATGGAAAAAAATATCATCAAACATGCAGGATACAGAGCCGTTAACCTCCGGACGGCCTAAACCATGGTAAAATCATATAGTTCATGCATCTCGCCAGAGTCCGGGATCGAGGGCATTCCTACACCCACTGCTGAACAAATAAAAGGCGGGTATGCAATCTTCCTCGTGCATGCGTTCCGCACACAACAGTAAGAACCCCTGAATTTAGATTTAGATTTTTTGGACTCAACAATAACAACATTACGTGGTGTGTTCTCTAGAAAGACGTTGTTGTGGAGGGCTAGTAATAGTTGTGTATGATCAAAACCTTGAACTTTTGACATTTGTTGGTCGAATATCATGATACACCCCTCTCTCATTCCATGGCCCGCTTTGATGCCTAGGCTCTCCACACCTTTACTAACGACAACGTGTACAGTTGATCTCCCGGTGACTGCATGATGGCTCCCGTCCTTTAATATTAAGTTTTCGGTCTTGTTATAGTTTGACTGTTCACATCTTTTTATTGGGGAAAAGGAAATATATATGCACATGCGGGTGTAGTTTTTGTGTTTTCTAAGTAGCGTTGCAAAAACTTCTGAAAAAACCGTGACCAAAGTTGTTTTATACAGAAAAGGACCAGAAGACAAGCGGTTGTTGTTGCACTTTCAAAAGAATAAGTTTAACATTTGGCCATCTATTTTCAAACAACGGTTGAAGATGCATACTAGTAGTAGTTATGTAAATCCTAAATTCAGCAACGAAGATGCATATAGTATATAGTAGAGGTATATATACTTTTGGTCCCATAACTTGTACAATGGGAGCATATTAGTCTCATATCTTGAAAAATGTGTAAAACTAGTCTCACAACTTGCATAGCCGGGACTAATTAGTCCAATTTCACCGAATTTCACCTATTTTTTTACCAAATTTGGACTAGTTGTTCGTTTTTGCTAGAGGACCATTATACTTTTTTCTCTAGCATATGTGATCCGAGTGTTGTTTTACATCAGGTCCCACCTATTAAAAATATTTAAAGCTTAATGTGCTTTTTTTGAATCGACGTCTAAAAGCCCGTGTACTATAGGACATTACTGTTTTATACCAATCCACACCAAACCATTGCGATCATTTTTTGCATGCCACAGTTTAGCAGACGTGCACACTTACAACACTATGGTGGAATCTGCCGGCATTGCTCACTACAGTCCCTACGACCATGACATATAGGAAATCGATGGGAACCCCGGCCGACGTATGTTATACACAAACATTGTTGTGCCAAGCCCCTTCTTCGTGGATCGAATGTTCACAAAATTCCCCATCGGAGACACATCGTCGCCCAAGATATCTCCCTCCTCTCCTTTCCCCAATCACCTTGTGCGTCGCCGCAATCATTACAAATCATAAATGGAGCCGGAAAAGGTCCTGCCGCTTTTTCTGAACTCCCTATACCGGTGGTGTCGCCTGTTGCGACTGAGCAGCTGGACCGAGCGGCAACATCAGGGTTGTCATCGGGCGAACTTTCCGGCTGAGAAGAGCGCGGACCCAGGTCGGCATGGGCACTGCATCCGCTGCCATATGCTGGTTGTGGTGGTGGAATCAGTCGGCGACGGTGATGGCGAGGATGACCATGGCGCCTCGCTGGCGGCGCCTCGCCGACGACGACCTTGGGCGATGATCAGAGAGGCGTCTGCATCCCGCCCGTGGCTCCAAGGCGGCAAGTGAAGGGCTTCTATCCGTAGTGATTCTATGGCACCATCGGGATTTCGGCTGAGGGGCGGCGTGTGCGGTGGCGGGTTTGTGTTGACTCGGCGACACCCACAATTGACCTTACTGCGAACTTGGAGGCGAGCTGCGTCGTTGACCAGGTTATCTTGGACCTCGAGCCATGTGAGCGCCGGCCGCGCCATCGCCTACTATTGCTTGGTGGACACCCTGGAGCACCGGGAACATAAGTGACATGGCCATGCAGGCGCACTATATTGCCAGAGCACTGCTACCACAAGCACACAATCGCCCCAGCCTAGCCATCTCGCCATGGCGACCGTCACTCACGAAGTAGTGCCCTCTTGGTAAACAAGCGGCCTCCCTAACTAAGCATGGCGTACAGGTCATATGGTAGGAGCTCCCATGACGTATCTGTATATACGTGATAAATGCCTAACGTACTAGTAGAATATATCATGAAACGTCCAGCGCTGTAGTGGTATGCGCTTGTAACACAACAGCCGGGTGGCATATGCCGGAGAAAACATATAAGGGTCTTTTCATAAAAATTATAACACCACGTTTCATGTTTTGGGGTTAGTGAGAGTCGGGGGATTTCTACAAATCGTGTGCGTGTCCGGTCCAAATTTGTTCGAAAAAGGTAAATTCCTATGAAATTGGATTAATTAGTCCTAGCTATGCAAGCTGTGGGACTAGTTTTGCTCTGTTCACGGGATGCGAGACTAATCTACTCGTACTATGCAAGTTGTGGGATCAAAAGTGTATATACCTCTATATAGTACTATTAGACCTTGTTTACTTCTCAGGTATTTTTATCCCGAAAAGACGCGGGTATATGCGGGGATTTGGTGTTCGTCCAATACTCTCAAATCCCCTCAAATATCCTTCCTCAAAAATACTCTACCATGATAAAGAGTTTTTAATCTAGTCAAAAATACACGAGGGGATTTATGAAAATATTCCGAAATTATCCCCTTAAAATCCGGCCTAGTAAACGACCTATCGGGAAAATTTCGAGATACAAAATAATTTTCTCCCAATTCCTGAAATACCCTAGAAGTAAACAATGCCTTGTGAGTAGCCAGGAAGAAGGGAACAAACGATCAGAAAAGGGAAACCGCGTCCCGCTTCGCTTTCTTGGATGCCCAATCCGCTCGCATCACGTGCGGAGGATCGAGCGGGGGCTGACTATGTAACACGACGCCAGTGCCGCGCACCCGCCCATCCGCTGAATCCAACGTCGTAGTACGCGGCACGCCGGCCACCCGCGCGCACACCCGCGGGACGCGGCCATGTGATGTGCCGCCCACCGCCACAGCCAGCCCAGCCCCCCCTTGCACCTGCAGCCTCCTCGCCGATCCGCCATCAGCTCGGTGGGATTTCGCAACCTCGCCCACTCGCACAACCTCTCGACGCCCAAGGTCAACCCGTGGAAGAGGTGATACTCCCGCGTCGCAGAGTCCGGTAGCAGCGAGAGAGAGAGAAAGTCTTTTTTCTCTCGCGTCACGTTTTTCAGTTCCAAAGAGAATAGTATGGTCCTCGATGACGATCGTCCTTCTTCCGGGATCCAAGCACGTTAGTTTCGCCTAGTATTTTTTTCTACTAACTAGTAGTACACTTGCTACCAGTGCTAGTACTTCGTTTCGGTAACATGCAGTTGGGTATTGTGTTCGGCGTGACAACCACGACTTTCATGTATGTAAGACCATCTCTAGCGGTGCCTGTAAATAACCTAAAATCTTAAAATAACAGTCGCTTATCGGTGTCCCTGCCGATTAGTGCCCGTAAATACCTCCGGCCCGAAAACGTTTTATGGGGTGTGGCAAATATCGTCCATGGAACCTGTGATGCGCGGGGCGAGAGGGCGAACGAGCGACAACCTCTATCCGTGAAGGAGCTTTGGCTGAAGTTTCAATAGCCCTATCTTCTTCCTCCCCAACTCTTCCCAAATCTATTTCCCCTACCGCCTACAACCGCCATAGATTCAGCCGGCGTGCGTACCCGAAAGTGCCCGCACCTCGTCGCGTCCGCGTGAGCTTGGATCTCGCGCGACAACCGGATTCGGCGAGCTAGGCGACGGGATGTCGACCTCGCTGACCATGGAGTTCTTGATGGACGACTCGTCGTCGTCGTCCTCCGACTCGGACCTCGAGGAGCTTAACAACGATGACACGGAGATGATGGTCATGATCCTCGCTGCCAAGCAGATCCAAGACAAGATCGGCTTCATACGCCGGCGCCGCGGTTCGCAGTTCGGCCACGCTTAACAAGGAGGCCAATTTTGCACAAGCTCAAGAAGCATGCCGAAAGGACTTTGAAAGAGCTTTCGGTGTTTTGCAAGCAAGGTTTCCATTGTTCGGGGCCCTTCTCGTTTTTGGGATAAAAGAAACCTACGCAACATCATGACATGTTGTGTGATTCTTTACAACATGATTGTCGAAGATGAAAGAGATTTAAATTTAGAGTTCTTTTACAATAATGTTGGAACCGTGTGCAACCACAAAGAAACCCCGACCGCATCCAAGCTTTTCTTGAGACCCATAGGAAAATTAAAGATGCAAGCACTCATCTCCAACTCAACAATGATCTCATCGAGCACCATTGGATGCTAGCCGGCAAGAGGTGATGTCCCAAAAAAATTCATTGTACTTGTAAAATGTGTGTAATTTGAATCATTCATTTATTTGATACATTATTTGATTTGAACATTTGTTGTAATTTGATTCATTGAATATTGTAATTTGGATGATTTATTTGTGTTATATTATTTGAATAATCGTCGCATTTGTTGTCCAAACTGTCTTTTGTTGAAACTATCAAAACCGTCGAAACAATGTTTATAGTTTTGTTTGCAGTTCACCGAAGAAGCATCGAAAACCGCAAAATCTGTAATATTACATTTTGCGGCTCCCATTACGCCTGCGAAGCTGGAATCTCGGATTTAGCGTTCCGAACTCGGACATCTACAATTTGCTATTTACAGAGACTGCTAGATGATGCTATAACTCTCTAAGGCCAAAACCTTTGTCTCTCCATCGTCAATTACTACTACTACTGTTGTACTCCAATGCTGTTACCATTTGACTACAACCGAGTCTGAACTTCTTCAGAACCAAGCAAGGCAACCAATCAGCCAGATAGGAAGCTAGCAGCGCACACAAGGACCTCGTCGTAAATCAGAACCCAAAGGTGACAAAACGATAATCAATTCCCGAAAAAAAAAACAAATCATGAGCACGCTATACCATGGAATCATTATGTAATCATCAAATAAAATCAGTAACTCCCCCTCACTCAGTCCACGCAGCAGCAGTACGAGTAGTAGTAGTACTACTAGTACTTAATTAATCGAACCCATCCCAGCGACGCGACGACGAAGAAGAAGCCTCTCCTTTAAGCTTCGAATCCTTTCCTTCCCCCACTCCCTCCCCTCCCACTCTTCTTCATCGTCCCAACGGCGACGGAACTTTCGAAACCACCTAAGGGATTCCCCACCCCCAGACGCTGGCTCCCGCTCCCGGCCCGATCAAGCTAGCTAGCGTTCGCGATCCCCATCCCCGACAGAGGCGCCGGCCGGGATCCGTCCATGGAGAGGTACGAGCTGCTCAAGGACATCGGCGCCGGAAACTTCGGCGTCGCGCGCCTGATGCGGAACAAGGAGACCAAGGAGCTAGTCGCCATGAAGTACATCCCACGGGGACTCAAGGTGCGCCCGCCGCCCGCCCGCCAGCCCACTGGATTCGGGCTCCCCCTGCTCCTGGCCTAGCCGTGATCCGTTCCAGCAGCATGGGACGCGTTTTTTTTTTCTGTCCGCGCCGCGATTCCCCACCCTGCGTTGCGTGGTTTTGGTGGGTGTTGTGCTGATTGCTGTTTTCTCTCGGCTTGCAGATTGATGAGAATGTGGCGAGGGAGATCATAAACCACCGCTCGCTGCGGCACCCCAACATAATCCGATTCAAGGAGGTGAATGGAGGATGATCTAGGTCTACTCTTTATTTTTCCTTCTTGGGTAAAGAAGAAGAGTAATCGCAAGCAATCGATTCCTCTACAGGTTGTGGTCACGCCGACGCACCTGGCGATTTGTATGGAGTACGCCGCCGGCGGCGAGCTCTTCGACCGGATCTGCAACGCCGGGAGGTTCAGCGAGGACGAGGTGAGGATCGCTTTCATTCCCCGTGTACACTACTCCAGTTTTGCCGATACGATACGTGTGTAACTGATGTTCTCGTGCAGGCCAGGTACTTTTTTCAGCAGCTCATCTGCGGCGTCAGCTACTGCCACTTCATGGTAAGATCAATCAAATATTAGTGCTGATGATAAAAATAGATGCGAGGCATAGATCATCAGTCAGATGCGATAAAGTCATTGCCGATCTCTGCAGCAAATTTGCCACCGGGACTTGAAGCTGGAGAACACACTGCTGGACGGCAGCCCGGCGCCACGCCTCAAGATCTGCGATTTCGGTTACTCAAAGGTACTAATTATAAAACTCGAACGAATAAATAAATAAAGAGTAGTCGGATACGTGTTTTCTCCGGGTCAAAAGGTTGCACTTTGCTTCGCTTTGCGGCCGGAAAGATCGGAAGATTCACTCCTCCAGAAATGCAATCGCTTTCCTTTTCTCACACTTCCAGAAGCAACATCACTTGCCATTGTTGACCCAAACAAGTTCGGTGCCACGCCAACGCCTTTTTCCACACCGCTGTAATAATATGTGCTCTGTTTTTCTCTCTTTCGCAGTCGTCGTTGCTGCACTCGAAGCCCAAGTCGACGGTCGGCACGCCGGCGTACATCGCCCCGGAGGTGCTCTCCCGCCGGGAATACGACGGCAAGGTCAGTCTCCCTCCGCCACTCTCTAAACTCTCCCTCCTCGTGGCTCTGCAGATGGGGTCGCCGTGCGGTGGGTCCCCCCAGCAGCGCCCCACTTGTCCCGGGCAGGGAGCACGTGCCTTCTGCCCTCGTAGTACACGTAGCGTGGCGTGCTCCCTTCCGAGGCCGCGAACCAGCGCCCTTGTAGACCCGGTGTATGAGTCAGCACACTCGCGTCAGCAGCTGGGCCCGTGGTTTCATTGGCGTAGATCTATGGACTAGGATCTTTGTGGGCGCCGCTGTCTCTGGCCCGTCGTGGATTCGGGATTTGTCCCTAGTGACAGACCTGCCTGCCTGTTACCGGGCAGACGAGCGCCCCTCCCACTGGGCGAGGGGCCCAGCAGGCTGTGGGATTAGGCCCACCCAACGCCATGCTGGCTCTCAGATAGTGCCCATTGCCTGCCTGCTGCTCCCGTGGCAGTTGATTAGATTCCCGCCTATAATGTGGACAGTCCTTGTCCTAGTAGCCTCCAAATATTTTTTTGGAAGGCAGTGCTTTTTGTTGAAAATCTGGCCCGAAAAGCAAAAAGTGAGAGATTTTGCAAGGATATGTTCTTTTCTGCGCGTAACGTCGATTTGGACATTCACATTCTCGTGTTTTTCCCCGGTGATCGAAATTCGCCCATTGTGCTTGATCGATGGCGATGCTCGCTCCAACGGGCGGGGCTGCTTTTTCTGCACGCCATCCAAATGTTAAAAAGAAGGGGAGCAAAGGTGTAGGTTGATCGGATTCATACTGGTTTTAGTGCTCAGTAGACTTTTTTCGGAGAAGGTGAAGATTTCTTAAGCCTTTTTGTGTGCCCTCTTGGCTTATTGTACTGTGACCTGGAGTTCAAGTTAGATTACCTGGAGAAAGCATACGAAGCTCTTTTCCGAGCAATCTTGGAGCTGTGGTTGTCCATAAATTAAGTTGCGTAATGCAATTTCATTGAGTGGAGAGACAGGAGCATAATCATGTCTATAGGAGCATGCTCTGAGCGGAATGATTTTACATCACTAAGGGAATTAAAGGATCTGATGGAGATAGATCAGTTGAATGCATGTTTGGGACAAGCTGATTGAGGTAGACACACACATAGCCACGTCAGTTCGACTAATGTTTTTTTTTGTTGGACAGCTTTGTAGGTTCACTGCATATACTTTATGTCCTTTTCCAACTCACCATCAGTGCTATAGATTACCTAATAGATGCTGTCACAACAGGCCCTCCGATCCAATCCTTTTCATGTAGCCTTGTTAGATTGAACTTCTCTTTGGCACTCTCTGGTCCTTCAAAACTATTTCGTTACCTTTCCTTTTTTTTCTGGTTGTCTGCTACTGCCACCATATCTTGTGAGGAATTTTCTGTACGACGCTATCTACCTTTTGTTCCTTCGCTGTCCAAGAAATCATATTCGACTGTTTACATTTTTTGCTTTCCAGGGCTGCAAAATTGGTCGTATTTGCTTGTCAAAGAGAAACAGTGTGATGCGCTGGAGATTAGCATAGATAGTCTTACGGATAGCATTACAACTATTACTTTATTGTTGGTTTCTAGGCCAACCCTTATAAAACTGCAAAGAGGCGTTGATTTTCCCGACCATATGGTGCCCACTTTCTCTGCCATAAATTATGTGCTTTTTGGCTGCTTTTGCATTAAACTATTCTAATGTGCTTGTCTCAACCTACCCGATTTTGTAGATTGTTTTCAGTTTGCTGATTGCATTCTTGGAACTAAATTTGGATAGAACTCATTTTGTTTGATGTATCATAAAAAATGTAGTTGTTGAGTGTTACTTTCCAAAATAACACTGCATAGATCACTTAGCTGTGATCTTTATTATATGGAGCTCATATCATTTCCCTAGGGAACAACTTCAGGTTTGATAGTACCATTTTTGCACATATGTAAACAATGATGAATATTGGGCACCTGAAACTTTATGTATTTTTTCGGAATTTCCATCATACTAACTAGATATACCGAATACCGTAAAATGCATATGTTCCGAATGTGCTTCCATCGATCATAAGTTCTTGACTTCATTTATCTATGTGGCTGCTATTTCGTTATGTGTTCTAACATATTTGCATCCATTGATGATTCAGACAGCCGATATGTGGTCTTGTGGAGTGACCCTTTATGTGATGCTAGTAGGCGGCTACCCTTTTGAGGATCCTGATGACCCCAAGAATTTCAGGAAGACCATTGGGGTAGCAATTTCAGAACTTCCTGCTAAGCAGCCTTGAATTCAAGTTATTGTCTCTTTTTATTCTTATGGCTAGTGCATTCTTTTCTAATCTCAGAGAATCATGTCAATCCAATACAAAATACCAGAGTATGTGCATGTATCCCAAGACTGCAAGAACCTCCTTGCTGCTATTTTTGTTGCAAACCCTGCAAAGGTACTTTTCTGGTTAAACTCGGATGAATTTACTGAGCGATATTTTTCGACTTATTCGTTTTCCAACTTCACACAGAGAATAACAATGAGGGAGATCAAGAATCACCCTGGTTCTTGAAGAACTTACCTAGAGAGCTAACAGAAGCTGCCCAAGCAATGTACTACAAGAGAGACAACAGCGCCCCAACCTACTCTGTCCAAACCGTCGAGGAGATCATGAAGATCGTCCAGGAAGCACAGAAACCACCTCCTTCCAGCACCCCTGTGGCAGGTTTCGGTTGGGTGGAGGAGGACGAGCAGGAGGATGGCAAGAAGCCAGAGGAAGAACCGGAGGAGGACGACGAAGAAGACGAGTATGAGAAGCAGTTGAACGAAGTCCGTGCCAGCGGTGAGTTCCACATTAGCTGATTGGGCTTCGCTGTCTGGCGTGAGAAGACCACAAACCGGAGATAATTGTCATAAATGTGATAACAGAATGATGGTCTTACCCTCATCCCTGTAGTTCGTGGTTTAGTTCTCAAGTTTTTTCTCTTCATTCTTGTCTCTGATGCTGCAACAGTGTAAATTACCAAACTAGTTCCGTCTCTGTCTTTATAATGACTGATTAAGTTAGCATCCGGAAACATAATTTATGGAATAAATCATCTTATTGAGCATGTTGTTGGAAATTTTCTTTCGCTGTCCTTGGAATTACAGCTGCATCCTATGCCGTTCACTAATCAGTGTATTAAATCGTACCTGGGGCAATGATCGCAGTCACACGGATAAAAGCCACTAGGCAAAAAAACTGGAGTTAGATGCTTCAGAGTGTGTCCACTGCAGATGTTTACAGATGCACACATGTTCTTATGTGGCCGTGCCATTGTGACAGAAACTCATTCCAGGAACAAAGAAAGAAATCGGTCGAGACAGTGGTATCAACAGGAAAATGACAGAAACTCATTCCAAGCTGTTGGTTGGGATTAAGGCTGTGCAAACCCGGTTTGGGCTAGTATAAAATTGTGTACTATCTCCAAACTTGAGATTGGGCTTGTGGATGAATTTGTACTACAGAATTTTGGCTGGTTTGAACAGTTTGGACTTTGGACGGTGTCAGATTTTGCACACCCTTAGTTGGGATCTATGTGGATGCTCTCATCACTGGAGAAGAGCACTAAAATCACAAAATTCAAAGAACAAATGAAGAAGATGTTCAGTGCCAGTGACTCAGGTTTGCTGTGGCAAAGCAAATTCAGAAGGGGTCTTTCGGGGCCAATCTGATTATGCCTCAAAGACTCCGAGCAAGTGTGGAATGGGGAAGTGCAACCCATCGGCTACACCAATTGAGCACAAGCCAAAATTGAGAAAAGTAAGTGCTAGTCCCTCCGTGAATGCAACTGATTATCGCAACACAGTTGGCAGCCTAAGGTACTTGGTACACACAAGGCCAGATATATGTTATGCTGTTGGTGTAGGCAGCCGATTCATGTAGAATCCCATTGAAGAACATATGGTGGCAGTGAAGCACATATTGCGGTATGTGCAGGAACTCTGAACCTTGGTTGCTCCTTCAGACGAAAAGAAACAGAGCAACTGCAGCATATGAGTTGAGTGATAATGACTTAGCTGGGAACGTTGGTGATAGAAAGAGCATAACGGGCGGAAAGTGTCTTTGGTTCCTAAGCTCCAGTGGTCCCTCCGTTTAATTTTTTTTCAAAACCATATTTGTAACTTTCAAAATATCTAAAACAAAACCAGTGGTTATTTAAGCTACTTAGTGGGGATGGTGTATGGCAAACCCTCCTAAAGAGGAAATATGTAGGTTCGAAAGCGTTGTCTCAAGTGCTCTGGAAGCCATGAGACTCGCATTTTTTGGATCGGCTAATGGCTACGAAGAAACACTTCTTCTGTTTTGCCATATTTTCTATCAAGGATGGCTCAGAGATTCGGTTACGGAGGATAAGTGGCTTGGTAATTCCACACTTGGGGAACATTATCCAACTCTATACAAAATTTTCCGTCATAAATGGGATACTATTGTCACGGTACTGGCATCTTCTCCGAATGTGATGTTCATCCACAAATTAATTGGACCTAAACTTGCTTCGTGGAACGCTCTGCTACAACTTTTAACCACAATGCAACTTTCTGATGGATCTGATGAGTTTAGATGTGGAATTTAAAAGAGATTGGTAAATTCTCCGTATATTTTATGTATAGAGCATAAGTCCAACCTGATATACCAGTACATAATAACCAAAATAATTGGAAGAAGAAGATACCACTAAAGACAAAAATATTTGCTTGATATCTTCTTCAAGGGGTGATCCTTACAAAAGATAACCTTGTTAAAAGAAATTGGCAAGAAAGTAAGTCATGTGTCATCACGATGAGACAATTAAACACTTATTCTTCTGGTGCAAATTCACTCTCTCATCCAAATAACTTGTGGGTTGTATCCTCCTAGTAGGGTCGCCAAGATTTTTAGCAATTGGTTACATGGGATTGATTAAAAGTACAAAATTCTTATTAGAGTGGAAGCGGCGCTTGCCGTTATATGGTTGTTTTGGCTATATAGGAATGGCTGATGCACCGCTACGCTTTGTTTATGATCACATCTATATCTTGTGTAGTTTCGCGGCCTGTTTATGGATGTCTGCACACGTTTGGAGAATACGGTAAGGGGTATTTTTAGAGAAAATTCCTTATTTGACACTACTCTCAAATATGATTCCTTATTTGACACTAAAAACTTTTCACTTTCTTATTTTACCACTTGTGTAATTTATTTGCCTTATATGACACTTTAGTATATTTTGAAAGCTAACAGGGTTAACTAGGGATCTACAAAGACGTTTTTGCCCCTGATACATAATATGACAGTTTGACAAGTATTTGCACATGGCAAATATAATCGTATGGCACTGATACAAAGGCCCACACATACTACGAGTCTAGGACATGCAGTCATGCAGGCATGCGGCCAGCTTGCTCCTTGTATACCAACGACGTCCTAACAAAACGAAAACGGATGCTCCTGTATGGCCCTCGACGAGCCGTGCTGCCAGTAGCCGTGTGTCGCTGACTCGACGAAGTCGTCACCGACCCCAGGCTGCCGTCGCCGTCGATCAACCTGACGCCATCATGTCGTATACGTACTATGTTGGAGCTAGCATTGTACTGGGGTAAAATCGATCCGACTTCACATAAGCTAATCCTTCGGGGCTACAGTCCGTTCCGTATATGTAAGCATCGTGTAGCTGGCCCTAGACGAAAATCTATCAGGAAAAACTACGGTGGAATAAGTGGATATAGAGGGCAACCACGAGGAATGAATTTTGCCATGCGTGTTAGACATGTATGAGTCAAACTATTAACTAGGGGTATTTAGGTCCGGCTGGAAAAAAGTTAACGGAACTGACTGTAGTGTTATATACGGCAAAAAAAAAATGGTCATATAAGGAAGTAAAAAGTTTTCAATGTTAAATAAGGAATCATATTTGAGAGTAGTGTCAAATAAGGAATTTTCTCGTATTTTTACCCGACATGGATGAGAGGTATTTTTACCAGACATGGATGGGAGCGTGATCTCAGAATCGGTACCCCCATCCCATTAGGCGTTTTTACAACCATGTTGCTTTTATGTACTTTGGCTTGTTTAGTTTTTCCCTCTTTTGGCGATCGGAGTTATGCAGAGGCCGGGTATAATAGTTAAACCTTTTAAACAGTACTCCCTCCGTATTAAAATAGATGTCTCAAGTTTGTTAAAATTTAAATAAATCTATATATTAAGCAGTGTCTAGATTTATCTAAATTTTTACAAATCTGCGACATCTATTTTGGAAACGGAGGAAATAGAAGTGTTCATTATCAAAAAAAAATCTCTGTAAATATACTCGTGAATACTCAGAAATAAACAAGGCCTTAAAAAAGTAGAAGCTTATTAGCTCGTGTATGGTAGTTCCTGCAAGCCCAACGGAATCAGGGGCGCTGAATGGGTGCACGCAGGGCCGGCTCGGCACCCCCCAGCCAAAGCCTGCTCGTTCGGTTTGGCGGTTGTGGTCAGTCCACCGGCGTCTAAACTTAATCTTTTTTACATGATCCACAGGACCACAGCCCAAACTGGCTCCCATGGCGCGCTAGGATACTCCGTGCGATCCGGTACTGGGAAGGCACTCCTCGCACTCCGTCGCCAAGAACAGATTTACTCTGGATACAACACAGTTTTCAGTCGATTGCGACGAGTATATATACACACCTGAGCCACGAAATTACGTACCCTGCGCCAATCTAGGTTCTCCCACGAGTTTACGATACCTAAGCTCTCGAGAGAGAATCATCATGTATATGTATATATAACCGTGAAAGCGACACGACTTAATTGATGCCAGAGAGTTAAATTACAGAACACTGGCAGCAGTGGTAGACTGGTAGTGCCATCTTGTACGTACCGTCTTGTACTCTTGTGGACGAATCAGCCTGCGCACATTCTTGTGGAAGAATATCCCACTAGCACGAGCACGCCCTTTTGGGTCGCTGTCGCGGGTATCCGGAGTGGGATATTCCGCGAAAAACCCCGTGACGCCAAAGCTAAACCCAGCCAAAACACGCACGCGCATCTCGTTCCCGCTCGCTCACCCGTATCCGGTAGAAACGACAGGCGGGCCAATCGACCGAGGAGAAGCCTCACGCACGAGCACGACAGGCACACGCGAACGGCGGGTCGACGGGGACATGGCCGGATACGGAGAGATTAGCGAGGCCGAGGAGCAAGAGCGACGTGCGACGGGATGCTAGTTGCTAGGGCAAGAGTATCTCCACTTGTTGGCCGAACCTAAGCTGAAAATCGGACCATTTTTCGGTCCGACGAATTTTCGATGCAGACGCCCATTTTTCCACCCGCTACCTGCGCCAGTCCTAAGTTCGACTAAAATTCATTAAAGATGGACGAATTTTAGTAAGTTGGGCGAATATGGGCGGATTACAGCAAATTTAAACTAAACTACTGCATAATAAATTTAAAATAAAGGCGCCGTGGCCTCCATCAGACTTCGCCGTTCTGCACCGAAGTTTCGTAGAACGCCGTGTAACTTGGTCGGCGTCATCCTCGTCGTCGTCGTCGCTGCTGCTGCCGTTACGCGAGCTCACGCTGGTCGTCGAACCTCCGTGGCTGGTAGGACGGGCCCGTCGCCGTCGTCGCCGAGGACGTAGAGTGAAGCGCTGGTAGGTGAGCTTCGCGCCAACGCCGTCGTCGGGCGGCTTCGCCTCTGCCGGGTAGGCGAGTGGGTACGGCTTATAAAGGCCGAGGTGGACGGCGAGGGCGGGAGGGGTGTAGCGGTGAGGGCAGGAAAAGGGGAAACAGCGGAAAGTTAGTGCCCGCCGGTCCGTTGCGGAAGCCGACGCGGCGACGGTGGCGTCGTAAATCGGTGACACGTGGCCGACGCGATGGGACAGTTAATGTCCGGCGGTCGCCGCGTGGTTCCGTGGATGACAACAACTCGGCTTCCGTCGCTGACAACGGCGGGTCCACGTGCCGCTTTTTTTCGCGACCATTCGAGTCCGTCTCGAAAACAGGTTCGGCGCGGATAGTGAACCAAAATTGATTCATCTGGCCAAAATGCGCTCGAATCTGCGCCCAAATTTTCGATCGTGTGGACCGAAATTCGGCGTCTACGTCGGTCTGGATAGTCGAGTGAAGATGCTCTAATAGCCCGGCGAGGCGCGTGAGACCGGATATACGATACTGTTGGCTCGTTGACAGCTGACCCCCACCTGCCAAAACGGAATCTCCTGCCCGACGAGCGACGAGGGGGTGGACGACTCTGGAGGCTGCAGCAGCCAGCGCGAGCTTTGTCCACCTTCCTTCCTTCCATCCTCGGAGATCGATGTTGACCTGGAAAGGGCGCGGAAAGTAAGTGGCCGGGGGTGGAAACGGAACATCAACATAGTCGGGTGGAACGAACGAACGAGGGAATATTTTGCTCAGCAGCCGCCAGCAAACTCGCATCAGCTGGCTGGCGTCCGTCCTGCCACGGAAAGTCGTTCTGATGCTCTCTGTACTGTACGATACTACTCCCTCTCCCTCTCCCAGTCCCAGCCGAAGAGTCTCTCGTCCTGTACAGACCACAGACTTTTACTCTGAAAGCATCTCTCTCTTCTTTTTTTCGGTGGAGGAGGTATCTTCTATCTATCTGTTTATCCGTCGTCTAGAGTATTCCTCCGGACAAAGATTTGGATTTGGAACATCTCGAACGCGTCGGGAAACATATTCGCATCGATCGGTCCATCCACTCCACCAAAGATGCCGGGCTTTCGCACCTGCAACCGGCCGTTCGTTGATCAGCGGGATCCGTGGCTATTGCAGTCCACCCTCTACCGTCAAAACCATTGGCGTTTTTATTTAGGCGCATAAACTTTGTTTATTCCCGTTCAAAAAATAAACTTTGTTTATTCAATTAAAGCATCGCACAAAATTATACTGCTACTGTACAACCGATGGTACTAGGTCACGCGCAGCTTCTGCATCAAACTACGCACGCAACCAGCATATATATAGTACTAGCGGGAAATCAAGCAAGCTGTTATATTAATATTAAAGTCTCTCCTCACACAACTACTCCCTCCCTCCGTTTTAAAATATAAAATGTTTTAACTTTATAAATCAAATAAATCTAGATGTCTTTTAATATGACTAAAGTTTACAGTGAATCTACACACTAAAAACGTCTAGATTTTTTTTTATAAACCTAAAACATCTTATATTTTAAAACGGACGGAGTATATAATAACTGCATAAAACCTAGCTAAGATATTGAAACACCAATCCGTGTGCTAAACCGTCATCCATACTGTAAGAACCTCCATAGCAGTCCGATCGACTCGAATACATAACATTAGCGAGGCACCGAAGCAAGTCATCCCACGCCCGAGTAAGTCCTATTTTAAAAACATCACATTCTAGCGGTGATTAGCTTAACACTTCCATTTGATATCGTCATGTTTATTAAGCACACAAGAGGGAAGATGCCCGGATTATTGGTCGATCTTGGAGAGGTGCATTGCCCAACCATCTCCATGCATCCCTCCTCCTAGAATCTTGATATTGATTTGTTTAGGTTGCTACCACGTATCCCATATGGTTCTTCCTCTTAGAATCTTTATATGTAAGTGTCTTCTTTGATAACAAATGCACCATAGGGATACATAGAATTATTGCTTCGAATTCATTGGACCGTCTCAAAAGGGTGAGTCCCGGTGTTTTGGCTAAACTTAGGAGATAACTTTAGTGCCTACAATTATTGTTATGTAGCCTAGCGAAGAATTGTCGTTTTTAACTTCATCAAACCATCTCAAAAGTGTGAGTCACGGTGTTTTGAACCCACATTGTTTGTTTATAGAGCAAGTTCTGTCACACCTAGTCTTTAGTAAAAAAAATGAATAACATTTTTTAGCGTAAAGCAGTGCGTATATCGCGAGCAGGTCTCGTCGTTCGAGTGAATAAGACTTATAAATTAAATTATAAATCAACAACATCTAAGTTTGACTAAAGTTGCAGACAGAATATGAACATTTCATGATACCAAATCAATTTCCATAGATTCACGTAAAATATATTTTTATGAGATATTTATTCAACATTGTAGATGGTTCATATGTTTTTTCTAAATATTTGGTCAAAACTTAATATGGTTTAACTTTTGACTAAATTTATATGTCTTACTCATTAGAACGGAGGTGGTAATCAAACCATGTTGGTTTATTGCTCTTTGGAATAAGACTCGTATAAATTTAGTCAAGAATCTACGACATCTAAGTTTGACCAGTGTTACAAATAAAAAATATGAACAATCACGATACCAAAACAGTATCCATAGATTCAAGCTCACGCGAAATATATGTTCATAAGATATTTTATTAAATAGATTGTAGAGGTTTGATATTTATTTTATATACTTGGTTAAACTTAGTACTAAGATTTAACGGTTGACCATATATGTCTTAGAGCATCTTCACTCGTTGGGCGAATCCGGGCCAAAATCCGGACCAAACTTTGGCCGGACGGCACAAGTTTTTAGTCTAGGTACGCCCAGTTTCCCACTCGCGTACCCAAGCCGAGTACCCAGGCAAACACAAAACGGCGATATATTTAAATCTTTATCATTCCCGCCGGCGAGTGCTCGGCCACAAGCTGTTCGACAGATACGCCCACAAGTTCAGCGGCATATTTTTATTACATAACAGGAGAAATGACTCTCAATCGTCGATGGGGATGCGCTCCTGCGGCATGGCCGACACGGCATTGTCGTCTGTATCGCCGTTGAAGGCCGCCGTGTTGGAGGAGGTAGAAGCAGAGCTCGGCGTGGGAGCGTTCGGCGCAGAGGAAGGGGAAGCCGTGATCACGCCCTGCAGGATGGCCTGACGTTGCGCCATGTACCAGGCCTTGACCGGCGAGCTCATCTTCGACGTGTCCTCGCCGCCCATCAGGAACTTGAGGTCTGTGTTGCGCTTCTTGGCGGCGTAGTTGGCCTTTTTCTCGGCGAGGTTGGCTTTGATGAGGGCCACATTTTCCCCTTGTGTCTCGATCAGTTGCTTCCAGCGCTCCTCGCTCTTCCCAGCCCTCTTCTCGGCCTGCGCCCTCGTGTCGGCTATGCATTTCTCGATCGAAGTCTGGAGACGCTCGGTGGGAGGTCCGGCGGCCTTGAGCATCTTCGCCTTCTTCTGGCCGAGCTCAGGTCTTCCTTCGCTGGCAGCAGCGACCGGGGCCTCGGGGTTATAGACGCCGTCCTTGCTCTTGGAGAGACTCAGGCGAGTGTCCCGCCACTTCTCGCAATGCTCGATTTGCTCGAAGACATGATGGAACTTGAACTCCATCTTCATGTCCTCTCTAAACAGAGCAAGTGCACGACACAACTGCAAAATGAAAGTGTGTTAAGTTTGTCAAAATGGAAGAGAGTGCACGACAAAGATAGTGTCCGCGGGTATCTTGTTGTCCATGTTCTCCACACTAGCTTGTGTGCGGTCGACCTCTTCCACGCAGCTATGCCACTTGCTACAGGCAGTCTGGATGATCGCCCAATGATTGGTAATAGCATTTTCCCCTCGCTCCATGTGGATTTTGCGATACTTTGGGTCGCACATGCTACGCTCGTCGAACTTGCCTTCACGCGCCGCCAATAATTGTTGAATTTTTGTTAGCACCGGTGATCGGATCCATGCTCACCATTTTCCAAGCTTCGGCGAGGCAGGTGTCCTCGGCCACGGTCCACTTGAGCCGAGCGTCCGCCGAAGTGCCCGACTTCTTCTTCCCCTTCTTGCCTTTCGCCTCAGCCTCGGCGTCCTCTAGCTGCGTCTCCTCGGCATCGATGTCGGCGAGGTCCTGGGACTCGATGCTCACCGTTTTCCAAGATACGGCGAGGCAGGTGTCCTCGGCCACGGTCCACTTGAGCCGAGCGTCCGCCGAAGTGCCCGGCTTCTTCTTCCCCTTCTTGCCTTTCGCCTCAGCCTCGGCGTCCTCTGGCCGCGTCTCCTCGGCGTCAATGTCGGCGAGGTCCTGGGACTCGATGACGTGCTCGGCGTTGGCCCGGGTCTGCTCTTCCATGAAGGAGGGGTGGTTGGAGGCCGAGCCTGTTGCGATCAAGTCCTCCATGTATGATGGGGGAATACCAATCGGGGTATACCCACGAAGCGGATTCACCGACTGGATCGAGCCGACTGAAGCCAAGCCTGGAGCGGGTCGACTCGCCCATGTCTGGCGTGGCGCGTCTGGACCGAGACGATCGGCGATCGGAGGCCCTAGACGGCGACTCCAATAGAAAGTCCACTATCACTTGTAAACCCTAACTGGCTGCATATATGAAGCCACCAGGGGCACCCCCACGGGGACATCTCTCTTTTAGATCTAATCTCCCACCGCCTCCGGCGGCTCCCATGTAAACCAATCTATGATCATATACTGGATTGATAGCAGTACGTAGCGATCCTCCACCGAGGGGACGTGAACCTGGGTACATCGTGTGCCAATCTCGCTCCCGGATTCTCCTACGTCGCCTTGCTCCCTCTACGTAAGCTACCCCAGTAGCATCTGTCGTGCAATACCACGACAGTTGGCGCCCACCATGGGGCAAGCGGTGCTTGGAGGGTGATAATCCGGGCGGGATCCCTCACCATCAACACTGACCAGATCGCATTGAGCTGGTTCTGACTGATCGTCGTCCAAGACGGCGTGCTGATGAAGCTCGGTCATACGTCTATGCCCGATTGGTTGCATACATCAGCTGAGTCCCTTGTCCAATCGCATCTCATATTCGATTACCTTTTTTCCAATTGATTATTTTAAGACCTGATCCCTTTGTACGTATTGAACATGTACTATAACTGAGTTTCTAGAAGATCCTATTATTTTGGATCGAAGAAGCAGAAAAGCCAAGCGATCCAAGTTGCAGTGGTGCAGTCCATGGCTCTATGATCAAGCTCGGCCCCGCTGCGAGGTTCAATCTGATACCAAGGCAGGGTTATCCGAAAGTATTAGAGGAAGGACTCAGCTTCCAGATCGACCCACAAGCAAACATGCTCGATCCCATACGGCCACGTACGGCGAGCTGCAGCAGCTTCGCTTCAAAGGAAGAGAAAACGAATTTCTCAATCCACGATCGGTGATGCCTTCCATCTACTCTTTTTAATTATTATTATGTACTATATGAAATACTGGTGCCTGCTAGGACGATTAGATTAATTCACAAAATAGTGCGCGCGCAGCAGAGCATGCGTAGATTGGTTATAAAGCATCTTTGCCTACTTTGTATCAGGCTTTATCTTCAATTAAGATCATATAATCGGTCACGTATACTAATTGCTCGTTTTATTTATCCTATATACGAGGAACAAATCTATTGATACGGTATGTCCACGTAGGGCGAGCGAGCCTGGCGGCAACAAGCGCCTGTGCAGCTTTAGTTAATGGAAGAGAAAAACGATTTGCTCAATCCTTGATCGGTGATCCCTTTCCTTTTCTCTTTTTTAATTTTTACAGTACGAAGTACTAATACCGGCGGAGATCAATTGGCGAATAGAGCTCACGTAGCAAAGCATGTTTAGATCAGTTATAAATTTCCTAGTATTTGCCTACTTTGTATCTTCCCATTTGTATGATCAGGCTTTGCGCTAGCTTAAATCATGTGAGATCACACAATTAGGCCCTATGACTGATCTTTGGTTTTATTTGGTCTGTGAACGAGGAACAAATCGATCGAGGTACTCACCGTCATCGTGAACTCGTCACGCTCATGGATTCTCCCGCCGCGGACTCGCCACGTCCGACAACTCATCCATCGCGGATTCATCATGCTCCGGACCTCGCCTAAACGCGGAAACGCTTAAACGCGGACTCGCTAGGCTCGGGGACTCGCCCAGTGCGGATTCGCCTGGTCGACATCGCCATAAGCGCGACCTTCGTCGCGCGTCGACCCGTGTCCGCCGCGTCGACTCAGAAGCCGACCTTCGTCCGCCTTGTCGACCCGTGTCCGCCAGTCGACTTCGCCAGCGCGACCGCCGTCCGCCGTCGACCCGTGTCCGCCAGCGTCGACTTTCGCGATAAGCGACCGCCGTCCGCGCGTCGACCCGTGTCCGCGTCGACTTCGCCATAGCGCGACGCTTCGTCCGCGTCGACCCGTGTCCGCCGATCGCCAGCCGCCGCCTGCGCCGTCAGGCCGACCCGTGTCCGCCATCGACTTCGCCATAGCGCGACCTTCGTCCGCCGCGTCGACCCCGTGTCCGCCGCATCGACTTCGCCATAGCGCGACCTTCGTCCTCCGCGTCGACCCCGTGTCCGCCGCGTCGACTTTGCCATAGCGCGACCTCCGTCCGCCGCGTCGACTCCGTGTCCGCTGCGTCGACTCCGTGTCCGCTGCGTCGACTTCGCCATAGCGCGACCTCCGTCCGCCGTGTCGACTCCGTGTCCGCCGCGTCGACTTTTTCCGGCTAAACGTCGTGCGACCCTGTCCGCTATGACAAATCGTCGCCGCGCTGCTAAGGACCTTCATCGTCCGAGTCGCCAGAGAGGGTCGCTTGCCACGCTGCATGGACTCACCATTGGGCGTCTCTTCCCCTCGGAACAAATCTATTCGCCTTTGTCAACCTTTGAAATAGCGACTCGCAATGGCCAAGTAGTGTGGCCGAGGACTCGCAAACCGAGCCCCGAATCGTCCATGAAAAACGCTAACCGAGAGCCATCATTGGAGTCGCCTTGCTCGACTGGCCTTCCGGGCCAAGACAAATGGATGTGCTACACAAACAGCACCATGTCCTCCTCAACCTTAGATAGTGCGACTCGCACGACCAAGTACTGCGGATGAGGACTCGCAAACCGAGCCTCGGATCGTCCAGGAAAAACGCCCAGCCGAGAGCCATCTTTGGAGTCGCCATGCGACTGGCCCCCCGGGCCAAGACGAGAGACTCGCTAACGGAAAAAGCGCAATCAACATCATCGCGGACTCTCCACGCTCGGGAACTCGGCTCGCCACTCGCCGCGCTCGGGGACTCGACACCGCGGACTCTCCCTCGCGTACTCGACACGCTCAGGGACTCTCCACCGTGGACTCTCCCTCGCGTACTCAACACGCTCGGGGACTCGCCACCGTGGACTCGCCCTCGCGTACTCTCCACACTCGGGGACTCTCCCCTCGCGGACTCGCAATCATCGCGGACTCGCCATGCTCGGGGACTCTCCCCTCGCAGACTCGCTCGACCTCGCCACTCGCCACGCTCGTCAACAACCACTACTATTTTCAAAATATGAGCCTCAAGTCGCCTCTACAAGCCAACTCGAGCCTCGGGGACTACTCCTAGGCATGCAGTGTGTACGCGTGGTTCCACGACCACGGCTCGCCCTCGTCGACTCGCCACCGTGGATTCGCCCTCGCGTACTCAACATGCTCGGGGACTCGCCGCCACGGACTCGCCCTCGCGTACTCGACACGCTCAGGGACTCTCCACCGCGTACTCGACACGCTCGGGGACTCGCCACCGCGGACTCTCCCTCGCGTACTCGACACGCTCAGGGACTCTCCACCGCGGACTCTCCCTCGTGTACTCGACACGCTCGGGGACTCGCCACCACGGACTCGCCCTCGCGTACTCAACACGCTCGGGACCTCGACGTGCTACAGACAGCGCCGCTCGCCGGTTGCCCAACCTGGCCACTCGGCACGCTCGGAGACTCGGCACTCGCCGGTCTCTCGACGACTTGGCACGCTCCACGTTTGGGGATTCGCCGCAACTGGCGGCTTCATCGACACCCTGCGTCTTTTGCCAACTGGCCATCACCGACTGGCTCACGCCGACCGCCTCCCGCTTCACGTTCTTTTCTCTATTCAGGAGCTCGTCGCTGATTCGCCACGACCCATCGTCAAGACTCTCTGTGCCCTGCCTCAAGCGGGAGAATACCAATCGGGGTATACCCACGAAGCGGATTCACCGACTGGATCGAGACGACTGAAGCCAAGCGGGTCGACTACTTAATCTGGCGCGTGCTGGACCGAGACGACTGGCGCCGACTGGAGGCCCAAGATGGCGACTCCAATAGAAAGCCCACTAGCACTTGTAAACCCTAACTGGCTGCATATATAAAGCCACCAGGGGCACCCCCACGGGGACATCTCTCTTTTAGATCTAATCTCCCACCGCCTCCGGCGGCTCCCATGTAAACCAATCTATGATCATATACTGGATTGATAGCAGGACGTAGAGATCCTCCACCGAGGGGACGTGAACCTGTAGGGGTTCGTAGCATGGAAAAACAAAATTTTCTATCGCATACAAACAAACAAGCCAAGATCTATCTACTAGATTGTAGCAACGAGTCGATAGAGGAACTCACCCTCGAAGATTCCAAAGTGGTTAACGAGAGCGGATTCTCGTGGGTGATGTAGTCGTACTCTTCCCGATCTCAAGATCGTGTAGACGATCCTTCCAGCGCCACGTTCGGCAGCGCTCCCTTGATCGGTCACACGTTCGGACTCGGCGAAGACCTTCCTCTCCCTTGTTCCAAAGGCGTGGAGGTTGTAGCACTCTCCTCGCGATTCCGGCTGACTGGCGTGGTACCTAAGTAGAGGGAGATCCATGAGGCTTAAGCCGGTGCAGTATGGTGGAGCTTATGAGAGAGAGGATTAGTGGCCTAGTAATTAGACACACCAATTAGAGGGCTCTAAACCAATTAGAAGGCTCTAAACTATTGGCTAAAGCAATTAGAAGCTCTAAACCAAAACAGCTCTAAACCGAGATCTAGAGTAGAAAGTATTGTGTCTATGGGAGGAGCCCCTCCTTTTTATGGGAGGTGTTCCTTGGCGCCAGGGGAGGAGGAGTCCCTCCCCAACTCGCCTAGGTGGCGCGGCTGGAGGAGTCCTCCTCCTCCGTGTTGGTTCAACTCCTCTTGCTTGTTTCCCAGTTTCTTGTTTTGGTTTGACTTTCAAATGGACATTTGACTTTTCTGTTTTAGGATTCAATTTAATCCTTTATTTGGGACAGCAATAACACATAGTACATGATGCAATCATTCAATGAGCAATGACACACTCATGTACCCTTCCCCGGTCTTGGGACAATCCGAACCTTCTAGAACATTCCGATGAAAACACGGAATCATTCCCGAACTCAAAACGGACTTTCCTTATATGAATCTTATTCTCCGGACCATTCGGATCACCTCGTGATATCCGGATCCCATCCGAGACTCAACAACATTGGTCTCTTTCTCATAATACCATAACTACTCAAACAACGTCAATCCTTAAGTGTGTCTCCCTACGGTTCGTGAATTATGCGGACATGATCGAGACACTTCTCCGAACAATAACCAATAGAGGAATCTGGAAATTCATATGGCTCCCACATATTTCTCGATTACTTTGCGATCGAATGAACCACTTACATACGATACCAATTTCCCTTTGTCTCACGATATGTTACTTACCCAAGGTTATGATCGGGTATCTCTGCATACCTAGTTCAACCTTGTTACCGATAAGTACTCTTTCTCGTTCCGTGATATGTGATCCCTTGTGACCAAGTCACATGCTTGCAAGCTAATTGGATGACATTCCACCGAGAGGGCCCAGAGTATATCTATCCGTCATGTGGATGGACAAATCCACTCTTGATCCATGTGTCTCAACCAATACCTTCCGAACACTCAATGCCACTTTTATAACCACCCGATTACGGTGTGGTGTTTGATGTCATCAAAGCATCCATCCGATGAGGTGATATGCATGATCTCATGGTCGAAGGAATTAGGTTACTATGTCGTAAAGCATATAGCAATTGAACTAATGAAATGACTTGATCTTTATGCTACGCTTATCTATAGGAGTATGTCCACCATATCATTCTCCTAACGATATGATCTTGTTGTTGATAACATCTCAATGTTCATGATAGGGAAACCACAATCATTAATCAACCAACAAGCTAGTGAAGTATAGAGGCTATACTAGGGACTTCAAATTAAGTTTACAAAACACACAAGTATCAATGTTTCCTTGTTAATACTATTATAGCATGAATGTAAACATTTATCATAAACACAAAGATATAATAATAACTACATTTATTATTGCCTCTAGGGCATATCTCCAGATCTCCCACTTGCACCAGAGTCATCTAATCTAGATTACATGGTAATATACCGAACACCCATGGCGGTTTGGTGTTGGTCATGTTTGCCCTCGGGAGAGGTTTAGTCAACGGATCCGCCACATTCAGATCTGTGTGTACTTTGCAAATCTTTATATCCCCATCTGGATATGTTCTCGAATAGCGTGAAAAGCGCAGCTTGATATGCTTGACTTCTTGTGTGACCTTGGTTCTTGCGCATTGGCTATGGCGCCCATGTTATCACAGAGATAGACATTGGGTCCAAGCGCTTGGAACCACACCAGCTCTGTAATGAACTCTTTCATCCATATCGCTTCTTGTGAAGCCTCCAAGCAGCCATGTATTCCGATTCATTGAAGATCTCACAACGCTTTGCTTTGCACTCCTCCACTAAGCTGCACCATTCAAAATAAATACGTATCCGGATTGTGATTTAGAATCATCTGGATCGGTGTTCCAACTAGCATCGGTGTAACCATTAACAACGAGCTGTTCATCACCTCCATAAGAAAGAACCATATCCTTAGTTCTTCTCAAGTACTTAAGGATGTTTTGACATTGTCAATGATCCACTCCTGGATCACTTTGATATCTGCTAGTTAAACTAACAGCATATGCAATGTCGGGTCTAGTACATAGCATGGCATACATTAGAGATCCTATGGCTGAGGCATAGGGAGTCTTACTCATCCTTTCTCTATCTTCTGCCGATGTCGGACTTTGAGTTTTACTCAAGGTCGTATTGGGAAACATGGGCAAGAACCCTTTCTTGCTTTCTTCCATTCCAAACCTCTTTAGAACTTTGTCCAAATATGTACTTTGTGACAATGATATTAGGCGTTTCTATCTATCTCTATAAATCTTTATGCCTAATATGTAAGCTGCTTCGCCAAGATCCTTCATTGAAAAACTATTATTAAAATATTCCTTGACACTATTAAGAAGGTCTACATCATTCCCAATCAACAATATGTCATCCACATATAGTATTAAGAATGCTCTGAGCTCCCTCACTTTCTTGTAAATACAAGCTTCTCCATAAGTTTGTATAAAACCAAAACTTTTGATTACCTTATCAAAGCGTTGATTCCAACCGGGATGCTTGCTTCAATCCATAGATGGACCGTTGAAGTTTGCATACCTTGTTAGCACCTTTAGGATCGACAAAACCTTTGGGTTGCATCATATACAACTCTTCATCAATGTCTCCATTGAGGAATCTTTGTTTGACATCCATCGCCATATCTCATAATCATAATATGCAGCGATTGCTAACATAATCCTCACAGACTTCAGCTTCGCTACTGGTGAGAAAGTCTCATCGTAGTCAACTCCTTGAATTTGTCGAAACCCTTTTGCGACAAGTCGAGCTTTATAGACAGTAACATTACCATCGACATGCTTTCTTCTTGAAAATCCATTTGTTCTCGACAGCCTTCCGCCATCCGTAAGTCCACCAAAGTCCATACTTGGTTTTCTTACATAGATCCAATCTCTGATTTCATGGCTTCTTGCCATTTATTGGAATCTGGGCTCATCATCGCTTCCTCATCTGTCTCGGGGTCATCGGTGTTGTCCACCACCATGACATTCATAACGGAATCATACCAATCTGGAGTGGTACGAGTTCTCGTTGACCTCAGAGGCTCAGAGCAACTTCAACCAAGTTTCATGATCATCATCATTAGCTTCCTCCTCATTGGTGCAGCACCACAGAACTTCTTCGGTCTGCGCTACTCATAATTCGAGAGAAGGTTCAACAACCTCGTCAAGTTCTACTTTCCTTCCAGTCACTTCTTTCGAGAGAAATTCCTTCTCTAGAAAGGATCCATTCTTAGCAACGAATGATTTGCCTTCGGATCTATGATAGAAGGTATACCCAATAGTTTCCTTCGGGTATCCTATGAAGATGCATTTTTCGCTTTGGGTTCAAGCTTGTACGGTTGTAACTTCTTTACATAGGCTTCGCAACCCCAAACTTTAAGGAACGACAATTTAGGTTTCTTCCCAAACCATAATTCATATGGTGTCGTTTCAACGGATTTAGACGGTGCCCTATTTAAAGTGAATGCGGTTGTTTCTAATGCATAACCCCAAAATGATAGCGGTAAATCTGTAAGTGACATCATAGAACGAACCATATCTAAGAGTTCGATTACGACGTTCGGACACACCATTACTGTTGTGGTGTTCGGCGGTGTCAATT
This sequence comes from Avena longiglumis, assembly GCA_030063025.1. Classification (NCBI taxonomy): domain Eukaryota; kingdom Viridiplantae; phylum Streptophyta; class Magnoliopsida; order Poales; family Poaceae; genus Avena; species Avena longiglumis. Next base: position 526,305,331 of record CP125976.1, read on the forward strand.
GTGAAAGTATTCCGCATTTCTTCAAATGCTCGCCAAACTCGTAACTTAGATATTCACCTCCACGATCAGAACGTAGAAATTTAATCTTCTTGTTACGTTGATTCTCTACCTCACTTTGAAATTCCTTAAACTTCTCTAAAGTTTCGGACTTATGTTTCATGAAATAGATATACCCATATCTACTCAAGTCATCCGTGAAGGTAAGAACATAACGATAACCACCGGGCGATGCTACACTCATTGGACCACACACATCGGTATGTATGATTTCCAATAAGTCCGTAGCTCGCTCCATCATACCAGAAAATGGAGTCTTAGTCATTTTACCCATCAGACATGCTTCGCATCTTTCAAGTGATTCAAAATCAAGTGATTCAAGAAGTCCATCGGAATGGAGTTTCTTCATACGTTTCACTCGATGTGACCAAGGCAGCGATTGCCACATATAGGTCGAATTATCGCTAGATTTCAAACGTTTAGCCTCAATATTATTGATATGTGTATTTCCACTATCGAGATTCAATAAGAATAGACCATCTATCAAAGGTGCATGTGCGTAAAACATATTACTCATATAAATCGAACAACCATTATTCTCTGACTTAAACAAGTAACCGTCTTGCAATAAACAAGATCACGAGATAATGTTCATGCTCAACGCAGCACTAAATAACAATTATTTAAGTATAAAACTAATCCCGATGGTAGATGAAGGGGTAGCGTGCCGACGCGATCACATCAACCTTTGATCCGTTTCCCAGCGCATCGTCACCTCGTTCTTCGCTAGCTTCCGTTTATTCTCAGCGGCTGTTTGAGTTACAAATATGAGCAACCGAACCGATTATCAAATACCGTGCACTACTACGAGTACTAGTGAGATACACATCAATAACATGTATATCGATATACCTTTCTTCTTGATGTTGCCGTTCTTGAGATCCGCCAAGTACTTTGGGCAATTCCGCTTCGATGACCTTCTCCCTTGCGGTAAAAGCACTCGGTTTGTGCTTAGGTCCAGCCTTGGTCTTCTTCGGCGTGGTAGCTTTCTTACCACCCTTCTTGAAGTGTCCCTTTTGCTTAGACTTGCCTTTCTTGAATTTGGTGGTCTTATTGACCAACAACACTTGGTGCTCTTTCTTGATCTCCACTTCAGATTTCAACATGGCAAAGAGTTACGCAACGTCTTGTTCATGTTTACGCATGTTGTAGTTCATCACAAAGTTCTTGTAACTTGGTGGTAGTGATTGTAGGACACGGTAAATCCCCAAAGCATTAGGAATCACTATACCCAAGCTTTGAAGTTTATTTGCGTGCCCTGACATCTTAAGCACATGCTCACTGACGGAGCTGCCTTCTTCCATCTTGCAGTTAAAGAACTTTTCAGAAGCCTCATAGCTTTCAATTGCCGCATGAGTCTCAAAAATTAATTTGAGATCCTCGACAATATCATGTGGGTCTGACTCTTCAAACCTTTTCAAGCTCCGATTCTAAACCATACAAGATAGCACCTTGAACTATGGAGTCTTGATTCTTCGGCGAGGTAAACATTCTTTACTTCATCGGAAGCGGTGGCTGCAGTGGGTCACCAATGTGCATCCGGCACATAGGTCAAATTACCAATTGTGAGGACAATCCTCAAATTGCGGAACCAATCCATGAAGTTGCTTCCATTGTTTTCAACTTTTCTTTCTCTAGGACGCATTAAAATTGATGGTAGGGCTGCCATTGATCTACAACATATTTGCAATAGTTTAGACTAAGTTTATGACAAATTGAGTTCAAATTAATTAATGAAATTAAACTAGGTGAACTCCCACTCAAAACAATATCCCTCACATTGTTTTAGTGATCACGAACCAAATCCACTACATCAACACCGATCATCACGAGAGTTGATATAGTTTCAATGGCGAACAATCATCATGTTCATCATATCTACTATCGATTCATGCTTTACCTTTCGGTAATCCGTGTTCGAGACCATATGCATGCATGCTAGGCTCGTCAAGATCAAACCTTAGTTTCTGCATGAGCAAATCTGGCTTGCTCACGTTGTATACACTTGCGTAATCTAGAACACCCGATCATCACGTGGTGCTTGAAACAACAAGCTTTAGCAGCGGTGCTAACTAAGGGTGAACACTTTATGATTTGAAATTGATGTGCATGAGGGATCATCTTATAATGCTACCGTCGTCTACTAAGCAATACAAGATGCATAAAGGATTAACATCACATGCAATTCAATATATATGTGATATGATATGGCCTTTCTTCTTCGTGCTTCGATCTCCATCTTCAAGCACGAACATGATCTCCATCATCACCGGCATTGCATCAAGGTCAATGACGCTTCTCCATGGTTGTCGCCCAACCGGCTTCAACTATTACAACTACTTTGAATAGACACGCAGTCCGAACATAAATTAAAGACAACCATATGGCTCGCCGGTTGTCGACTTACAATAAGGAACATTGCATACATCGAATATCATCACAATCATGGCCATATCACATCATTGCACCCCGCAAAACAAAGTTAGGCCTTCTACTTTCTTTGCATATTTTACGTGGTTTGGGGCTTTCAATAAGTGTCGTTCTAACTTACGAACATGAACCACAACATTGATACTAGCATTGTTGATCACCCGTTGTAAATTGGATCTTAACTATGCTAGGAGAAACATGCACCCGCAAAGCCACTTATGCAATACAAGTTACATGTCAAGCGTGGAGCAAGTCTCATGAACGATGTCATGTAAGGTTAGCCCGGCGCTTCATCCCAACATACCAAGATGCAAAGTACACAAAAAGCAATCTACAATAAAAGCATCAACGCCCACAATGACCATTGTGTTCTACTCGTCAAATGGATCTACATATAGACACGGCTCGATACCCTTGTAGGGGTTCGTAGCATGGAAAACAAAATTTTCTATCGCATACAAACAAACAAGCCAAGATCTATCTACTAGATTGTAGCAACGAGTCGATAGAGGAACTCACCCTCGAAGATTCCAAAGTGGTTAACGAGAGCGGATTCTCGTGGGTGATGTAGTCGCACTCTTCCGATCTCAAGATCGTGTAGACGATCCTTCCAGTATCACGTTCCCAAGCGCTCCCGATCGGTCACACGTTCGGTACTCGACGAAGACCTTCCTCTCCCTTGTTCCAAAGGCAGCGGAGGTTGTAGCACTCTCCTCGCGATTCCTAGGCTGTGGCGTGGTACAGGAAGTAGAGGGAGATCCATGAGCTTCGCCTTAAGCGGTGCGGTATGGTGGAGCTTATGAGAGAGAGGATTAGTGGCCTAGTAATTAGACACACCAATTAGAGGGCTCTAAACCAATTAGAAGGCTCTAAACTGTTGGCTAAAGCAATTAGAAGCTCTAAACCAAAACAGCTCTAAACCGGAGATCTAGAGTAGAAAGTATTGTGTCTATGGGAGGAGCCCTGCCCCTCCTTTTATGGGAGGGGGTTCCTTGGCGCGCCAGGGGAGGGAGGGAGTCCCTCCCCAACTCGGCCTAGGGCTGGCGCCGGCCTGGAGGTCTACTCCTCCTCCAGGTTGGTTCCAACTCCTCTTGCTTGTTTCCCACAGTTTCTTGTTTTGGCAGTTTGACTTTCAAACTGGACATTTGACTTTTCTGTTTTAGGATTCAATTTAATCCTTTATTTGGGACAGCAATAACACATAGTACATGATGCAATCATTCAATGAGCAATGACACACTCATGTACCCTTCCCCCCCGGAGTGCTTGGGACAATCCGAACCTTCTAGAACATTCCCGATGAAAACACGGAATCATTCCCGAACTCAAGCGGGACTTTCCTTATATGAATCTTATTCTCCGGACCATTCGGATCACCTCGTGATATCCGGATCCCATCGAGACTCGAACAACATTCGGTCTCTTTCTCATAATACCATAACTACTCAAACAACGTCGAATCCTTAAGTGTGTCTCCCTACGGTTCGTGAATTATGCGGACATGATCGAGACACTTCTCCGAACAATAACCAATAGAGGAATCGAAATTCATATGGCTCCACATATTTCTCGATTACTTTGCGATCGAATGAACCACTTACATACGATACCAATTTCCCTTTGTCTCACGATATGTTACTTACCCAAGGTTATGATCGTCGGTATCTCTGCATACCTAGTTCAACCTTATTCTTGATAAGTACTCTTTTCTCGTTCCGTGATATGTGATCCCTTGTGACCAAGTCACATGCTTGCAAGCTAATTGGATGACATTCCACCGAGAGGGCCCAGAGTATATCTATCCGTCATGTGGATGGACAAATCCCTCTTGATCCATGTGTCTCAACCAATACCTTCCGAACACTCAATGCCACTTTTATAACCACCCGATTACGGTGTGGTGTTTGATGTCATCAAAGCATCCATCCGGAAAGGTGATATGCATGATCTCATGGTCGAAGGAATTAGGTTACTATGTATCGAAAGCATATAGCAATTGAACTAATGAAATGACTTGATCTTTATGCTACGCTTATCTATAGGAGTATGTCCACCATATCATTCTCCTAACGATATGATCTTGTTGTTGATAACATCTCAATGTTCATGATAGGGAAACCACAATCATTAATCAACCAACAAGCTAGTGAAGTATAGAGGCTATACTAGGGACTTCAAATTAAGTTTACAAAACACACAAGTATCAATGTTTCCTTGTTAATACTATTATAGCATGAATGTAAACATTTATCATAAACACAAAGATATAATAATAACTACATTTATTATTGCCTCTAGGGCATATCTCCAACAGAACCTGGGTACATCGTGTGCCAATCTCGCTCCCGGATTCTCCTACGTCGCATTGCTCCCTCTACGTAAGCTACCCTAGTAGCATCTGCCGTGCAATACCACGACAATGTATGCCTCGGCCGACATGCCACCCGGAAGTGCGCCCGACATTCCGCTGAACAGGTTGCGCGCGTTGGCCTCACCGAAGGGCACCGAGCTTCCGCCGAAAGGTAGCGGTCCGCGGCGCAGATGATAGGACAAAGGTGTCCGATCTTTCGATGAGATGATGATAGTCGATTTGGTGGAGTTCGGGCTTGACGATCCGACTACACGTGCGAGCACGAGCGCCAATGCAATCGCTAGGCCAATCTCCTGGAGGTTACCGATCCTGCGGGAACACGATCACGACCGAGGGTCTTAATTCCTACCGAAATCGGAACAAGTAAGAACCAATATTGCAATCGAGATATTGCGGATTAAGAGGAAAGCTTTATTGAAGAGGTGGGATCACGAATAGGTGCGAAGTACAAGAGGCCTCTGCGGCCTTTCGAGCCTTGGCGAAGTTGCGACTATGGCTAACCTAATGTCTAAACAAAATCCTAGTCTAGAGATTAGGCTATGGGCGTATTTAAGAGGCGAAAAGGTGGGGTTTCGCCAGCCATGGAAGCGATGGCTCCAACCTAAATGTCCTTTTCCCTCAAATGAACTCTAAAAAGTGGCTAATTAAAATCCTGCGAAAATTACATGGGCGGCCCAAAATAAAGTGTCGCAAAGACCATATTAAGATATGGACGAATTATAAAGTATTGATCTTGAATATTTCGTCCAAGCCTTCTTTCTTCATTATGGTGTCCTCAAAGTTCTGAAATCTTCATCTGTGGCCTTCTCTTGGATCATCACATGCTTGCTGCCATCTCCATGCATGGCCATGCTCCAATGCTTGTCCCTCTCATCCATGCTTGGTCCATCATTCCTAAGAGTAAGAAATGAAGGGAATATGCCCTGAGAGGCAATAATAAAGTGTTTATTATGTGTATTCCAAGTATATGATAGATGTTTATTTTGCATGCTATAATTGTATTAATACGGAAACGTTAATACATGTGTGTTTAATTAACAAACAGAAAGTTCCTAGTTATGCCTCTCTCATAAACTAGCTCGTTGATTAACAAGATGATCAAGGTTTCTGATCATGGACATTGGATGTTAATAACGGGATCACAACATTAGTGTAATCTGTGATGAACATTCATCCGAAGTATAGCATTACGATCAAAGTCATTGAGTTTATATTGCTATAACAACTTACAGTGATCCTAATCCTTAGACCATGAGATCATGTCAATCACTAACACCGGAAGAGTTTCTTGATAACATCAAACATCACACCGTAATAGGTGATTATAAAGATCGATTCGAACTAATAAAGTGTTATGTTGAGGCTCATAGATCGAGTGGAATTTGTTCATCCCGATGACGGATAGATATACTTTGGGCCCTCGGTGATATCACATTGATTAGCTTGCAAGCAAGTGATTTGATCACTAGAATGTTATATCACGAGGCGAGAAAAGAGTGCATGTCGGTAACGAGATCAAACTAGGTATGGAGATACCGATGATCGAATCTCGGCATGTAATATATCGTGAAACAAAGGGATTAAGATACTAGCGTAAAAGGTTCGACGATCACAAGAAAGTCATCGTTGAATGTGTGGGAGTCGATGGGTCTCCGGATCCGCTTCGATTATTGATCCGAGAGGGTCTCGATCATGTCCGCATTATTCACGAACCGTAGGGTGACACATAAGAGACCGACATCCAATTGGAGCAAATGTTTCATGCCGAAGAATGAACAAGCGCATGAATTTATTTCACTAGATCTCAAACAGTTTTGGTGAAATTGCATAAAGTGGTTATGCATGTGAAATAGAATTCTAGCAAGGGGTTATTTGTGAATGTTTGTCATTAAATTAATTGAAAAATTCTGAATAAAATAAAAAGTTTTATTTAATGAGAGTTTGCATTAATTTGGTGGAAATTTAATGGGAATTTGAGTGGACTTTTTGAGTGGAGGGAATTTAAAGGAGATTTGTGAGTGGAGTGTCCACCACATGAAGAGGGAGGGCAAGGGGCAGCCCCCATGCGTCGCCACCCCTTGGGGTTCCCCCTCCTCCTATAAAGGAGCCCCTCCTCACTTGTCTCTCACACCTCCTCGTGAAGGATCTCTCTCCTCTAGAATTTATCCCCCATGGTCTCGGACTAGCGAGATACATGTTCCGGTGGCTATTCGGCAAGCAGTTGTGCTTCGCTGCATCGCTGGGCGAGGAGGCGGAGGTTGCTCTATGCCTCAAGCGTGTGTGCGAAACGCGGATGCTTGGCTGATTTGCGGCGCTAGGACTTCCTCTCGATCTTGAGATCGGCAAGAGATCGTCTACATCAACCACGAGTTGAACTTCGTTAAGCTTTCGGTCTTCAAGGGTATGTTCTCTACGGATATACATCCGCCCGTTGTTTGTATCTAGTAGATAGATCTTGGTATATAGTTCACATCGTAGGAAAATTTTGTTTTCTATCTGCGAACCCTACGATTAGTATCGAGCCGGATCTATGCGTAGATACTTTACACAGGTAGTACACATATGAGTATGTGGGCGATGATGATCATGTTGTTGCTCCTTTGTTGTAATTTTGGATATTGGTGGCATAGTGGGATGAAGCGGCCGGACAAACTTTACATGTCCTCACACATGAGACTGTTTCACGCTTGACATGCAACTAGTTTGCATAAGTGGCTAGCGGGTGTCATCTCTCCTACTATAGTCAATATCTATTTTGCAAGCGAGTTGTCAACAATTTGATTCTCCTCGTTGTGGTTCATGTTCAAGGTAAGAACGGTTCTATCTCGAAAGCCCTAAGCCACGTAAAACTTGCAATGGATAAATTAGAGGCGTCTAGTTTAGATTGTTGCTGGGATAGTGTTATGATATGGTAGTGTTGTAAGTAGAAGTATGAGATGATACTCTTACAACACACATAGCGTGTAAAATCCATAGACCTTGGATTTACACATATAGGTATGATAGTGATCATACCACGATGCACATGATAGAGATCATCTGCGGGAACCATATCATTTCACTAATAAACATATGATGTTTGATAGCATATTATATTGCTTGTTTAGCGCTTTGTTAGCATAATAATATGATACCTCATTTAAATATCAAGATAAGAATGTGTTCTTCCTTTAGTATGCACCGATTATGTTTTCGTCGCTCCAAGACATCACGTGATGATCGGGTGTTCTTGGATCCGACCATATTTGGTGTAAAAGCAGTTACCTGCGAATACTAAGGTTCTAACTTGGCGAGCCTAGCATGTATAGACATGGCCTCGGAACACGGACCGAAAGGTTAAGCATGATTCATATAGTTGATATGATGCCCATTTGATGCTCGCCTTTGAAGCTATACCGACTCACGTGATGATCGGACTTGGTGTAGTGTATTTGGTTCATGTAATCACCAAAAAGGCACGAGGGATGTCATTTTTGAGTGGGAGTTCATTCGTAATATAGATTAGTTGAACTCAATCTATCATACACTTAGTCTAAACTTTACAAATTCTTGTAGTTGGAACCACCTTTTAATTTCAATGTGTTCATGGAGAAAGAGAAACTAGCAGCAACGGTAGCAACTTTACCGAATGGGCCATGAATTTGAGGATTCTCCTCTCTTGCACAAAGCAATATGTGCTAGAAAGCGTTAGGCCCCACCTTTGATGATGCCCTGACGAGGAGAAGAATGTCTATCGGACTCGTCACGAGGACCACAACTTAGTTCATTGCGGCATATTGTATGGGCTAGAGCGGAACTTTGAAAGCGTTTCAGCGGCAATGCATTTGATACAATGGGTGAGTTGAAAATGATTTTACACACATGCTGTTGTGAGACAACGCAGCTTGAAAAGTTCTTTAGTCGCATGATGGAAGAGCACATTGTTAGTGAGTGTGGCATCCCATAAAACTACTAGAAAATCGCGTTGTTTTGTGCATTGCATCATCATGACCGCATGCTCATGTCATCATGCCACATTGCATTTGAGCATCGTCATCATCTTGCATTTGCTTGCATGAAACTATTTATGGAAAACCTGTTTTGTTTTCTAAAAGCATACTGACTTGTTTTCAAAATTCAAACCCGGTCTCGAATATTTGTTTTGTCTACCGGGTTTGCAAAAGCCAGTTTAATAAATACATTGTTTAATTATTTTTTAGTGGGAATGAGCGGGCCGAATCGGCCGGACGACCACCCCTGTAATCATCGGTCGTCTAAACCCCTTTTATACCTGCACCTAAACTACCCACCCTGCCTCCACCTCACCCCAACCAATAGCCTCTCGCCACCTCACCCTCTCCCTTCCCTCTACCAAATCCCAGCCCGCCACCTGGCCCACCTCCTCTCACCCCACTCCCCACTCACTCGCAGCCACACGCACGCATCAAGCACACACGCCTTGTCTCGCCGCCACCGGGCCTCCTCCACAGCCCACGCGCTCCACACGCCCCCCACGCCACACGCCCCACGCCCTCCACACGCCCACACCCCACGCTGCACCCGCTGGCCCCACGCTGACCAGCCCGCTCGGCCCCACGCCTTGAACCCGCCTCCTCGCACGATCTTCCTCTCTCCCCGGCCTCGCGTCCTCTCCTCCTCCCGGCCTTGCCTCACGCCTCCCGCCGATGCTTCTCCGGCCTCGCCTCGCCCGGCGTCCGCCTGCAGCTCGCGGACCCTCCTTCTCGCCTCCTGCGGCGTCCCGCCGCCAGCCCTCTCCGCCCGTCGGTCCCGCCTCTCCTGGCTGCGCGCCCAGACGCATCCTCTCCTCCCGAGCCCCGCGCCAAGATTCTCCTCCCGCTCGGCTGTCAGCCCGTGCGGTCGCGCGCGCCCTTGAGCATCCGTCGGCCGCCCTCCGCCTCGCGCTCTCCCCTCCGCCCTCTGCCTCGGCCGGCCAGCCGCTGCGTTCCTCCAGCTCCGTCTCCTCCCGGCCCCGACCCTCTCCTCCCGACGCGTGCACCCAGGCTGCGCCGCCTCCGCCTCCGGTCGGCGCGCTGCTCGCCTCGGCTAGCGCCACCTCAGCACCCGCCTCCGCGAACCTCCTCCCTCTCTGCAGCCGCCCGGTCTCGCGGCTCTTCTCTGGCCGCCGGTTGCCAGACCTCCCCTGCAGAGCCGCCCATCGTCGAGCCAGCGGCTGCCTGGCTCTCTGTGTGAGCGGTGGGTCCTCGGGTGTGGGTCGGTCGTCCAGGCCGTTTGCAGATGGGATATGTTAGTTGGAGACTACATAATCAAGTTCTACACCGCAATCAAGTGGAACCCGGTGCCGTGGAAACTAGGCGATGACGCCAATCGACAAGATCCACCTCACGGGCGGCGAACCCGGACCCGGAGCAACCCCGACACCAAGAGCTACCGCGAAGCCAAGACCCGGACCCCGATGACCCCATGATCTCCGCTGCAGAACAACAAGTCCTTCGGAGTGAAACCAACAAGATCTACCCCCGGACGCCAAGATCGCCTCACGTAATCCGAAGCGCGGGCCCGACAAGACCTTCGCGACGACAAGACCGACAACATGGTTCGAAAGCATCGATGCGATAAGACCTACTTCGATCCAAGACCCTAAATCCGAGTCCGAGAACGAGGCCGTGAACCACGAACCAGACCGGACCCGAACCCTGCACCAAGATCGCCGAACCCTAATGTGTGAACATTTTCCCGAAACCCTATTTTATAACATAATACAACCTGTTGCATAATAATTGTTCATGCATGCATATTGCCTGTGGTTTGGGGGCCTTATGCCGAGTCACCTTATAATTAAATATGGGGCCCATATGCGGGCGAATCCAGTCGTATATTGGCCTCATTTAAATTTGTGTAGCGAACCGGTGATATATTCTGCCTTGTTAAACAACATTTAAATTGCCGGGTAGCTAAACAACATGAACCATTTAATCAATTATCGGACCCCGGTTCCCCTTAATCTCGACTAATCGCATCGCACCTTTGCCATGTCATACATCATACCTGCATCATGCCGATCTTCCGCCGTATTAAATATTGAATTGATGTTTATTCTAGTGTTTTGGTTCTTCGGATAAGGTCGTTGAGTTGATGTGAGCTTCACCCGATCTTGGATGAACCTTCGGCAATGTTTTCGACGAGCATCTCCCCTTTCTACCTATATTACTTTTATAGTATTTATTCCCTCCTGTTGATCTATTGCTATACGTGTTGCGATGCTCTAGTTTTCGTACCGTGTTATCCTTGCAGCCTTATATTGCCTTGGACACCTCCTATTACCGTTGTTTGGTAGATAGTTGGACTTATGCCGTAGTCGCTTGCTCAAGTGCTGTTGCGTCGTCAGTACCACGATTGTCGGAGAAGTGCCGCATGTTTATTGTTGGAGATGATCATGGCTTTACTTTTCGCTCACTTAATTCTGTTTAACAACTAAAATTGAAGTAAGTGGCGAGGCATCGGTGGGTGATAGATAATGTTGGTTTCGAACGCCCACTTGTGTCCCGTGGGACCCGAGTTCTTGACACTGTTAGAGATCGGCGCTAACCAAGTGGGGAGATATGGGCCCCGATTGATTATTACCCATTTCAAAGTATTGTCTTGGGGGCACAAACTAGTTTGAGGTTTTATTTACTATCCTGTACTTATGCCATGCTTTCTTGCTTTATTCGATTGTGTGAGGACGCTTGTACTGTTTAGGAAGCGGAGTGTTTTGTATGTCACAGTCCGGTTTGGGATTTCTTTGTCGTTTACCATCGTCGCAAACCCTAAGTCCGTCTCGGAGACCGGCCGACTTCTTGGGTGTACTTAGGTGGCCCCCGTGCTTGCTTTGGGTCAGGAACGTCATGACTTAGGCCCCGACATACCGGGTGTATGTTAACTGATCCGCAAAAGGTCAAGTGCTTGTGGATACTTTGGTGCACCCTGCAGGTTAAATCTTTTCGAGAAGCCGTGTCCGCGGTTATGGACGACTTTGAGCGGTTGATCATAGACAACTATAACTAAAGTTCTTTGTTATAATTTGACTTGCATCCGATATGACTAGTAATCGGCTTCACTACCGGAATGGCTAAGTAAAAGTACCAACAACTGCTGGGTTTATGGGATACCTCATGCTAATTGTACTGACTAGTAAGTGTCGCAACTACCACGGAATGGTTAACTAAAAGTGCCCACTGCTTATTTTATCAGGATGATTATCTACACCTATCTAGTAATTACGCAGCGATAACCCAATAAATAAAGCGCCAACGGTGTGAGTTCCTCGGTTGACTTCCTCGTTTGGTTTCGAGGGAAACACCGGGATGGGTTTGTTTGATGGTAGAATCGGTTGGTTCGAATAGGTCTTTCTTATCCCTCTCGATAGTCGCCATTGTATCGAGTCTCTATAGGTTGTTTAGTGCTTGATGCGTCGCGCTCGATCCACCATACCTATGTGGCGAGGGGCCAATTCTAGCCTCGTATGTCTTGTCCTCGATCTTGGCGCTCCTCTTTTCCTTTGCCCTTTGTTGGCACCCTTTTGTTTAAGCAGTTTTGAGATCGCCGTTAGCGAGGTTACCCTTCCGGCTTGGTGGCGGGTTATGGGCGCCATTGGTTATTCTCCGGGCTCTTAGCCCCATTTGCATCTTGTCCTTAGTCGGACGGTGTCATTCTTCAAGGTGATTTGGATCTTTGTATATTAT
>CP125976.1:526317970-526437781 GCA_030063025.1 Avena longiglumis
AATTCAATGACCTCCTCTGCTCCATAGCCCTTGGAGATGCTTCCTTATGGCCTAGCTTATTTAACATATTTCTTTAAAATTCCATGAACCTCTCAAAGGGAAACATATTGTAGAAATACAGGACCTAGAATGGAAATCTCTTCGACTAGGTGAACCAAAGTGCGTCATAATATTGAAGAAGGATGGTGGGAACACCAACTCAAAACTGTCAAGACATTGTACCACATCATTCTCAGAATCGTGGTAGATCTTGAGATTGATTATCTTCTCGAGAGATTGCATTGAGAAATGCACATAGCTTCACAATGGGTACTCGAACATTATCGGTAGAAGCCCCTCAATGCACCTAAGCATTTGCGCTATAATCACGCCAAAGTCATGAGACTTTAGGTTTTGGAATTTTTTCTGCCATATTTATTATTCCCTTTATATTCGATGAGAAGTCAGACGGGACCTTAATACTGCTTAGGCATTCAAAAAATATTTCCTTCTCTTGTTTGGTAAGAGCATAGCTGGCATGACCTTGAAACCATTCTGTATGCAGGTCATCTGGGTCTTTCATACGTTGATGGTCCTTTCGTGCTTCCGGTGTATCTTTTGTCTTCCCATATACGCCCAAGAAGCCTAGCAGGTTCACGCAAAGATTCTTCGTCACATGCATCACATCGATTGCAGAGCGGACCTCTAAGAATTTCCAATATGGTAGCTCCCAAAATATAGATTTCTTCTTCCACATGCGTGCGTCTCCTTCAGCGTCCTTCGGAACAGATTTTCCGCCAGAACCCTTTCCAAAGGTTACCATTTGATCCAAATCTTTGACCATATCAAATATATCAAAGACAAGACGCTCCTTAGGCTTCGTCGGTGACATGCACCGCTTAAATGCTTGCCTTTCTTTCTTAAGGGATGCTTGGCCAAAAGAAATCGGATGCTCATTGTATACATTCTTCTTACAATGTTCCAAATATATACTTTCAATCTCATCTAAAAAGTGTGTGCATGCATTGTATCCCTTGTTCGATGGTATCCCGAAAGGTTACTAAGAGCGGCCAATTATTGATTGTTACGAAAAGCAATGCTCGGAGGTTAAATTCTTCCCTTGTGCTCATCCCACACTCGTATCCGGGTTCGTGCCACAGTAAAAGTTCTTCCACTAATGGCCTTAGGTACACATCAATGTCGCTGCCGAGTTGCTTGCAGACCTTGGATCAACACGGCATCATAATGAACTTCCGCTTCATGCACAACCAAGGAGGAAGGTTATAGATGCATAGAGTCACGGGCTAGGTCTTTGTCGAGCTCTGCTCCCCAAAGGGATTCATGCCATCCGCATTTAGACCAAACCTTAAACTCATTGCGTCATCAAAGTCCGGTACTTTCTATCAATTTTCTCTATTACGACCCATCAGTGGGTGTCTCAACATCCCGTCTGACTTACGTTCCTCTTTATGCAATCACAACAACTTGGCGTGCTCTTTGTTTCTTAATAAGCGTTTCAACCGTGGTATTATAGGAGCATACCACATCACCTTGGCAGGAACCCTCTTCCCGGGGGGGGGGCCCCTCAACGTCACCAGGGTCATCTCGTCTAATCTTATACCGAAGTGAAGTGCATACCGGGCATGCATCCAAATTCTCATACTCCCCACCGCGGTAGAGGATGCAGTCATTAGGGCATGCATGTATCTTCCGAACCTCTAAACCTAGAGGGACAAACTTCTTTGCTTCAGACGTACTCGGATAATCGTTATCTTTTGAAAGCATATTCTTCATCATTTTCAGCAACTTTTCAAATGAGGAGTCGGTATAGCACTCATCCTTCCATCGCAGCAATTCCAAGGTGTCTTTTTTTTCGACCATTTTCGCATTTGGGTACAACAACTTTTGTGATCCTCTAACATGTGATTGAACTTCTCCCTATACTTTTCAGTTTCACAATCTCTTCGCATCGGCAATGGTCCCACCAAGATCATCAGCGGGTTCATCATGTGTCTCTTCTTCATCCTCCCTTTAGCATCCCCCATGGAAGTATCTCCGTGCTGGAAACCATGATAGTTGTCATCCTCCTCCTCTTCATTTCTTCCATTATAACCCTCTCTCTCCGTGCTTGGTCCAACAATTATAATCGGCATGAAGCCGGACTTCAACAGTGGCTGTGAAGGGTTTTTGAGTCGAGTAATCCTTCGATTCCTACATCCATTACATGGACAGAATACAAAACCATTGCTTGTTTGCATCAAGAACACGGATGAATTCATGCACGCCATTAATGAACTCGCGAGCATCGATGCCATTGTGCATCCATTCCCGGACCATCTGCATTATAGTAAAAGTATATCAAAAACCATTACACAACATGATAAAATTATTACAAGTTATATTGAGAGCTTCTAGAGCATTAATTTTGAATTTTGAAAAATTTACATGCACCAATTTTTGAATTGGAGAAAACAATCAACATGATAAATGTGGAGTTTTTTATTATTGTTCTATCAGTGAAAACCTCATTCCATTCTAAGCTCCGAAACTCTAAAATTACACATTTCAATTTTCAGTAACTATGTGCCTAATCAAAATTTGTTACACATATATATCAAAATCCTTCTAGATACTTCTAGAGCATGTATCAAGATTGATCCATATCTCTATACTTCTAGAGTATTATAGAGCTAAAGTAGCAATAAGAGATGAAAGAATGAAGTTCTAACCTTTTAAAGCTTTGTATTTAGGTGTTGCAAACTAAATCTTGAGAAAAAAATGGCATGAACTCTTGCTTCTTTGAGAAAATGGCCACCATATGCTTTAGGGCAGCGGGCAGGCGAATATATAGTGGTGGACAACTAGTCCCGCCGTGATACGACCGAGACTAATAGTCCACGAAAGGACCAGCTGGCCTGCTCCAGTTATTAGTCCCGGCGTACACGGACCGGACTAATGACCTGGTCCGGCCCGGGACTAGTGACTACGGCCGTTTCTAGCCGTTAGAGGCCTCACGGCCCGGTACTAGTTCTCCCACTAGTCGTGGGTTGTGCCAGGCCGGGACTGCTGGCCTTGTTCACGTCGAACCGAAGATGGTTTTTCCAGTAGTGTATCTTGCCTCGGGAAGGGCATGCAGATCAATTGGAGCACAGGGCAGCCCTCCTGCACATGACCTAGATGGGGGCCCTAGGGCCGTGATCTAGGCCGACATGGCTTGGCCACTTCGCACTGCCACCCGGCCGCGCCAGCGTTGCCCCGCCACCATGGCCGTGCCATCAAGCCAGTACCTTCCCGCCAAAGCCGAACCGCTGCCTCCCTTTGAGCACCGCCACCAGGAGGAATAGGGCCGGACCCCGCCTCTAGACCACAGGGAATGACCATCCACCACCGCTGGTGCCACTTTGGATGTGCCTAAAGGGCGTTGTCGGCAGTGGCGACGTGGGAGAGTGGAAGGAGAGGAATGTTCACCCGGGGGTGGGTGGTGACACCCCTGTCACCCTCGAGGGGAGGGGGGAGGGGACGGGTCGGGCCTGGGGTATTTTTTTCTCTGTGACCCCCACCAGGTGCCCAACCAGTGAAGTGGAGCTACCAGATTTATCTGATCGGCCCGTGTTTATATCAAGGAGCTTGTGTTTTGGTCTTTGATCACTCCATGTCAAAAATTAATTCAGACATCGAGATTACACAGTTTTAAATAATTAGAAATTTCAAAAATATACATGACAAAATAGTCATACTAGAACGATCAATGACACATAAAAAGGAACCATTGACATCAACCATCACCATGGGCAAACCATTGAAGTTTAGACCACAAAGTTTCATTCTGGAGCTCACCACTAACCGGAGTCATCGTGTGTTGTCGTCCCTCACGCGTATCTAGTGTGGGTGCAGATTTTTTTGACAATTAGTCTAATTTCAGCAATATTATGTGTAAAAAATACTTATATATAATATTTAAGCTATGAATAATGAGCTTGACACCGCTTATGATTTCATCCTACATCCGCCACTGCCCTCTCTCACTTGTCGCTCCAACAGTATTATGTATACCTTCTTACCATGGACATGAGATCCCCGCGGCGCATCGGATTGCCTTTGTGGGTCACCGAAGTCGTCCATCTAGCCATGAAAAAACAGTTTTTATTAGAGAATTCAAACTCATGAAACTCAAAATACAAATACAGTCAAGATTGACCAATATCCTTTCATGTCCTCCAAACCAAAGGGGGTATGGATCAATCATGTATGTTCTTGTGTTTTAAATTTGATCAGTTTAAGAGGAGTTGTGTAAAATGAAGAGGGGATTTTTATAGAGAAAAGGAAAAAAAAAACAGAGTTGTGAAAAGACGGAAGCGGCCATGGATAGGCTAAAGTAGTGCGGCACGCAGAAAGATAACATATCTCGAGACTTTGGTAGCATGCACGCGTGCACTCCCCCTATCTGTCCCACGACGAGCGCGCAGCGAATTGCACCGCCGAATAGTAGTAAGATTTAACGAGGCGACCACAGGACAAGATGGTGATCAGTACTCTACCGTGTAAAGCTATCCAGGCCAGGGGAGCGGACTGTGTCGTGGGAGGAAAGCAAGGCCAGCGACCGATCGAAATGGACGCACACCAAACACGACCATGCGTCCCTGCCAAGCTAGCTAGCTATAACGGCCCAAATGATTGCAACATATACACGTTCGTCCATCCACGAACATGGCAGGCACTAATCCCATCTGCACGGGGCCCGGCTGTCTGAAACGCTCTCCTTTTCTTCTCTGAATCATCGATGATCTTTCGAAGATTCTTGGCTAGTTTTCTAGTGCCACTCATGGCCACCATGGAACCCAATATGTATATAATGTATCGGGCAGCCTGCCACCACCGCCGCGCCCCGCGAGTGCTCTCCACTCGTAGCATCCACTCACACTCTCATCTCTCTCTCTCGGTGTAAGCCTAGGCCACCGTGCTCTTCATAAGAGCAAGAGGAAGACGAAGCTCTCAGCTGAGCTCAGACATCTGCCTGACACGATGATTCATCAGGCTTTGCCTCTGCTTGGTGTAACCATCTTCTTGTTGTCGGCGGCCGCCGCGGGAGGCGACCGGCAGCCGTACATCGTGCAGATGGACGTGTCGGCGATGCCCACGCCATTCACCACGCACGAGGGCTGGTACACGTCGGTGCTGTCGTCGTTGGTCGGCAACAGAGACGAGGCGGCGCCGGAGCACCTGTACACGTACGCGCACGCCATGAACGGCTTCAGCGCCGTACTCACCGCGCGGCAGCTCGCGGAGATACAAGGCATGGAAGGGCACGTGTACGCCTTCCCGGAGACCTACGCGCGCCTCCACACCACGCGCACGCCGGAGTTCCTTGGGCTCGTCGGCGGTGGCGCCTCCGGCGGCGGCATCTGGCCGGCGTCCAAGTACGGCGAGGACGTGATCGTCGGGATCGTCGACACGGGCGTGTGGCCGGAGAGCGAGAGCTTCAGCGACGCAGGCATCACGAAGCCCGTGCCGGCGAGGTGGAAGGGCGCGTGCGAGGCCGGGAAAGCGTTCAAGGCCTCGATGTGTAACAAGAAGCTCATCGGCGCGCGGTCCTTCAGCAAGGCCCTGAAGCAGCGCGGCATGTCCATCGCGTCAGATGACTATGACTCGCCCAGGGACTACTACGGCCACGGCTCCCACACGTCGTCCACGGCGGCCGGCAGCGCCGTCAAGGGCGCGAGCTACTTCGGCTACGCCAACGGCACGGCTACCGGCATCGCGCCCATGGCCAGGGTGGCCATGTACAAGGCCGTGTTCGAGGGCGACACCCTGGAGTCGGCCTCCAGCGACGTGCTGGCGGCCATGGACCGGGCGATCGCCGACGGCGTCGACGTCATGTCGCTCTCGCTGGGGTTTCCGGAGACTTCCTACTACACCAATGTCATAGCCATCGGGGCCTTCGCCGCCATGCAGAAGGGGATCTTCGTGACGTGCTCGGCTGGGAACGACGGCTCCGATGGGTACACCATCATGAACGGCGCGCCCTGGATCACCACCGTCGGGGCGTCCACCATCGACAGGGACTTCACGGCGACCGTCACGCTCGACATCGGCAGCGGCGGCGGCGCAAGGAGCATCCGTGGCAAGTCGGTGTACCCGCAGCCCACGGCGATCTCTGGCGCCGACCTCTATTACGGGCACGGCAACAGGACCAAGCAGAGGTGCGACTACTCCAGCCTCAGCAAAAAGGAGGTGAGCGGCAAATACGTCTTCTGCACCGCCGGCGAGAGCATCAGGGAGCAGATGGACGAGGTGCAGAGCAAAGGAGGCCGCGGGCTGATCGCCGCGAGCAACATGAAGGAGTTCCTCCAGCCAACTGACTACACCATGCCGCTGGTGCTGGTCACACTCTCGGACGGCGCCGCCATCTTGAAGTACGTGACGTCGGCGAAGGCGCCACCCAAGGTGAGCATCCAGTTTGTCGGGACGGAGATCGGCGTCAAGCCGGCGCCCACCGTGGCGTACTTCTCAGCCCGCGGGCCGAGCCAGATGAGCCCGGCGATCCTGAAACCAGACATCGTGGCGCCCGGGGTGGACATCCTCGCGGCCTGGGTGCCCAACAAGGAAGTCATGGAGATCGGCACGCAGAAACTCTTCGCCAAGTACATGCTCGTGTCCGGCACGTCCATGTCGTCGCCGCATATCGCCGGCGTGGTCGCCCTGCTGCGGTCGGCGCACCCGGACTGGAGCCCGGCAGCCATCCGCTCCGCCATGATGACGACGGCCTACGTGAAGGACAACGCCAACAGGGCCATCGTCAGCATGCCGAATGGATCACCGGGGACGCCTCTCGACTATGGCAGCGGCCACGTGAGCCCCAACCAGGCCACCGACCCCGGCCTCGTACGACGCGACGGCCGACGACTACGTGAACTTCCTCTGCGGCCTCCGCTACAGCAGCCGCCAGATAGCGGCCGTTACCGGCAGGCGAAACGCCAAATGCTCCGCCGGTGCAAGCCTTGATCTGAACTACCCATCATTCATGGTCATCCTCAACAACACCAAGTCGGCCACCCGGACGTTCAGTAGGGTCCTGACCAACGTCGCCGGCAAACCAGCAAAGTACAGCGTGTCCGTGACAGCTCCGGCAGGATGAAGGTGACGGTAAACCCATCGGCACTGTCATTTGGAGGCAAAGGCAGCAAGCAGAAGTTCAGTGTCACCGTGCAGGTCAGCCAGGTGAAGAGAGCAGGAGATGACTACAACTATATTGGGAATCATGGGTTCTTGAGCTGGAATGAGGTTGGAGGATCAGGACACCATGCTGTCAGGAGTCCAATAGTCTCAGCGTTCGCTCAGTGACGGGCAAGAAATTTCAGTATAGCAGGAGGGAAAATAAAATCATGACAATAGAAAAACAGTAATTATATATATTATTAATTCCTGATTAGAGGAAGTAATACATAGACTGAAAGGAAAGGAAAACACACATCAGGGTACTGACGGTGTCAAGTGTATTTGTATATAGTCTATAAACTACAAATTTGTAAATATTTTTCTCAACATATAACAGCCCTTTTAAATTGAATTACTAGCATGTACTCCACTAGTTTGTTCTGCTCCAAAATATGTAATTTTTAAAATGTAATAGGTTGTGAAATTATAAACATTATCTATCACATGCTTTAGCTCAGAATCTCAAATGGCCGGTTTCTTCTCTATCCAAAACATTTATCAGGTACCAGTGTACACCAGAGATACAAAGGTTATTTGTTCATGAGAAAATTAATGAAGCATGTTGTCTACCTTTAAAGAAGTTATTGACATTTACATGAGGGATGTAAATAAAACTTCATAAAGGAGTATATTGGATGATCCACAGTACATATGAATGTCATAAATCCGAAAAGGCAGTAAGCACCTGGTGCACCACCATTGTCTAACCAGCTTCACTTCTGTACCTTCAAAACTACGAGTAGCATAAAATTCTAGGGGTTTTTATGACTGTGTCACACTGTCACTAGTTCGCTCAGATATTATGACCGTGCTACTACAATCCATCGAATTGTAGAAACATCACAAGAAATCGTTGTCTCGTGGCGTCTATGCCCCTGGTTCTGTCTGTTGACGGCTGCTGCAGTCTGTTGTTACGACCGCCTCAGTTGCCCGTCTGGTTGACTCGTTTCCTAACATGTGGGCCCAGTCCGGCTCAGTCGTTTTTGTGACATTTCTAACTAGCGGGCCCCGCCACCTCAACCGTATGTGGCCCCGCCGCCTCAATTACCTCCTATTATTGTGCGATTTTCCATATTTCGTCTCTCTGCTCCATTTCTCTGGTCCTCCCGTCGCCACTCTGTTTCGTAGTGCCCCACTCTCGTCCTTCCCTTGGGCCTCTGATTTTTCGCCCTCCCGCCGCCCCTCCCTTTCCTCCCTCCTTGTCGTTGTGCCCTGCCCAGGCATGGTTAGGCGGCTAGAATAAAAAAGTGTGAGCCGGCCGTTGGTTGATCCCGCCCGGAGATGGATTCTGCGCGGCTGGAGAGCACGGAGATGGACCCTGCAAGGATGGAAAGCACGGGTGAGGGAGAAGCAGGGAAAGGGGACGCGAGCAACAAAGCTTTGCAGGTTAGAGCCCGATGAACTTACCGCTCGTCCTCCCTAAAGGGTAAGACCTGTAATTCTTTCTATGTGTTCCCCAATTAGCATTTATAGTCTCGTGGTGATGGCGTTTATGGAAACATCTGTCGTTTCCCAACACACCCCTCCCGGGGCTCGGAGACTGGAACCCGGGATGACTGAAAGAAACCTTCGGGGCAGCCTCCTCCTAGGATCACTCTATGCCCAGGGTAGGGAATCTTCGCGGGAAGATTCTCTCTCCTCCTCCCAGGAGGATCGGGCCATCGCCGAAGACCCGGGTTCATGAGAGTTGGTACTAGAGGAGTTCAAGCTCTCTCCCCCTTAAGCCTCAGTCTCGGACTCTGAATCCTCCTCGCCAATGGCACCTTTGGAATTTCAAGCGGGCAATGACGGTGCTCGACGTGGCACTTCGTTGGTAACCCCAAGCGCAGGGTGTGAAGAGCACAACAACAAGTTTTCTCTCAGTTGAGACCGAGGTTATCGAACCAGAAGGAGGAAGGAAACGTCACACATGTGTTTCAAACAACGTGGAGACCCGCACAACACAAACTCAAGACTTTGTCTCAACGAATCAGTGAGGTTTTCAAGCTCACCGGTTTGCTGTAACAAAGGATTAAACGTATGGTGTGGAAGGTAATGATGGTTTGCAACAAGTAAACAAGTAACAGTGAAAGATGTATCAATGGTAAAGATTGGACCAGGGTCCATAGTTCACTAGAGGTGCTCTCCTTAGATAAACAACATGGCATGAAGGGTAAACAAATTACTGCGGGGTAATTGACAGGAACTGAGCAAGACATAACAATATAATTACTAGTCGGAAAGATCCTATGAGATTCGATTGGGAAATACAACAAGATACATAGACCGCCATCCAACTGCATCTATTACTAGAAGTCCACCTTCAGGTTATCATCTGAACCCCCTCCAGTATTAAGTTGCAAGCAATAGACAACTATTTTAAGCAAAGTGTGTAAGGTAAACACTCCACATGTTTCATGAACAAGAGACCGTTGTTTTCTCCCTAGTAGCAACAGCACATCTACAACCGAAGATATTTCGGTCACTTCCCTTGGAAACTAGAGGCATGAACCCACTATCGATCATAAATACGCCCTCTTGGAGTCACTAGCAACTACTCAGTCAAGATAGCTACTAACAACGGGGAGCATGCAATATCACAAACAACACAGACATGATAGAATCATAAAGACAAAACCATTAATAAAACCAACATAATAATCTCAATATCCATCGGATCCCCGCAAACACAACATGCATGATTACAAATAGATTAGATCTTGATCATGAATGAAGCTCACAAGATCTATACATGAAAGAACAAATGAGGAGATACAACCATCTAGCTACTACATGGACCCATAGTCCATGGTGGAACTACTCACGCATCATACCGGAGAGAAGGCCTCCGGGATGATCTCCCCTCCGGCAGGGTGCCGGGAAGAACTTCAGATCCCCCCGATCTAGGGACGATGGTGGCGGCGGATACAAAATGTTTAGTGGAATATTGATCGGGTACTTAGGGTTTCTGCATCGGGGGCTTCTTATAGGAGAAGGGGGGCGGTCGAGGAGGCGGCCAGGGGCCCCACACCCTGCCTAGGCGCGGGGCAGGGCCCACCCGCGCCTAGGGGGGTGTGGGCGCCCTGGCACGCCTCTCCGTCTCCCCTCTGGAATTCTTGTTCCCCATGGAAAGTAATTGACTTTTACGTTTGTCCCGTCCAATTCCGAGAATATTTTCTTACTAGCTTTTCTGGAACCAAAAACAGCAGAAAATAGGCAATTGGCACTGTGGCAACTTGTTAATAGGTTAGTACCAGAAAACATGTAAAAAGCACCTCAAAGTGTAGACAAAGCAAAGCAAAGTAGATACTAAACAAGCATGGAGCATAAAAAATTATAGATACGTTTCCGACGTATCAAGCATCCCCAAGCTTAACTCCTGCTCATCCTCGAGTAGGTAAGTGATAAAAAGAATATTTTTTTAGGTGACATGCACCCTCACAATAAAGATCAAACCATTTGCAAGCATTGAAAGATGGGAACAAAGAACTCTAAACATGTGCATGAAAGATGGAGTTCTAACAATAGGACATAATAACTATGCATGCAACATGACAAGCTACAAACAAAGATCAAGAATAATATGCATTGAAAAACGTTTGTTTGTTTCACATACAAAAACATGGCATAGTGGCAATCAACTTGTCCCTCGTAGAGTAGCAAATAGATGAATAAGACACCTTCAAAGTTCACAAGGGTGACTAGAAACAAGTAGCACAAGAACAAGTAATATCACAATATGCATCAATCAATAAGCTTTAGAACACTGCACACAAAATGACAACTAAGCTCTCTTAATGGTGCCTAAAGGTAGAAGGTGGAGACTCAAATAATGGTGGAAGAAAGGACTTTTATAAAGGAAGCAGGGATTTCAAGTTTCAAAAAGAGCTTCCAAAAATTATGGTACTTGTTAGCTTTCATCCCTCATTGCCCCTATGATAAGCATCTTAAAGTGATTAAGGTTAAAGTGAACAAAGATGGAGTATATGCTTGACAAAGTATAAGTTGGCAATCTCAAGTCCCTTGAATACGAGGGCCACACCTCATGCTACTCAACTTCAGTCACCTGTAAGTTCTTGTCATTGTAAGTATTTGCATATCATAGAGAACCGCCAACGAGGTACCCCTTGCACATGGTACATGAGCTATCCCATAACCAAAATGACAAGGCAAGTAGACAATAAGCATCTCAGCATTCTTCTTATTTACTATGGGAATATGGTGTTTTTTTCTCTCCTCTTTTCTCATATGTCTCTTTTTCTCAATCTATTTTTTTATAAGAAGAATGCTTCATAGATGTCACTATGGTGATGTTGCAAGTTTTCACCATGATTAGGCATGGCTTAGGCTAGCGGCCCAGGCGTTTCTCTAACACAAAATACAAACTTCATGGACTTACAAGTTCCCTTTTATTTCATACCGGTGACATCCATAAACAAAAGAGCATGATATCAACTGAGTACAAAGTACAAGTGCAATGTTGAAAACGTTCCCTGTGACAACACGGTTCTGTTAATTCCAACGTATAAGTGCAAGCATATACAACATAGATGACATAATGGTTCAAGTTTATTAGGGGCAAATAATATAAAGTGTGCCATCAAGTTTTTGAGGGCTTTAATCACTAAGTTTTCACATAACAAAATAGTTTTTAATTGGAAGATAGCTGAAAACAAGAATATACTTTGGAACGGTGTAACACACCATGCATAGGAGTTTATAGTGGACACTTTGAAATAACTTGGTTTCTTGGGAGTTGGAAGCATGAGTAGAGCTTACTCATATAAGTGGAGGCTAGCAAAAAGACTGGGAGCAACCAACTAAGAGAGCAATAATGGCCATAATCATGCAGAGCAACAAAACATTACTAATCAAAGCATAGAGTGGTACTACAAGTCAATGACTAAATGATCATAGAGTCTATGGTGACTTGTGAGAGTCATAACATGGTGTGAGCATGTGCCAAGTAAACCCAAACAAACCTCAAAGGAGAATACCACTATACTATGCTTTTGCATGCTAAGACAATGCATAATTTCTGCAAGGCACATTAAGCAATCCCAATGACTTGGAGCAAGTCATGCTATAGCAATAATCACTAATCATAAGGTCAAAACAACACCTATCATGTCATGCTAAAGTCTAAGTCACAGTCAATGCAAGCTCCTCTTGCACTTACAAGCAAGAACTTACTACTCCTTTCCAACACCAAGCAACTTATTTGCGAAACAACACAGCGAGAACGGGTGTCCAAACTACTTTATTCAAGCAAACTAAACGAACTAAGCAAAGAAAACGAAAACTAAGACGCTCCAAGAACAACACAACAGTGCATGAAACGATAAAAACGAAGTGTCTAGACATACCCGAGCTTTCTATTGATGAAGAAGGGGATGCCTTGGGCATCCCCAACCTTTGACGCTTGTACCTCTTGGATATTTCTTGGGGTGACACCGGGGTGGCATCCCCAAGATTGAGCTTTTGTACATTCTTCATCTCATTGCATCATTCTCTCTCTACAACTGAAATTTTTCCTTCATACAAAACTTCAGACAATCTTCATTAGCAACATTAGCTTATTCAAAAGATATCAGACCTCTGGCAAAGCTTGGGAACAGCAAGTCTTTTCACTGAAAACACAAGCTACTGTAGTAACTCCTTAAAAATCTCAATTCACCTTAAAGAGAACTCAAAAAGGAATCAATAAGAAGCAAATGCAAATAATGGCAGAAATCTGTAAAAAACATACCAGCAGGTAGAAACCGATTTTTTCGAACATCTTCTGTTGCTCAAATCAAAAAGTGTTGAACTAACGAAAGTTAGATAACATACTGGGGATTTATTCATTAATTTTGAGCTCAATCCGAGTTATAGAGACTCCTCACAATTTTTTTGGTGGAGGACAGAAATCTGTTTCGGGACAGCAACTCCCGAAATCTTACTTCCCTCTCATTAGAGGTCATTCTTGGCACAAAAAGCAAACAAAAAGGATAAGGAGAGATCATTACTGAAGTAATAACTTCCAAGACTCAAGGAAACTCTTGGGTTATCTCCCAACAAGTACTTTTCTTTAACACCTTTAAGTTAGGCATGATAGCTTGAAAAGATGCTCACATAAGAAATATGAATTGAATTAAAGAGAGCATCAAGAAGCAAATTCAAAACACATTTAAGTCTAACCCACTTCCTATGCATAGGAATCTTGTACACAAATAAATTCACAAAGAACAAAGTGACAAGCATAGGAAGATAAAACAAGAGTAACTTCAAAACTTTCAGAACATAGAGAGGTGTTTCAGTACCATGAAAAATTCTAAAACCATACTTTCCTCTCTCATAATAATTTTCAGTAGCATCATGAATAAACTCAATAATATAGCTATCACATAAAGCATGCTTTTCATGATCTACAAACACATAATTTATATCAAGCTCAAAAATAGTGGGATTAAAACCTCCACAGGTTTTATCCAAAGTAGATATTTCAAAAGGATCCACAGGAACATCACGTTCATCCTTTTTTGGTAAACAAGGGGGGAAATCAAATAATGTAAGAGGTAAAGAGTTACTCTCATTATAAGGTAGACATGGGTATATCCATTATTCCTCCTCTTGACCATTACTCTCCTCCTATTTTTCATCTAATGAGCTTTCAGTTTCAGCAATTTCTTCTTCCATAGTCTCCTGCAAGGCATTAGTCTCTTCCATTTGTGGAAAACGCCTATTAAAATATTCAAGAATATAGCCATTTTATTCCTTGTAATTTTCAAAGCAAAATTTAAGTATCTCATAAACCTCGTTTTCATAATGTGCATCATCAGTATTTTCAAACAGACTAGCAAGTTCAAATGCACCCTTGAAGGCAATGAATTCTTCAATTTGTTCCACATCATAAAAGTCATAATTTCCTTTAACATATTAGGATATGGTAACATTATCATTATACTCACATTGAAACGGGAGGTGTTTATACCTCCAATAGCAACAAGATTTATCAAAGCAATAAGTAACATTATAAGTAGAGCACACGTCTCTAGCAATAGTATTCAACTTACCAATTTGCTCCCATAAGTGTTTCCCTTTTTGTGACAAACGGTGTTCCTTATAATAATACTTTTGTTCTTCCATGAACCCACATTGGCAATAAGAACTAGTTTCAAAGAAACAATCCATTGATAGAAAGCATGACCAACCAAGGCAACAACAGACCACCAACTAGAGTAGGAATTATTTTTGTGTATTTTTGAATAAGGAAACCAAACCAAACTAGACTACTTTTTTGGGTTTTTTGAAAATAGGCAAACAAAACCAAGCAAAAGGAACAAAGCAAACTAAAAATAAAGTAAAGAGAAAGGAAGTGGAGGACACCCCTAGTAAAGACGTCCTTAGCCTCCCGACAGCCTTGAGAAAAGACTTGACGGTGCTCGACGTGGCACTTCGTTGGTAACCCCAAGCGCAGGGTGTGAAGAGCACAACAACAAGTTTTCTCTCAGTTGAGACCGAGGTTATCGAACCAGAAGGAGGAAGGAAACGTCACACATGTGTTTCAAACAACGTGGAGACCCGCACAACACAAACTCAAGACTTTGTCTCAACGAATCAGTGAGGTTTTCAAGCTCACCGGTTTGCTGTAACAAAGGATTAAACGTATGGTGTGGAAGGTAATGATGGTTTGCAACAAGTAAACAAGTAACAGTGAAAGATGTATCAATGGTAAAGATTGGACCAGGGTCCATAGTTCACTAGAGGTGCTCTCCTTAGATAAACAACATGGCATGAAGGGTAAACAAATTACTGCGGGGTAATTGACAGGAACTGAGCAAGACATAACAATATAATTACTAGTCGGAAAGATCCTATGAGATTCGATTGGGAAATACAACAAGATACATAGACCGCCATCCAACTGCATCTATTACTAGAAGTCCACCTTCAGGTTATCATCTGAACCCCCTCCAGTATTAAGTTGCAAGCAATAGACAACTATTTTAAGCAAAGTGTGTAAGGTAAACACTCCACATGTTTCATGAACAAGAGACCGTTGTTTTCTCCCTAGTAGCAACAGCACATCTACAACCGAAGATATTTCGGTCACTTCCCTTGGAAACTAGAGGCATGAACCCACTATCGATCATAAATACGCCCTCTTGGAGTCACTAGCAACTACTCAGTCAAGATAGCTACTAACAACGGGGAGCATGCAATATCACAAACAACACAGACATGATAGAATCATAAAGACAAAACCATTAATAAAACCAACATAATAATCTCAATATCCATCGGATCCCCGCAAACACAACATGCATGATTACAAATAGATTAGATCTTGATCATGAATGAAGCTCACAAGATCTATACATGAAAGAACAAATGAGGAGATACAACCATCTAGCTACTACATGGACCCATAGTCCATGGTGGAACTACTCACGCATCATACCGGAGAGAAGGCCTCCGGGATGATCTCCCCTCCGGCAGGGTGCCGGGAAGAACTTCATATCCCTCCCTCCGATCTAGGGACGATGGTGGCGGCGGATACAGAAGGTTCCGTGGAATATTGATCGGGTACTTAGGGTTTCTGCATCGGGGGCTTCTTATAGGAGAAGGGGGAGGTCGAGGAGGCGGCCAGGGGCCCCTGCCTAGGCGCGGGCAGGGCCCACCTGCGCCTAGGGGGTGTGGGCGCCCTGGCACGCCTCTCTGTCTCCCCTCTGAACTTCTTGTTCCCAACGGAAAGTAATTGACTTTGACGTTTGTCCTGTCCAATTCCGAGAATATTTCCTTACTAGCTTTTCTGGAACCAAAAACAGTAGAAAACAAGCAACTGGCACTGTGGCAACTTGTTAATAGTTTAGTACCAGCAAACATGTAAAAAGCACCTCAAAGTGTAGACAAAGCAAAGCAAAGTAGATACTAAACAAGCATGGAGCATAAAAAATTGTAGATACGTTTCTGACGTATCAGGCAACACCGCAAGAATCTCGTCGTGATGCTTGTCAAAGAAAGGTGGAAGGAGCCCCTTCGGATGACCACCAGTGTCTGTGGGAAAAGGAGCTCCTTCATTAGCTTGGTATACTCCTCCCGGGACAAATCTTGGTCCTTCCCGGGCTGAAGGCGGAGTGGGTCATCAGGACATCGGTATGCCCATGTCGGATGGGACCTCTTCGGCAGCGGCGCCAGGCACTGACGAAGAAAGTTCGAGATGTCAGCATGCATCATCAAGCATTTCTTAGCGATCGCCTGAATCATGTCGGACACAAGCTTTAGGTTGGCTTCATGGGTGCTCATCCTCCCCCGCCCTTGACGAGGTTGGGAGACCTCTTGGTGGTCGTACATCCATGGTAAGTGTTCCTCCACGTGCACCACTCGGTCCTCTCCGTGCCACTCTTCCCACTTGGATTTGAACTTCCCCTAAAGGTACTTCTTGGAGAGATTATTCCCAAGACGGAAGGTGATCCCCTCCCCCCACACACACAATCCTCGGTTTCTTGTCAACCCGAGGAGTGAAGTAGTGACGAAACAAGGACATCGAGGGCATCACCCTGATGAACCCTTCGCAGAAGTGGGCGAAGGCCACCAGTGCCATAAGGGCATTGGGATAGATATGAACAATATGGAAGCCGTACGTCTTCATCAGCTCAACGAAGAAGTTAGAAAAAGGTGGAACGAACCCAATCTTGAGGAAGCTGTTGTAGATGGGAATATCCCCCATCTCCAACCCCTCCACCTAGACAACGGAGCATGGTGCCTCCATTCTCATGGCGCCCATCGGCCACATGAAGCCTCAAAGGCTGGAGATTCTTCTAGTCGATTGTGGGCGGAGGCAAGCTCACGCAGCCTCTGCCCAGAAGCCCAGACCGAGTTCTCGAAGACGCGAAGGCCCTTTTCCACTTTCATGTACTCACGATTTACCTTGGGAGCCATCTGAGTGCTCTAGATCAAGGTCCGAGTGTGAGGAAAGGATGATGGATAAGAACGTCAAGAGTAAAGGGGGAGCAACCGCTATCATTTCTTTATGGGACCAGGCCTAGGAACTCATCTACTTGCTCCCCACACCACAATTACTACTGCGCATTCCCAGGATGTGTCAGTGTATGGCCACTCACACCTTTCAAAAGGTTCAAGGTAGAAGTGACACCTCGTTAGCAGGAAGGTCAGGGCTCACACGGACCCGCATGATGAAGATATGATTAAATTTGCAGCTCCACCAAAGATAAGAGCGCAACTCCAGCCACGGCTAGTTTGGTCAGGGCACACCCGGGGGCTACTATCGTCTCCACGGGTCCGGGGGTACTCCAGATTGAATGGGTGGACCGCGACTTCAGGAAAGAAGGGGCCCTAAGAGAGGTCGTGATCGGGAACGTCCCTGGAGACCCGACAATAGTGTCCGCGAGAAGCATGACCATCTGACGAACGACACCCAATCAGGACCAGGCTGATGGGACGGGACATAGACAGTCTCTATGCGCCCAGGCACTATAGTCCACTCGGACGGGCGACAAAGACGCTTAGCCACGTTGAATCCATGCATGTAGCACCTCGCCATGTGGTACCGACTCTTGAGGTGACCCCTTGCCATTATAAATAGTTGGAGAAGAACAAGTTAGCTTAGTAGGGAAGGAACCAGCGGATCGTTTCCCGGGAACAACCATTGTAACTAGTTCATCATACACCATATATACCATAGTTGTGGGACATAGAGCTTTGCACAATGTAGCCTGAACCGGATAAAAACCTGTGTCTCTCGTGAATGTGTGTTCTTGGCATTCGTTGACCGATCTTGCCATGCTCTGTTCCCCTGGCCGAAGTATAAAGGGGAGTGCCAATCCCCGATGTCAAAATCTAGGACACAACACTATTTTTGTCTATAGCATGGTGTATTAGATTGAAATCACCCCTAACTAGCCATCTTTCTCCATTAGGGTGTTTGGCCACCACCAACTCTATGAAGAAAGCGTCTTTGAGATTACCACGGGTTCATACATACTAAGTGGTAAGATTGAAGTTTTTCTTGCGAAATTCTACCTATCAATTAATAATCATCAACAGTTGTACAAAGAGTCCTAAAAGTAATGAAAATTACAAATAGGTCACTGGTCCACCTCGACGACTACAACCACTAGCACGAGCCGAAGGCGCACCGCCGTCCTCGCTCCTCCATCACCGGAGTCAAGCAAAGATTGTCGTAGAAGAGCTTATTGTAGTAGACTGACGAGAAGTCGTCGTGCTAAGGCCCGAAAGGACCAGCACACTAGAGAAACAACCATTGTCGAAGATGACAAACGTAGATTAGAAAATACTAACCTTAAACCATACCAACCAATATAAAGAACGACCGAATCCCAAGGAATCCGTCGGACACACGACTCCACGTGTCCTCCGATGATGCTAGACGCACCACCAAAGCAAGGATAGGACGGAAAAACCTTATTCTAACCTCAGGACATAGCCGCCGCCTTAACATCATAAAGAAGACACTGAAAATAGTTTAAACAAAATACAGAGACCCCCGCCGGCGATGGGCCGTGGTCCGCCATGCTTTAAATAAGCATCACAATTTTATACTTCTTTCATCAATCTATTCTACATCAGCTTTGGCCAGAAATAGCCATGATCAATAAAATTTTGTGATCAAAATATCTGTCAATCAGCTTTGGCTAGAATGACAGATATAAGCTACACTTAATTAGATCCTCTAATCATACGGAATTCTTTTATCAATCCAGTACACATTAGCTTTGGCCAAAAGTGATAAGAACCAATAAAATTTCATGGTCAAAATGTCTATCAATCAACTTTGGCCAGAATGATAGACATAATCCATGCTTAATTTGAGTATTTACAAAAAAAATTGCAGCAAAACATTATTGTAACAATTTATTTGGATAAAACCACAAAAGAAACAACTAAGTATAAAAAGACATTCATGTATAACACATAATTGCATGGCAAAAGAATAAAAGATGTCATACAATTATGTTACATAATTGGCATAAAAGATATGCCAAAACTTAGCCCCAAAACTCATTCAGATTAGCCCTAACTTATAAACATTAATACTTAAAATATATTCATTATCTGGGCCCATAAAGAAAATTTGCCCCACAAACCCTAAAACCCCTTTACTAATTTTTAATTTTAATTAAAAAAGAATAAACTTATAGACTGGACCGAAACTGGCCCAACCCGTCTTTCTTGGTCCTCAAAGCGGCCCATGTGGCCCGTTAAGCAGCTAAGCACTACGAGTCGTTGGATGCGATCCAACAGACGAGGATGCGTCGGGTCAGAACAAAATCGACCTACAACGACACCCGTGCGAACCCTAGCCTCATTTCCCCCTTCCCTTCCCTCTGCCTTCCCACCTGCGAGCGAGAGAGAGCGAGCGACGGCGGTGATGAGCGCCCGCGCTATAGGAGAAGGCGAGACATTGGTGTCGTCCACGCCCCCTTGCCGGATCTGCGTGCGGCTTTGGCTTGCGCGCACTCCATCGAGCGGCTCTGGACAACTCCCTCTTCACGGAGACGGCGACGGCGGGCAGGCGTCCCTGCACCAGCGTTGATGACACCGTGCCAAGTCCGGAGCCACGATGAGCTCCTACGGCAGCAAACGATCGAGAGAGCTCCATCACGGCCCGGTGTGGTGGATGGCAAGGTTACACGGGCTCGAGCCCGAGCATTCCTGCCGACTTGAGAGGGTGGCTCCAGCGTCGCCGTGGCCAGCAACGGTGACAAGTCCCGTAAGGGAAGTATCCACCACCACTTAGTCATTAAATTAGGGTTAGGGTTCTTCAATTTAGGAATTAGGGTTAGGTTCATCAATAATTGGGGAATTAGGGTTAGGGTTCTTCAATTCGATGAACTAGGGTTAGGGTTCTTCAGGAATTTGAGGATTTTCGATTAGGTTTTGCACCAAAACCTCAATCCCCTCATCATATAAACATAATCAAAACCTTAGACCCACCGATTCATCTATTAGGGCTTAAACTTAGAAAAAACTGGGGCTAAAACATCAACCTTATTCAGTTCTGAGCAAGAAATTAATCTTAAATCAAAATTCCAGCAACAAAACACTTAAAAATAAGCTTAAAACTTCATATAAAAAAGAAGAAGAACTCACTTAAATATAAAACCTTAATAAAGAGGGCTCAAACTTGCAGCTAGATTTCTCTGATACCACCGTTAGATCCTTTGGATCATCTAGCTCAAGGTTAAGCCACAAAAGATAAGATCAGAGGTGTGTACCTTGATCTGGAGGTCTAGCCATGGACTCCTCTTGATGTGCTTCCACTCATGTTCTTGATATTCAACAGTGAGTGGTTCTTCCTGGTGCTTTCAGTCCTTGCTTGATCAGTGAGCAGGGGAGAGAGTGAGAGAGAGATAAACTGTATCACTATCCTTATCAAACCCTAGGGCCCCTTTATATAGGACTTACACCAAGGGAACCACACACAATGGATGGATGGTCAGGATGCCCCTGATCAGGGCATCCAATGGCTGTAATTAAACAACCCCTAAAAGCCATAATCTTGATTTATTTGACTACAGAAAACTACATATCACTTATATATCCAACGTTCTCCCCCTTGATCGTAAAGATAAACTTATAATCCCATTTCTCAACAAAACAACATATGAGACAACAGAATTACAACTGTCATATAGAACCGCAGAACCCAGTTACTACAATACACCACTTCATTTCAAAACAAAACTTCTTTAACTTAGGCGCTCCATAAAATTATATTTATTACAAACTTATGAGCTCAACTCTTTGTTGAAACTTATATAGAGACAATAAATTGCAATGGTCAGTTAAGCACCATTGAACTAATTGACTCTGATACATCATTTCATCGAAGTGAAGAACCCTTCTTAGCTTATGGGCAGATGGTGTCATAACGGTTCCAATTCCAAGATAAAAAGCTTTCTACCAATCCCATGCTAGGAACATGCTCTTTGAGCATGCTGGGTTGCAAGCCTTTTGTAAGTGGATCGGCTAATATTGCGTTAGTCCTTATATGATTAATACTTATTGTCTGATCCTGGATTCTATATTTCACAACAAAATACTTGATGTCAATGTGTTTGGCAACAACACTTGACTTGTTGTTACTCGAGTAGATCACTGCGGGTTGATTATCGCAGAAAAGAGTGAGTTCTCAGATATACTATCAATCACCCTTAAACCCGGAATGAAATTCTTCAGCCATACTGCCTGCCCAGTTGCCTCATAACATTCTACAAATTCTGCCTGCATTGTTGATGATGCAGTAACACTTTGCTTGGTGCTTTTCCAAGAAATAGCACCTTCTGCAAGGGTGAATATATAACCCGATGTGGATTTCTTAGTGTCAACACACCCCGCAAAATCAGCATCTGAATAACCCACCACCTCGAGGTTATCAGTTCTCTTATATGTGAGCATGAGGCCTTTAGTGCCTTGCAAATAACGCAAAGCTTTCTTAGCAGCCTTCCAGTGATCCAACCCTGTATGAGACTGATATCTGCCAAGCATCCCGGTTATGAATGCTAAGTCAGGGGGAGTGCACACTTGTGCATACATCATACTTCCAATGATTGAAGCATAAGGAACTAACTTCATTTGCGTAGATACATAATCATTACTTGGGCACTGGAAAGTCCCTAACTTATCGCCCTTGACAATAGGAGCAGGCGAGGCTGAGCACTTATGCATATTGAAATTTTTGATTACCTTATCAATATACGCTCTTTGTGATAGCCCCAAGATTCCTTTGGATCTATCTCGGTGAATTTGAATGCCTAAGACATAAGCGGCTTCACCAAGATCTTTCATGTCAAACTTTGAAGAGAGAAACCTTTTAGTTTCCAGCAGCATATTCTTATCGCTACTGGCTAAGAGTATGTCATCGACATACAATATCAGGAAGGCAAAATTGCTCCCCCTAAACTTCACATAAATGCAATTGTCCACTTCATTCTCTTTGAAACCAAAAAGCTTTATGACCTGATCAAACTTGAAGTACCATTGCCTTGAGGCTTACTTCAATCCATAAATGGAGTTCTTAAGATGACATCCTAAATGTTCTTTCCCTTCCATAACAAAACCTTCCGATTGAGCCATGTAAACATCCTCATGTAAGTCACCATTCAAAAATGTTGTTTTGACATCCATCTGATGCAACTCTAGATCATAATGAGCCACAAGTGCCATAATAATTCAGAATGAGTCCTTAGAAGAGGCAGGTGAAAAAGTCTCATTATAATCAATACCTTCCCTTTGAGTGAAGCCCTTAGCCACAAGCCTTGATTTGAACCTTTCGATATCACCTTTGGAGTTGTGTTTGGTCTTATAGACCCATCTTCTACCCACAGTTTTGGCTCCTTCAGGAATTTCTACTAAGTCCCATACATCATTAATGCTCATAGAATTCATTTCATCTTTCATAGAATCAAGACATTCTTATGAATGATCACTTTGTATGGCTTCCTTAAATGATGCAGGATCATCATCCAACATCGACTCATTTATATCCTCACTCATATAAGTCACATAATCATCAGGAATGGCAGACTTTATAGCCCACTTTGACCTTCTAAGAGGTGCATTATTTGGTAACTCAATCACAACTTCAGGATGCTGAGCATCTTCCATAGAAGTATCATTAGGTATACACTCTAACAGAGTCACAGATATCTTAGCAGGGATAGGATTAACAGCTCTTTCAACTGGAGGTGAAACCTCAACATTAACAGGAAACACTGGTTCTTGGATCATTGGTATCAGGACATATTCTTGTTTCTCCTCCAAGGTTATTTCCCTGGGAGTCATACTTCCCCTCAATATATCACTTTTCAAGAACACCGCTTGTCTTGTTTCAACAAACTTAGTGAATTGCTTTGGACAATAGAAACGACACGCCTTAGATTTGTCAGGATAACCAATGAAATGGCAACTGACAGTATTGGGGTCTAACTTTCCCATAATTGGATTGAAAACTCTTGCCACAGCAGGGCAGCCCCAGACATGCAAATAACTCAGGGTAGGTTTTCTCCCAGTCCATAATTCATACGATGTTTTTGGCACCTATTTACTAGGGACCTTATTAAGAATATGTGCAGCTATCTTTAGAGCTTATCTCCATAAACCAAGCGGCAAAGTGGAGTGACTTAACATACTCCTTACCATATACATAAGAGTACGATTCCGCCTTTCAGCGACTCCATTTTACTGAGGTTCGCCCGGTGCTAAATACTGAGAAACAATACCATTTTCCTGTAGGAACTTAGCAAAAGGTCCAAGAATTTGGCCATAAGAAGTGTGTCTTCCGTAGTACTCACCACCACGGTCAGACCTTACAACTTTGATCTTTTTTCCAAACCTGATTCTCAACTTCAGCTTTAAATATCTTGAACTTTTCTAATGCCACAGATCTTTCTTTGATAGGATAGATGTCGTCAGATTGATGACAAGTATGCCCTAGGAGGTCCTAGCGGTGTTGAGAAGATGGGGTGTGAGCCGTACGGTGTTCCGGGAGCGGTGAGCACAAGTTTACCCAGGTTCAGATCCGACTGCGGTGATCGGATCCTACTCCTGCTAGCAACCCAGTAATATGTCTGCGAGAGTCGGATGTTACAGCGGATTACAGGAGAGGTTCGCCCGTGCAAGTTGGTTGTGGTTGTAGAGATTGTCTTGCCCTAAAGGCTTCCATAGGGTCGGTTTATATAGTCACCCGAGCCTAGGGTTACAGGATAAACCTATCTGTCTATGTTATAGAGTCGGTAACTATATATAGTTTGGACTACAAGTAATACTGCAGGCCTAAGTCGGTAAGTCTTCTGGGCCTTGTCATAGCCAGATTGGACTCCGTCTTCTTTCCCTTACAGGGCCGCCCGTGAAGCAAAGCTCTAACCCGTTGGTGGGCCACCCTGGTTAGTGGGTCATGTGGGTATACCCGGAAAGTATATCTCCAACAGTATCCCCTGGAAGTTTCCAAGATCCAAAGTCGGATAAATCGTCTAGATTGATGGTTTCTTCGTCTTGAGAATCTTGAAGGGTTCCCGAAAACTTCTTTCAATAATGTAGGATTCCGAGTCATCTGAGTCAGATATATTTTCTTTGACTTCAGTCTTTTCACTGCTCAATTCAAAACATGAGCCGAATTTTAAACAGCGGTGTGTTGTTTGACAACTTTTCAGACCAGGTCTTATCACTGACAAGAGTCCCATCGGCACGACCATTGGTGGGTCCGTTCTTTATATAATAGAACACCGTTTCAATGCCGACGCGATAATCGAGGGGGCGGAGGAGTCGCGAGGAAGTTACCTCCCTATCTCCTATACGTGTGGCGCAAATCACGCGATTTTAACACGAATCTTGGCGCATAGGTAAATAAGAGAGAGGAAATCCTTCTCTCCCAGATTCATTCTTCACTGTTTCATTCATTACCTCCTCGTACTCCTCGAGCCCTCCGCAGCCATTCTCATCTACACACCAAAAAAACCAGCGCCGCCAATCTTTGACCTTCTCCGACAAGATGGAGGCACCATCTAGCTCCGGAGCGGCAGTAGCGATGGGCGCGGTGGCAGAGGAGAGGAAGCTGCGGAGCCTTTGGGTTCCCAGTGCTATGGACAACACCGAGTTCCAAGTCATGCAGGACGAGGGCTACATCATCGCCAGCGCTGGAGAGGCCGTCCCTGCATCGCGCGACGATGAACAAGTTCTCTTCGGCACACACGTTGACCGTGGACTCAGCCTGCCACCGTCAGAGTTCTTCACCAAGGTTCTCCAATACTACGGTGTGCAGCTTCATAACCTCCCCCCTCCCACTCCTTGCTTGAGCTTAGTGCTCACGCAGCTTTGAGCGAGGGGTTTCTTAGCATTAGGCCAAGTCTCACCCTTCTCCGGTACTACTGTGGTACTCAGAAGAACTCAATTAGTGTCGGTGTTCCTTACACCACTGTCACCCTTAGCTTAGTCCTTAGGATAAACCAAGTTTATCCTAGGATTAACGCTAGCAAATCTGTAAAAAGATGGGCCAGAAATTTCTTATATCACAAGGATATTCCGGCTCCAGACAAGGCGGAAGATCTTCCGGCCTTCGTCGACGGTGCCACTCACCACCAAGAATCGTGGGACACGGAAGCGCTGGAACTGTCCGAGGACTTGATCCTTGCCAAGAGGCGGATCGTGATGAAGCACAAGGGGCTCCGTGGATCCGACTTGATCCACTGCTGGCTGGATCGCCGGATTCAGCCATTGCAGTTTCATGGAGACCGCTTGATGCACACGGTCACCGGAGACCGGAAAGACAACCTGAAGGTCTGTTCGACTCGCATACCTGTGAAGGACTACAAGA
Organism: Avena longiglumis; assembly: GCA_030063025.1. Classification (NCBI taxonomy): domain Eukaryota; kingdom Viridiplantae; phylum Streptophyta; class Magnoliopsida; order Poales; family Poaceae; genus Avena; species Avena longiglumis. The sequence goes on from CP125976.1 coordinate 526,343,481, forward strand.
CCCGAATGCAGTACTTTATCAAGGAGCGGGTGGAGAAGAAAATCCCCGAAGTATCCATGAAAATGTTCACCGCCGACCGTCCTATGATCCCGATAAATGTTTCGACTTTGTTTTAAGCTTATTCTCTCTGTTCCGCCTCGTAATCCGACTTCTCTCTTACTGATGTTTTTAATACTTATCAGCTCAGGCACTGGCGGACCTTCTTGGATGCCAAAAGGGCCATGCCCCCTACTCAATTACAATTTGCATTATACTATTTCGTATTTATCATTTTGACCATAGAAAACATAAAATACTTTAAGTTAGCCCCCTTAACTATCATCTAATGTATTTTGCCCCCTCCTATAATGATGGTCAAGGTCCACCACTAAGATTAGGGAACTTCCCGAGTCCAATCTTGCCCCTGTCGAGGGTTGTGAATTGGAAGCGATGGAGGACGACAAGGTGAAAGAAGTTCATGCCTCTGCCTCCAAGAATCACAAGGCCCAGGAAACCATCGTTACTGTTGGCACACAAGTGTTACCAGTAGTTAAAAGGTAACCATCTCGTGGTTTTTAGTATTATGTACATTGTTTTCCATCTAAAGCACATCTGACATCATGCATATGTGTTCCAGAGCTAAATCTATTTTGAAGAGCAAGCTGAAGCCAGCGAGCAAGCTAGGCAAGCAACTACGTCAGCAGAAGCTTGTCGTATCTCCAGTTATGCCTCCTCCGACTCCCAATAGTGCCCAGACATCAGCAATGGAGGCTTCTGCCTCTCCAAATGTTGGTTCTTCCATCCCCGACGCCAGCACCACGTCGCAAGCCCTGGTTACCATTGGTAGGCAGGCAACTAACTAGGGTGAACCCATCAAGGGTAATGATCCATGGTGATATCAACAAGGGAAGTAGATAAAATGGACGGCTCTGCTGCCTTCGACCTCAAGAGGAAGAAAAAGGAGGAAATTCTTAAGCTGGCTCAAACTAGTCTCGAAAAACAAACCCTCACTCCAGAGGCAGCGAGCCAAGAAAAGGAAGACGTGAAGCTGGTGAATCTCCTGGACCAAATTTTGGTTCGGGATGCAAAAAATCGAGTCTGGCAAGCTTCCAGCAACAAACGTCCCTTTCCTATCCCTTGCTGAGAAAGTGTTCCATAACACAAAACTCGGATTTGAGAAGATGCACTTGGAGCACATTGTAAGTTTTCCAAATCTCGTTTGTAGTATTTACTATCATATCCTCTAGCCCCCAAGCATAAATTCGGATAAACATCATAGTATTAAATCCCAGTTGATTCTTATAGGATGCAAAAGAACGATATAGTGTAGCCCCCAAGGCTCGTGCTGTATTTTGACTTGGTTAAAGTTGCAGCCCGAGTCTTAGTAGTCGTCTGATGGTATTCTGTCTTTAAACTTACAGAAAGTTGCATCTTCCAACCAGGAATTGCTCAAGAACATATGAACCAAGCACAAATAGATTAAGGCTCTACGTCTTGAGAATTCCAAGTTGTAGGTGGAGAAGGATGAGGCGGAAGATAATCTTTTTCGACCATTATCCTTAATAGTTTGTCATAGTCAAGACCATTTCAGCCAACTGATAGTTCTTCCTTTGCAGAATTGCTGATGCAATCCTGCAAGATGGTGGAGGAGGCCGAGAACTTTAAGGTCTGGAAATTAGAAAATGTTGAACTCCGGGATGAGGTTGGGAAGCTAAAGGTTGAATCGGAGAAATCCGTGAGCGCCGTCCTGGAATCAAGCAATATGGAGACCGTGAGTCTCGAGAAGCTTGTGTCCCTCCGAGATAAACAAGTAGATGATCTTAAGAAGGATTTTGAGAGTCAGCAAGATCTAGCCCGGGCCACAAAAGTAGAGCTGAAAAGTCTCCGAGAGGAGCATTCTTAGTGGAACTGCTGTGTGCTAGGTAAGATTTTCAGCTTTCGCTCTTCTCTTGATTTCCGACTTTTTCTGAGTCAGATTTTTAATTTTTGGTTCTTTCCCAGATCCTCTGCATCTTTCCGACTCTTCTTCCTATGAACCCCGCCTCGAGCACATAAAACTTGTCGGAGATGTTATTTTCGACTTCTGCCAGACTCTTGAAGAGCCTGGCCAGTCGGTTAGACTTTCCGACTTGCACAAAATGCTATTGAGGTGAGGGACAAGGTCAAGGAGTTTCTTAAACTTATCAAAGACTGGAAGATTTCCTATGCTTGGACTGCTGCACAGACCACCCTCACCATGGTGATGAGCCACCACAGCGATATGGAGATATGGCATGTCACCAAGGGCATCGCCGACGAGGACGATGAGGGTTACCCGCAGAATATCAAGGCCATCCAAGAATCTTGCGCGGGTTATGCTTGTCGTGTGGCGGAGATGACGAAATATGCGATGCCATTCTTCAAATCCGTTAGTGTGCCTCCTTCTCCTCAAGAGTCGGAAGATAGCCTCACTGAAGGAGCTTCCGAGTCTCAGGACCAAGGTGACGACGATGTCGACTCCAACGCTCCAAGGTCTCCACCACCACTGCCTAAATCTGCAACATAAATATCTTGATGCATTATCCTGAACTTTTATTTGTCATGTAATAATGGGGAAAATATTTTGTTTACGTGTGTGTTGGTCTGTAAGAACAACTTCTTTACTACTTAGCGCTTTTTTTATATATTTTTATGCATGTGTGCTTTGAAAATTTCTTAAGCACTTTTTGTGTTTGCACTTATCGTTTTATCTAGATCTCTGCCTCGTCCCTTTCATGAGCCGTCCAACTTTTAGCACGGAAACATTGGCGAGCAACAGAGCTCAATTGCTAAACCTGTTTAAACTCGGAAACAAAGCCGGCCTTCCGTATCAACAATTCATTACTCGAAAAATACCTGCATCTAAGCAATTAGATAAAAAACCAAAGTACAAACATAAAATGAGATTTACACCTGAAGATAAATTTTTAATATCTATTCAAAAATCATTACCAGAACAAACATGAGCATAAAGTACATTCAAGCGTCTTGGAATTTTTGAATTTTAACATGCTCTTTTTGGAAATAAGATGGCAAAAAACTACTCAAAAAACAATATATGAGGGAACCAATACTTTATTTCACTTTTGAACATGTACATATATGATTACAAGGAAATATAACTTAAAAATAGAAGGGACGTAGTTGTGCAATGTTCCACGGATAGTCTATTTCATATGGGTCTGTGCTACCATTGCTCTCTTTCTCTTTCGAGTATCTGGTGTTTCCTTGATTGGTCTCATATCGGATAAATAATATGACCCATTATGCAGAACTATGTTACACAAGTCGGAGAACCAAATCACCTTTTCTGAAGGAACAATTTTGAACTCGTTGACTATGGTACTTGCGTAACTTTTGCTGATAGGTTGTAGATCTGCTCATCAACAACGCGAACTTCTTTGACTATGTCGAGATCATCTTGTCGAGAGAATTCAGAATCTTCTTCGGTATACGCTTTGACCCTAGGAGACTGATGAATTAGGTTACTTGGAAGAACTGCTTCTGCACCGTAGAACAAGAAGAAAGGAGTGTATCCAGTTGACCTATTAGGAGTTGTTTGTAAACTCCATATTACAGACGGCAATTTTTCCGCCCAAGCCCCCACGGCGCGATGAAGTGGTGCCTCGAGACAAGGTCGGAGTCCTTGTAAAATTAGACCATTTGCTCTTTTGACTTGTCCGTTGGCTTGTGGATGTGCAACTGATGCCATATCAAGTCAGATCCCTTGTTCTTCGCAGAATTCAGCTAGGTATCCCATGGAAAAGTTGCTTCCATTGTTAGTAATGATACCGTGGATATCCGAATTAGATGACCACGTCTTTGACGAACTTTCTGGCTGTGGCTCCATTGCAACTTGTTACGGGTTTAGCCTCAATCCATTTTGTAAATTTATCCACCATCACTAGTAGGTGAGTAAATCCCCATTTTGCCGTGCGAAATGGCCCTACCATATCAAGCCCCTAGACCGCAAATGGCCATGTAATAGGGATTGTTCGCAACTAATCAGCTGAAACGTGTGCCTGACGGGCGTACTTTTGGCAGCCTTTGCATGTTTTGACCAAATTCCCGGCATCCATCTTAGCTGTAAGCCAAAAGAATTCATGTCTAAAAGCTTCTGCCACTAAAGATCTGGCTACGGCATGATGATAGCATTCGCCTTTGTGGATTTCTCGCAAGATTTCCGCTCCTTCTTCCGGAGATACACAACGCTGAAAAACCCCAGAAACACTCGGCTTACATAGCTCACCATTTACTATTGCATAGGCTTTTGCTCGTCGGACGATCTGCCGGCTCAAAACTTCGTCTTCGGGTAATTTTTTGTCTATTGGGAAATCCAGATAGGGTTGTGTTCAGCTGGGAATTACAGCCAGAACTGCGACTAAAGGTGCATCGAATTTCGTTGGATATTCCTCATCAACACCTGTGATAAAAGTAACTTTTAAGTGCTCTAAAAAAGCACCATCCGGAACTTCTTTCCACACAGAGGCTATTCTTGATATCGCATTTGCTTCCTCATTTTCTGCTCGAGGGATGTGTTAAACCTCAAAACTCTCGGACGATTTGGATAGTTCATCCACAACAACTTTGTATGCTGCCATGTGCTTATTTGCATTACATATATTGGATACTTGTTGAACAACTAAATCCGAGTCTCCATAATACATGAGTCTTGTTACGTCAATACTTTTGGCCATGCGTATTCCATGCAATAGATCTTCATACTCGGCAATATTATTGGTTGTCGTAAAGTGTATATGTAATACATAGAACATCTTATCTTCTTGGGGTAAATTGAGCACCACGCCAGCCCCCGAGCCTCCTCGTGCTTTTGATCCGTCAAAATAAAGAGTACAAAATTCCGAATCTGGAGGACTTGTGTTTTCTACCCTCTGTCCAATCAGCGACAAAGTCGGAGAGAATTTGGGATTTGATTACTGTACATGGCTTGTACTCAATGTCAAAAGCTGCAAGCTCTATTCCCTACTTTGTGACACGTATTGTGGCATCGCGATTATTGATTTTATCTCTCAGGGGAGCGGTGGTCACCACTGTGATCTTGTGCTCTTGAAAATAATGTCGTAGCTTTCTGGCAGCGAATAACACACCATAATCTAGTTTTTGGTAATGTGGATACCTTTGTTTTGACTATGTCATTACCTCTCTTAAATAATAAGTAGGATGTTGCACCTTATGTTCGTGACCTTCTTCCTCGCGCTCCACTAATGTTACCACACTCACGACCTTGTTTGTCGCTGCGTTGTAAAGTAACATAGGCTCCGGTGCTGCGATAATTGGTGGATTTGAAAGTAAATCTTTCAAACTTTGCAGGGTTTTGTCAGCTTCCTTGGTCCAGACAAATTTGTCGGGTTTTTTCAAGAGTTTGTACAAAGGTGCGGCTCTTTCTCCGAGCATTGATTTAATCAATTATCACGCAATGCACGGTGAGTCGTTGGATGTCCTTTAGGCGAGTCAGCCTGGTAATGTTTAGTATAGCCTTAATTTTGTCCCGGTTCACCTCTATGCCTCTTTCAGGCACGATGGAACCAAGTAATTTTCCTACCAGATTCAAGAAACACTTCTTCGGATTTAGCATCATATTGAATTTTCGTAGGTTAGAAAATGTTTCCTCTAAGTCGGAAATTAAGGTTTTCTTATTTTTGGACATAAATGCTATATCATCTACGTATACATGGACGTTGCATCCAATTTGATCATTGAGCCAACATTACATAGTACGCTGATAAGCTGCTCCTGCGTTCTTTAAGCCAAAAGGCATAGTTTTATAGTAGAAGGTTCCGAATGGAGTGATGAAAGATGTCTTGATTTGATCCAATTTTTTCATCGGTATTTGGTGATATCCGGAATATGCGTCGAGAAAACAGAGTAACTCTGACCCTACCGTTGAATCGATAACTTGGTCGATTCTTGGCAAAGGGAACGGGTCTTTTGGACAAGCCTTGTTCAAAGAGGTATAATCAACACACATCCTTAATTAAATAGTGTCCTTTTTAGGGACGAGTATAGGATTTGCCACCCAATCTGTATGGATGACCTTTGTTATGAATCCAGCTAAATCTAGTCGGGCTAATTCCTTAGCTATAGCTTTGTGCTTTTCATCACCAAGTCGTCGTAAGGACGATTTGATGGGTTTAGCATCAGGGTACATATTAAGAGAGTGCTCGGCAAGTTCCCTAGGTACTCCGGTCATGTCAGCAGGCTGCCATGCGAAGATATCACAATTTTTTTTAGGAACTCGACGAGCGTACTTTCCTATGCGAGGTCTAAGACTACCCCTATGTTCGTTGTCTTGGAGGGGTCTTCTTCCTTCAGCGATGTCTTCTTCGTCTCTTCTGATGCCTTGAACTCCATGCTTGGCTTCAGTACCTCGTTCTTCGTTGCTGGCATTTCTGGCGGGTTTGTGTTATTCTTGATTTCCTGGTACTCTTCGGCATACAAAACAGCTTCGGAAAAGGCGGAAAATCCATCTTCACAATCCTTTGCTTTCTTCGGGTTTCCCCGGATAGTGATGACGCCCTTTGGACCCAGAAGTTTCATCATGTTGTAGATGTAGCATGGGTGGTCCATGAACACCCAGTAAGCCAGACGCTCGAAGATAGCATGGTAAGCACTTTTAAACGGTACCACCTCAAAGGAAAGTGGCTCGGTCCGGTAATTTTCTGGAGTTCCGAATGTCACTTTCAGTGTGATCTCACCTAGAGAATTTGCCTGCCTTCCTGGTACAATGCCATGAAAAGTCACGCTGCTGTGATTTAACTGGCTTCCGTGGATCTTCATGCGGCGGAGCATTTCGATGTAGAGGATGTTGATGCTGCTGCCACCGTCCATGAGAGTTTTAGAGAACTCGTAGCCATCAATAAGAGGATTCACGACCAGAGGTTATTTTCCCCGACGATGTGTTTTCCTCGGGTGATCTTTGCGGTCAAAGGTGATGGTTACATCCGACCAATCCAAGAACTGGGGGACAGCCGGAATCGTGGCGTTGAGCTCACGAAGAACCACCTTTCTGACCTTAGCTGGTTGAGTGCCAAGGAAGTAGACGTAAGCATCTTTATTTGTAGGGTAATCCTTCTTTCCGTCCGACTTGGGTTGTGTGGCATCTGCTTCTTCCATGTCGGAATCTTCCTTGGGCTCCTTGACTTTTTCAGAATTTTTCTTTCCTTTTTGTCGCTTGGCTCTATAGCCAGCGTTTCGTATTTTTTGATGTAGTCATTGAAATGACACTCGATCGTTAGTGTGGGTAGATCCTCCATTGCTGTACAGGTGATGAACACAGGGATTTTTAGCAATGTCATCCTAGGTATAAGTTCTTCCGAGTTGCTGATCTCCTCTGCCCTGGACTCGGGAATTTCCACGGCTTCGTCCCCGGCTGCCTCCGCGCCCTCCTCGTCCTCCAGATCTGAATGTTGCGTCGACGTTTGCACTATTCGGAGCCGTTTTATATTTCGAGGTATTCTTGCGCTTCTGAATTTGCTGTTTTGGCTGTTTGGCCGCATTGGGATTGGCTAGAATATTTAGCAGACCTTCTGAATCATCATTGGCATCTGCATATTTGCTCGTCGATTCTATCATCTCTCCCAGATTGGTTACATGGTCACGCTTAAGCTCGTGCCTTAATAATCCAACTGGGAGCCCTGCGATGAATGCTTCAATCACGGTTTGCTCGTTTACTCCCTCACAGGAGTTCTTTGCGTCGATCCAGCGTCCGAGGTAGTCCTGGCAAGTTTCTCCGGGTCTTTGAGTGCAACGCTGCAAGTCTTCGACTATGCAGAGCCTCCTGTATGTTCCCTCAAAGTTTGAAAAGAACGCACTTTGCATATCATACCAGTTATGAATTTAATTTTCTGGTAGTTCATTGAGCCAAGATCGAGCCGTCTTCCGCAACATGAGTGGGAGATATCGGACTGCGACCAGGTTGTTTCCTCCTTTGGTGATGCAGCAGGCCTGGAAGAAATCATGTAGCCAAGTATCTGGCCGAGCTGCGCCATCGTAGGGTTGAATATGCTTGGCAATACCAAAATCAACCAGAAACTTGGTTTGACGAATACGTGGTCCAAAGCATTTGGTTCACACATACACGTCTTCCTATTCATATCGCCGCACAGCTATGTTAGATTCGATTCGGTGGCGAGCGTCATTGGGCGATAACGATCATCGCCTTGGTTGCTCGTCACGTTTGCATGGTGGCGGAGTAGAATTCGGGCTCCTTCTTCCTCCATTTCCTCCTCCACCCCTGCGGCTTCCATGGTTATGGTGTGACCTTTCATGGTTGCTGCTGGGCGGTGAGGGCGGCGCTAGTGGGTTATTTCCGGTTGAGCAGCGAGGTGGTGGAGCTTCGTTGTGCTGGCTCCGATTCCGATGAGCTCCGTCCCGGCTTCCTTTGGGGCGGTCCTCATTGTTTCTTTGTCCGGCGTTGCCATCAGCCGGACGGTCGAGGTGGCATTCTCCTCCGGTCCTCTTGTTGCTAGCATCGCACTTCCGGGTCTTCCCCGAGCCAGTTTCTTCGACGAGAGGGCTGATGAGGGATCATAGCCCTTACGGCATCTTGAGATGTGCCTGGGATAACGCCCGACCAATCTCGTGCGGCCCGACGATGATGAACGTTGGATCAGGTTCTTGAATTCTCTTGCTCTTGAGGTTGTTGAGTCGTATCTCTCCAAGGTCTGATATCGTTATCTGTGTTAGTGTGGAAAATGCGTATTTGGATGCGAGCTTACCATTAAATGACGCAGTCCCTTTATGTTGTTGCATTCCTTTGTCGAGCAACGCCAGGCATTGTTGGACCTATTCTGGAGACGGATTATTGGCGAGGATAGCGCGGGCAGCTGCAGTGTTCTCCACCGGTGTGCTGTAGACTCGGATCTTCTCTCAAGTTCTTCCGTCGAATAGATCTTTGTGGACTTCTGGGTTCCTGTTAGCAAGAACCGGGCCACCCCTTGTTTTGTTTGGTAGTTACTTATACTCTGACTAGTACTAGGCAGGGTTGCTGTCTATCTGTTGCCTAATCTTGGCGATGCGCGCAGCCTTTTTGAGCAAGAACAACCGATGTTTTTCTAGGTCCTCGGCCCTTTTCTCTAGTTGATTCGGGGTAAGATCCGAACCAGCTAGGATTGGTATCATAAGTGCATCTCTGTAGATTTCGCACGCACCCTTGGTGATGACGTGTCCATCAACTAGAGGATCGTTCGAGGTGGGTTTTGCCGGATCACAATCCTGGGTCTCCATCTCAATTTCTTCATCGACTTCCTCGTCAAGATCTTCCTCTCCTGAATTTGTCGGTGTCGGGCTTTTGTTGTTCTTCTTCTTCTTTGTCCGGCCAGTAGCCTTTACGTGTGTACCGGTGGCAAATACGGCTTTTGGTCCGGTACCGGGGGATAAACTGAAGGAAATATGCCCTAGAGGCAATCATAGAGATGATTATATTTCATATTTATCCATGAGTTATTGTAATGTTCCTTGAATATCCATATCAGGCAACTTGTATTGATTGGAAATTATGTGAATTGTTTGTGAAACTCTTTACTTGTATGGTTATTTAAGAGTTGTCCCTAGTCGGAGTTCATGTGAGGACACACGTGAATATTAGACTAGCACATCGATTGGTTGATGACTATGTTTCGCAAGTCATAGACATGGAGATGTCAAACCAATGGTGTGGACACATGTTATGACCATGGGGTTGGACTGACCCAACTTGAGACTGGAAATTAGTTGCAGCTCTCTTTCTACACATCGTGTATGTTTTGTCCTTATACCTGAGATTGTCGCATGTACTTGAGATGTGGATCGACCTACTTTGGGGCTATCAGACGCTATTCCATAACTGGGTAGTTATAAAGGTAGATTTCGTCTTTGTCCTAAAACATGCTGCAAGGCATGGTCAATCAAGATGGGATTTGCCCCTCTCTACTTGAGAGAGATATCTCTGGGCCCCTCGAGTGATCGGATCCAGAAATGCATGGTCGTGCTACATATGGTTAAGAGTTAACCTAGTAAAGGGATTCTGAATCACAGTATCGAGAAAGAGAGGTCAGCTTGGAGCTAGACCAAATATTGTGAGGCATAGGGAAAGACATGTACTAAACCTTGTGATGGTTCGTCCGATATGATCTTTGTATGCGTTTAGGAGTTGGCACATCTTGCTAGAGGCCGCTACCAACTATTGACAGAATAAGTGTATTCGTGTCATGTCTATACGCATATGAACCTATAGGGTCACACACTTAAGGGGCTGGAAGCCTAATGAGGATTGGATCCGAATTAGACCAGGCTTAGGCTACTAATGGGCTGCTAATGTAGAAGCCCACTAGGGACGCCTATATAAGAGAGGGTGGGGTGAGATGACCAAGGTTAGACCTTAGACCATTCCACCTAGCTGCCACTCCTCACGCCTGTGTTGCACGCGCGGACCTAGCAGTCCGGCGTCTGACGCCCACCAGACGTGTGGATACCTCGAGGCATCAGATCAGAAGCGCTTGGACGAGCCGCAAGGGAGATGCTCGTGGACGAGGACAAGGAGGAGACATGGAACGCTCAGACCGCCGACGCTTCATCAATTCCGCAACTGCGCGTCTAGTGGTAATCCCGTGATCTATGACAACAGTAATCCTGGTCTACGTGGTAGAACGCTAGTGTATCCTACCCATATCCCTACAGTGGTATCAGAGCCGACGCTGTTCAGTTATAGGTTCGGGATGTTTGCATATGGTGATATGCAGATTGATATGAATGATGTGATCGTTTATATGGCGGTGGTTCATGATTGATCTCTGATCTTGCTCTCAGTGATCATGATTCTGAGGTTGTCGAACGACTTACCCCTACCGGTCGATTTCCACCATCGGGGTAGACAGTGACACATAAATACTGTTGAATCACGCGAAGATCAATATGATTGATCGAATCGGAACCTAGATCTAAAATCGATGTACCGTGATCAAAGGAGTTTGATTGAATCGGGACAGGAGTCGGTTTATGGTAAATTTGATTTGCCGATCAAAATCCTTAAATAAAATTGTGGAGATACCGCGAGGGGCGCTGCCCCTTCGAACCCCACAGGGGGAGACCCCCTAGACCCCCCTTAATCGTAGCCCCTTTTGTATCTCGTTAAGGTAACTAGGTGTTGTGATGTCACATGATCCGGTAGAATGCGATTCTATGCATAACTTGTTTTTGCAGGATGTATGTGATCAGTATGGCCCATATATGTATGTGATGCATGTATGAAATTTTTCATGACCTGCGTGTCGTGAGTAGGGCAACACGGCTGGATCCATATATGTTGTCAATTATTGTAATGGCCTGCGTGCAACCTTGTGATGATCCCAATACTATGTAATTTTGATTACTAGCTTTTAGGAGTAATAGCTTGTATTAGTTCTTGGAGGACTCATCACTTGGAGGATGTCTCGCATGGAACATGAAGATGGAGATCATCATGGTGGACAGGTTCTATGGCGATGGAGATCACCATGAGAAAATGGGCCATACTATGTCACATCTATGTGAATGCTATTCTTATGTGTTTTACTACTATGCATGCTTAGATGATAGAAGTAGAACGATCCTCGAAAGTTTAAGTTAAACCATGCCTCCCAACCAAACCTTGCACCATCCTATGCCATGTACAATCGGTGGGCCTATGAAATTAGGGTGCCGGTTTTCCTTGGCTGGATGGGTTTGTATCGATACCTACACGAATAAGGGTTGGTGAGCTTAACAAGGTCATCTTAATGCTTAAGGACCTTGGGGCATAAAGGTTGACGCCTAGTTTTGACATAGAGATGTCACCCAACAACAAGAGTCATATGTGATATGATTAGCAAGTGTTGCTTACCGATTTACCTTGTCTTCTAGCAACATGCTAAAGCTCACTAGTCGACTTGTTAATTGTGGATCTTGAATCACTTAGTATCAATAGAGGGATATTGATTTAAGTGGGAGTATATGCTATTAAATTGTTTAATATGTTTTACTCTTTCATGGTTACATGGCTTAGTATTTTGCATGTTTTCTGCTGTAGATCAATGGCACCAAACACTATATCACCTTTCTCTTTGCGTTCAATTCTTGACAAAGATAAACTAAATGGAACAAACTATTCGGACTGGGTCCGTAACCTGAGAATTGTTCTCAAGTCTGATAAAAAGGAAACGGTTCTGGATACCCCAATCCCCGATGAACCTGCTGATAATGCATATGCTGCCCTCAAGAATGCCTACAAGAGAGCATGTGATGATTCTCTTGAGGTTAGCTGTCTTATGCTTGCATGCATGGAACCTGAACTCCAAAAGAAGTTTGAGGATCAGGAAGTGTACGATATGATCGTCGCGCTTAAGGACATGTTCCAAGATCAGGCAAGGACTGAGAGGTATAATGTTGCCAAGTCCTTTGTCGAATGCAATCTGGCAGAGGGAGCAGTTGTAGGCCCCCATGTGATCAAAATGGTTGGTTACAGTCAGACTTTGGAAAAATTTGGTTTTCCACTAGGCCAAGAGTTAGCCACTGACTTCATTTTGGCGTCTCTTCCATCCAGCTATGGGCAGTTCATTTAGAACTACCATATGCATGGGGTGGAGAAGGGCCTTAATGAGTTATGCGGGATGCTAAAAACAGCATAAAGTGACATGAAGAAGTGTGCAGGGCATAGCCATGTGATGGCTGTGCAGAACAAGCCTAGCTTCAATAAAAAAGGGTACTTCTTGGAAGAAGAAGGGCAAGGCTAAGGATACGATCCCTAAGTCTGCACCCAAGCAAAAGGCTGGACCTGCAGATGACACTGAGTGCTTCTTTTGTCATGAACATGGCCACTGGAAGAGAAACTGCAGCAAGTACCAGGCTTATTTGAAGAAGAGTGGAAGTAAGAGTACTTCCCACTCAGGTACGCTTGTTGTAAATGTTGTGGAAATTATTCTTGATGATTCCTATGTTAACTCTTGGGTATTTGATACCGGATCGGTTGCTCATATTTGCAATTCGATGCAGGGGCTAATAAGGACTAGAGAAGTGTAGAAAGGCGAAGTGGATTTTCGTGTCGGAAATAAAGCAAGGGTTGCTGCATTGTTCGTCGGTGTCATGCAACTTCACCTTCCGTCAGGATTTATTATGGAGTTGAATAATTGTTATTACATTCCTAGTATGGTTCGAAACATTTTATCACCTTCATGTTTGATGAGGGATGGTTATTCATTCGCGAGTGCAAACAATGGTTGTGTAATCTCTAAGAATGATATGTTTATGGCTAATTATCCCATTGTGAATGGGTTATTTATTTTAAATCTTGATGATGCATCTGTTTACAATGTTAATGCTAAAAGGCTTCGGCCTAATAATTTGAGTCCTACCTATTTATGGCATTGTCGTTTGGGGCATATAAGTGAAAAGCGCATGAAGAAGCTCCATGGTGATGGTCTTCTAACTTTGTTTGATTTTGAATCATACGAGACATGTCAGGCTTGTTTACTTGGAAAGATGACCAAATCGCCTTTTTCGGGTTTACCCGAGAGAGCGACAGACTTGTTGGAACTCATACATACTGATGTATGTGGACCAATGAGCACGACAACCAGGGGAGGATATCACTACTTCATTACTTTCACTAATGATTTTATTAGATATGGTTATGTATACTTGATGAGGCATAAGTCTGAAACTTTTGAAAAGTTCAAGGAGTTTCAGAGTGAAGTAGAGAATCAACGTGGCAAGAAAATAAAGGCCTTGCGATCTGATCGTGGAGGTGAATATTTGAGTCACGAGTTTAGCGATCATCTTAAGAGTTGCGGAATTGTTCCACAACTTACGCCGCTCGGAACGCCTCAAAGAAACGGGGTCTCCGAACGGCGTAATCGAACTTTATTAGACATGGTTCGATCGATGATGAGCCAGTCGGATTTGCCATTGTCATTTTGGGGTTACGCTCTAGAAATGGAAGCTTTCACACTTAATAGGGTACCATCTAAATCCATAGTTAAGACACCATATGAGACGTGGACTGGAAAGAATCCCAGTTTGTCTTTTCTAAAGATTTGGGGTTGTGATGCATTTGTCAAGCGACTTCAGTCGGACAAGCTAACACCCAAATCAGATAAGTGCATTTTCGTGGGATATCCAAGGGAAACCTTAGGGTATTACTTCTACAACCGAGAGGAGGGCAAAGTGTTTGTCGCTCGTAGCGGTGTTTTCCTAGAGAAATAGTTTCTCACAAAGGGAACAAGTGGAAAGTTGGTGCGACTTGAAGAAGTTCAAGATGAGCCAGTTGGGGATGCTTCTACGAGTGATGATATTGTAGCAGAACAAGTTGAGGAACCCGTGGCAACAGAAGCACCACAACCACGAAGGTCGGCGAGGCTCCGCGAAGCGCGAGAATTATTATTGTTAGATAGATGAGCATGCGACCTATGCAGAAGCGATGGTGGACCCAGACTCTGAGAAATGGCTGATCGCCATGAGATCCGAGATAGAGTCCATGGGAGACAATCAATTTTGGAACTTGGTTGACCTGCTTGATGGTTTTAAAGCCATCGAGTGCAAATGAATCTATAATAATAAGATTGATATGGATGGAAATGTTCACATCCATAAAGCTCGACTTGTTGCAAAAGGTTTTCGACAAGTTCAAGGAGTTGACTACGATGAGACTTTCTCGCCCGTAGAGATGCTTAAATCTATACGGATAATTCTAGCCATTGCTGCACATTTCAACTATGAAATATGGCAGATGGATGTCAAGACGGCTTTCCTAAATGGAATCCTAACTGAGGACGTGTATATGATGCATCCCAAAGGTTTTGTCGATCCAAACAATGCTGGAAAGGTATGCAAACTTCTAAAGTCCATTTATGGGCTGAAGCAAGCATCTCGGAGTTGGAACATTCGATTTGATGAAGTTGTAAAGGAGTTTGGCTTCATCAAACACAAACAAGAACCTTGTGTATCCAAGAAGGAAAGTGGCAGAGCCGGTATTTCTAATCTTATATGTAGATGACATATTGCTGATTGGAAATGACATTCCTATGCTCGAGTCTGTTAAGACCTCATTGAAAAATAGTTTTTCGATGAAGGACTTGGGAGAAGCGGCATATATTCTAGGCATCAAGATCTATAGAGATAGATCAAGAAGGCTAATTGGATTAAGCCAGAGTACATACATTGACAAAGTGTTGAAACGGTTCAGCATGGAAGAGGCTAAGAAGGGGTTCTTGCCCATGTCTCACGGTATAAAACTCAGCAAGACTCAGTGTCCTTCGACTACTGATGAGCGTGAGCGCAGGAGCAGGGTTCCATATGCTTCAGCTATTGGATCCATCATGTATGCAATGATATGTACTCGCCCAGATGTTTCCTATGCTCTAAGTGTTATGAGCAGATACCAGGCTGATCTAGGTGAAGGTCACTGGACAGCGGTAAAGAATATCCTTAAGTACTTGAAAAGGACTAAGGATATGTTCTTAGTTTATGTAGGTAAGGATGAACTCAGTGTAAAGGGTTACACATATGCGAGTTACCTTAACGACTCAGATGATTCGAAATCGCAATCAGGTTATGTGTTTGTCATGAATGGTGGTGTTGTGAGCTGGAAAAGTTCCAAGCAAGATACGGTGACCTCCTCTTCAATGTTGAATATATTGATGCCTCAAGGCCAGAAGGAAGCTGTTTGGATTAGGAATTTCCTGATCGCTCTCGGTGTAGTTCAGGGAGCGTCCAATCCCTTGGACGTTTATTGTGAAAACAATGGTGCTATTGCACAAGCCAAGGAACCTAGACAGCACCAGAAGAACAAACATATTCGCATGCGTTACCATCAGATTCATGAGTTTGTTGAGGATGGTAGTATCATGATATGCAAAATACATACGGACTCAAATGTTGCTGATCCATTGACTAAGCCTCTCCCGCAGCCCGCGCATGAAGCGCACACAAGAGCAATTGGTATTAGATACATTTTAGATTGACTCTAGTGCAAGTGGGAGACTGAAGGAAATATGCCCTAGAGGCAATCATAGATATGATTATATTTCATATGTATCCATGAGTTATTGTAATGTTCCTTGAATATCCATATTAGGCAACTTGTATTGATTGGCAATTATGTGAATTGTTTGTGAAACTCTTTACTTGTATGGTTATTTAAGAGTTGTCCCTAGTCGGAGTTCATGTGAGGACACTCGTGAATATTAGACTAGCACATCAATTGGTTGATGACTATGTTTCGCAAGTCATAGACATGGAGATGTCAAACCAATGGTGTGGACACATGTTATGAACATGGGGTTGGACTGACCCAACTTGAGACTGTCAATTAGTTGCAACTCTCTTTCTACACATCGTGTACGTTTTGTCCTTAGACCTGAGATTGTCGCATGTACTTGAGATGTGGATCGACCTACTTTGGGGCTATCAGACGCTATTCCATAACTGGGTAGTTATAAAGGTAGCTTTCGGGTTTGTCCTGAAACATGCTGCAAGGCATGGCCAATCAAGATGGGATTTGCCCCTCTCTACTTGAGAGAGATATATCTGGGCCCCTCGAGTGATCGGATCCATAAATGCATGGCCGTGCTACATATGGTTAAGATTTAACCTAGTAAAGGGATTCCGAATCACAGTATCGAGAAAGAGAGGTCAGCTTGGAGCTAGACCAAATATCGTGAGGCAAAGGGAAATACATGTACTAAACCTTGTGATGGTTCGTCCGATATGATCTTTGTATGTGTTTAGGAGTTGGCACGTCTTGCTAGAGGCTTCTACCAACTATTGACAGAATAAGTGTATTTGTGTCATGTCTATACGCATATGAACCTATAGGGTCACACACTTAAGGGGCTGGAAGCCTAATGAGGATTGGATCCGAATTAGACCAGACTTAGGCTACTAATGGGATGCTAATGTAGAATCCCACTAGGGACGCCTATATAAGAGAGGGTGGGGCGAGATGACCAAGGTTAGACCTTAGACAATTTCACCCAGCCGCCACTCCTCACGCCTGTGTTGCACGCGCGGACCTAGCAGTCCAGCATCTGACGCTTCCACATTGTACGTGTGGATACCTCGGAGGCGCTGCATCTGTAGCGCTTGGACGAGCCACTCAAGGGGAGCTGCTCGTGGGACGAGGACAAGGAGGAGATGTGGAACGTCTGCACTCCCTCGACGTGCTTCATCAATTCCGCAACTGCGCGTCTAGTGGTAATCCCGTGATCTATGACAACAGTAATCCTGGTCTACGTGGTAGAAAATTTTGATTTGCACTAGTGTAGCCTACCTGTATACCTACATAAACTTCCGACGGTACATTCCATCGTTGTTGGCTTCTGAATCTCGGACGAATCTCCGGTGTCCATGTCATCTTGCAAGGTGTAGTCCTCTTCCATGCTATCGTATGGTCTCGGAGGGGTTTCCAGCTCACCTCGCGGTATAATAGAGTCGTATTATTTCTCATACTGCTCCATATCCTTCTCGAAGTCTCGAATCTCTTGCGATGTCAGAGATTCCTGAGGGGAACCGGGTGAGCCCGCGTTCTCTTCAATTGCATTGAGAACTGAATCGTTTCCGGCTCCAGCGTCAATAGAGTCGGATCCAGAGCTTACGTGGTATACGAAGCAATGCTTCCTGTTTGTGGTCTCGAGGGAATGGAGCGTCCCGATCTTTGCCTCCAGCTTGCAGTTGAAGCGGGGGCGTCTCTTCAGCCTGATCCTGTACCCTGTGAACATTTTTTCTGCCTCAGCATCGACATAGTCGGATCCGAAGCGAATATACTCCTCATCCATGTATCCAATCTCGACTGGGAGATCAGATTCGGATTTTTCTTCCACCACTTCTTCCACTACGGGAGCGAGATGGGTGGGCTCTGGTTTTTCTGGGACTTTGAACTCTTCCACCTCTTCGGACAGAGTAGATCCAGATTTTTCTTCCGCCGTGGTCATCACCTCAAGGGTGGGTTGGGCGGGTTCAGCGAAACCGAGATAGATATCGATCTCGCCGATGGACATGATTGTGTAGGTTGCCATGGGATCCTTAGACGGAATCTAGGTCTTGTCCAGAAGGATGAGAGGGATATCACTAGCGTAAACCACGCGACACATAGAGATTGTTTCGCCGATTCCTGCTCGCGCATATTCCGCCTGGAACGAAGGTCTGAAGGTCACGGGCCCCACGGTGGGCACCGACTGTCGTCGGATTAATGACAAGTACGCCATAGGGGGTCATAGCGGCCTTGAGAATATGGAGTGTGAGCCGTACGGCGTTCCGGGAGCGATGAGCACAAGTTTACCCAGGTTCAGATCCGACTGTGGTGATCGAATACTACTCCTTCTAGCAGCCCAGTAATATGTCAGCGAGAGCCAGATGTTACAGCGGATTACAAGAGAGGTTCGCCTGTGCGAGTTGGTTGTGGTTGTAGAGATTGTCTTGACCTAAAGGCTCCCATAGGGCCGGTTTATATAGTCACTCGGTACTAGGGTTACAGGAGAAAATTGTCCGGCTACGTTACAGAGTCGGTAACTAGATGCAGCTTGGACTACAAGTAATACTGCAGGCCTAAGTCGGTAAGTCTTCTGGGCCTTGTCGTATCCGAATTGGACTCCATCTTCTTTCCCTGACTGGGCCTCCCGTGAAGCAAATCCCTAACCCGTTGGTGGGTCACCCTGGTCAGTGAGTCCTGTGGGTATACCCGGAAAGTATATCCCCAACAATAGATATATCCAAAGCGGGAGAAGTCGTCAGTGAATGTTGTGAAGGAACCAAAACCATCCACTGATTTCACATTAAACGGACCATAGATATCTATGTGAACAATTTCTAAAACTCCCGTGCTTTGATTTGCACCTTTCTTGATTCTCTTAGCATATTACCCTTTGATGAAATCAATACAATGATCCAGATCCGCATTTGAGAAATTTAAAGGATGAAGAACTTGCTCCTTAATGAGACGCTCGATTCTCCCCCTCGAAATATGGCCTAGACGATAGTGCCATAGTTTCGAAGAAGTGTCATCATCATCGTGCTTACACTTGGTACTAATATTCACATTAGGGGAAGCATTAAATTTACCTATGGAATCACTTAAGGAAACAAGATAAAGTTTGTCTTGTCGGAAGGCAAGACCAACATCATTATTGTCAAACATAATTATACATCTCTTGTTCCCAAAGTCACAGTGAAAACCATCATCATCTAATCATGAGACGAACACAAGTTTTCATCTCATAGAGGGTACATAAAGTACATTACGTAAATGAAGCATAAAGCCGCTATGGAGCATAAGTGTAAACTCTCCAATAGCCTCAGCTTTAGCTTCAACACCATTATCAACTCCAATGGTTCTTTCGCCTCTTCTTAGGGTCCTCTTCGTATCGAATCCATGTAAGGAGTTTGCAACATGAATTGTTGCACCTAAGTCAACCCACCATGTATTGGTGGAATAATTAACAAAAAGGGATTCATCAATAAAGGTTATAACATTAGTACCTTTATTATTGAGCCATTTCATGAACCCAATACAATCCCTTTGAACATGTCTGTTTTTTCCACAAAAACGACATCCATTAGGATCTTTACCATCAGCATTAGGGAGTGCATCTGCATTAGGAGCTTTGTTAGGATTCTTTTGCTGAAAGAACACAAAATATTTCCCTTTATCTTTAAACTGAGCAGGTTTAGGCTTCATAAACTTTTCCTTATTCTAAGATTGCTTGAATTGGTTGACATGGTCAACTCGTCCAGATTTAAGCCTTTCCTCCTCTTGTACACATCTAGCCATCATTTCATCCATGCTCCGTTTAGAATCCATCGCATTGTAATTGATGGTAAACAAAGAGAACTCCATGGGCAAGGATGACATAATAAAATGGACAAGGAAACCTTCAGAGATTTCCATTTTCATTGTCTTAAGTTTAGTGGCCATGTTAATTTTCCTCATGATATGCTCTCTCAGACTCGCAGTTGGATCATAACTTTCATCAATAAGCCTTCTAATGAGGCTTGTTGCATAAATTTTGAATGATCCCTTAAACTGGTCCTCAATCTTTCCAAGGTAACCCTTGGCAGTCTGAGAGTCTGGAACAACTCCCCTCATACTTTGAGTAATGGAGCCCTTAATAATCATGAGGCACTTACAATTTGAATCCTCCCACTTAGTTTTCTCATCATCATAAGCCCTTTTCAGGGCATCATAATTCTCATCACCTTCAGCAGGTGCTATAGGAGGATACTTAAGGAGGGCATAATCTATATTCAGCAAAGCTAAAGTGATCTCAAGATTCTCCTTCCAAGTACCAAAATTTCTACCAGTCAATTGTTCTATGCCATTAATAATAACGGCAATTTGAGAGGCATTAGATGCTGCAAAATAAAACAAATGCTTTGAATAAGCATCACAATTTTATACTTCTTTCATCAATCTAGTCTACATCAGCTTTGGCTAGAAATAGACATGATCAATAAAATTTTGTGATCAAAATATCTGCCAATCAGCTTTGGCCAGAATGACAAATATAAGCCATACTTAATTAGATCCTCTAATCATACAAAATCCTTTTATCAATCCAATACACATCAACTTTGGCTAGAAGTGAGAAGAACCAATAAAATTTCATGGTCAAAATGTCTATCAGTCAGCTTTGGCCATAATGATAGACATAATCCACGCTTAATTTGAGGATTTACAAAAACAAATTTGCATCAAAACATTATCGTTACAATTTATTTGGATAAAACCACAAAAGAAACAACTAAGTATAAAAAGACATTCAAGTATAACACATAATTGCATGGAAAAAGAATAAGATATTTCATACAATTATGTTACATAATTGGCATAAAATATATGGCAAAACTTAGAGCCAAAACTCATTCATATTAGCGCTAACTTATAAACATTAATACTTAAAATATATTCATTTTCTGGGCCCATAAAGAAAATTTTGCCCACAAACCCTAAAACCCCTTTACTAATTTTTAATTTTAATTAAAAAAAGAATAAACTTCCAGACTGGACCAAAACTCAGTCCGTCTCCCCTGGTCCTCAAAGCGGCCCATGTGGCCCGCGATGGCGCTGTGTCAACGTGGAGCGCTTTGTTGGGAAACCCCAAGAGCAAGGTATGATGCAAAGAAGAAGTTTTCCTCAAGAAGAAACCGAGGTTATCAAACCAAGGGAGGAAGGAAACGTCTCAAAGGTGTTGCAAGAAATGTGGAAACCTGCACAACACAAACTCAAGACTTTGCCCCAACTAACAGTGAGGTTGTCAATCTCACCGGTTGCTGTAACAAAGGATTAATTGTATGGCGTGGAAGGTGAAAGAGGTTTGTAGCAAGTAAACAGTAACAGTGGAAGATGTATCAATGGTAAAGATTGGACCGGGGTCCATAGTTCACTAGAGGTGTTCTCTTTAGATAAACAAACATGGCATGTTGGGTAAACAAATTACAGCAGGGCAATTGACGGGACTGAGCAAGGCATAACAATGCAATACTAGACATAAAGATCCTATGAGATTCGATTGGGCAATACAACAATATACATAGACCGCCATCCAACTGCATCTATGACTTTAAGCAAAGTGTGTAAGGTAAACAATCCACTTGTTCCATGAACAAGAGACCGTTGTTTTCTCCCAAGTGGCAACAACACATCTATAACCATAGAGGTTTCTGTCACTTCCCTTGATTAAGTAGAGGCATTAACCCACTATCGAGCATAAATACCCCCTCTTGGAGTCACTAGCAACTACTTGGCCAAGATAGCTACTAACAATGGAGAGCATGCAAGATCACAAACAACACAGACATGATAGAATCAATAAGACAAAACCATTAATCAATCTGACATAGTAATCTCAATATCCATCCGATCCCCGCAAACACAACATGCATGCTTACAAATAGATGAGATATTGATCATGAACGGAGCTCACAAGATCTAGACATGAAAGCACAAAGGAGGAGATACAACCATCTAGCTACTACATGGACCCGTAGTCCAAGGTGGAACTACTCACGCTTCATATCGGAGGCTGGCATGATGAAGAAGAAGGCCTCCGGGATGATCTCCCCTTCGGCAGGGTGCTGGGAAGAGCTTCAGATCACCCCCCTGATCTAGGGACGATGGTGGCGGCAGCTATAGACGGTTTCGTGGGATATTGATCAGGTTCTTAGGGTTTAGGCATCGAGGGCTTCTTATAGACGAAGAGGCAAGGCAGGAGGGAGGCCAGGGGGCCCACACCACCTTGGGCGGGCCACCCTAGGCGCGCCTAGGGGGTCTGCATACAGCCTCCGTCTCTCCTCTGGACTCCGTGTTCTCCTCGATGAAATATTGACTTTGGCTTTTGTCCCGTCCAATTCCCAGAATATTTCCTTACTAGCTTTTCTGGAACCAAAAACAACAGAAAACTGGCACTATGGCAACTTGTTATTAGGTTAGTACCAGAAAACATATGAAAAGCACCTCAAAGTATGGACAAAACGAAGCAAAGAAGATACTAAACAAGCATGGAACATCAAAAATTATAGATACGTTTCCGACGTATCAGCCCGTTAAGCAGCTGAGCACTCCGAGCCGTTGGATGCGATTCAACGGACGAGGATGCGTCGGGTCGGAACAAAACCGACCTACCACGCGAACCCTAGCCTAATTTCCCCCTTCCCTTCCCTCTGTCTTATCACCTGCGAGCGAGAGAGAGCGAGCGGCGGCGGCGACGAGCGCCCGCGCCATAGGAGAAGGCGAGACAGCGGTGTCATCCAGGCCCCCTTGCTGGAGCTGCGTGAGGCTTTGGCTTGAGCGCACCTCCGTCGAGCGGCTCTGGATGACTCCCTCTGTGCGGAGGCGGCGGCGGCGGGCAGGCGTCCCTGCACCGGCATCAACGGCACCATGCCAAGTCCGGCGCCGCGGTGTGCTCCTACGACGGCAAGCGACCCAGAGAGCTCCATCACGGCCCGGTGTGGTGGATGGCAGGGTTGCACGGGCTCGAGCCTAAGCATTCCTGTCAGCTTGAGAGGGTGGCTCCGGCGCCGCCAGCGACGGCAAGGCGTAAGGTAAGTATCCACCACTGCTTAGTCATTGGATTAGGGTTAGGGTTCTTCAATTTAGGAATTAGGGTTAGGGTTCATCAGTAATTGGCGAATTAGGGTTAGGGTTCTTCGATTCGATGAACTAGGGTTAGGGTTCTTCAGGAATTTGAGGATTTTCGATTAGGGTTTGCACCAAAACCTCATTCCCCTTATCAGATAGACATAATCAAAACCCTAGACCCACTGATTCATCTATTAGGGCTTAAACTTAGAAAAAACTGGGGCTAAAACATCAACCTTATTCAGTTCTGAGCAAGAACTTGATCTGAAATCAAAATTCCAGCAACAAAACACTTAAACATAAGCTTAAAACTTCATATCAACAAGAAGAACAACTCACTTAAAGATAAAACCTTAATAAAGAGGGCTCAAACTTGATGCTAGATTGCTCTGATACCACTGTTAGATCCTTTGGATCATCTAGCTCAAGATTAAGCCACAAAAGATAAGATCAGAGGTGTGTACCTTGATCTGGAGGTCTAGCCATGGCCTCCTCTTGATGTGCTTCCACTCCTGTTCTTGATCTTCATCAGTGAGTGGTTCTTCCCGGTGCTTTCAGTCCTTGCTTGATTAGTGAGCATGGAAGAGAGTGAGAGAGAGAAACTGTATCAGTGTCCTTCTCAAACCCTAGGGCCCCTTTATATAGGACCTGCACCAGGGGAACCACACACAATGGATGGATGGTCAGAATGCCCTGATCAGGGCATCCAATGGTTGTAATTAAACAACCCCTAAAAGCCATAATATTGACTTATTTGACTACAAAAAACTGCAGATCACTTATATATCCAACAGAAATGAATTAGTATCGAATTTTTATTGTCAAAGTTTGAAAAGAAAGGGGGACACTGAAGTAAAAGCGCTGATCCTATTATATTGATGGTGGCCGAGAGCGAGAAGGTGCCTATGATCACATTGGAGGCTTGAACCACTCTATCGTTCCATAACAATTATATGCCACCTTTAGTAATTCGCAGGTCTTTAAGAAAATTGCGGCGACCTTTGACCTCCAAGCTGGGACACAGTGAGAGCATCGATGTTTTGAAGCTTTGTTTCTTGTAGACAAACTAGATGACAGGAAGAGGAGGGTCACCGACGACATCACAACGCTTTGTGCAGTTGAGACCTCTTGGTTTCCAACTCATGCAATTGACATTGTACTCTGTCATTTTAGACCATAGCATACATCTGGAAACACGGGAAGCAACAGTTTTGACAGAACTAAATTTTTTTTTTGGAAATGGGCGCATTTATTAACCAAATATTTAATTCTTACACCCGGCCTCTGCATAACTAAGATGCACACAGCCACACGAACGACAGACTAAGACAAAACGTAGATAAGCATTACAAAAAGGTACTAAAAAATAAAAAGTCTAGAATCTAAGATAGATCAATCCTCAGATCATGCGGCCATCCATGTCGTGAGAAAATATTCCTCGCCGTGTCCTCCAATCGCGTACATCCGTTCAGAAATAAGTCGCGAAACTCCATGCGTTGGAGAATATTTCATGATCGAAGGATAGCCGTGGCTCGATAAATAACCTGCAGAGGAGAATACACAATGTTATTAAAAATCTTGTCATTTCTATAAAGCCATAGCGACCATAAAATGGCAAGCGCTCCCACCCTAAACAAGGTTATGTACTTATCAACAATTCCATGCAACCAATTACCAAAAACATTGGTTACTGGACGTGGAGGAGATAAGCCAGAAGATATTTGGATGAATGACCATATAGAACGAGCAAATTTGCACTAAAAGAATAAATGGCGAATTGTCTCATCTTGATGACAAAAAACACATTGTGTACTTCCATGACAATTCCTCTTTACAAGATTATCTTTTATTATAATTATCCCTTTCCGTAGATACCATGCAAATATCTTCGTCTTAAGGGGTATTTTCATTTTCCAAATTTTACTATTATCATCGACTAGGAAATCAGGTTGGACCAAAGCTTTATATAGTGAGCCAACAAAAATTTTACCACTTTCCAGTAATTTCCATTTGAACACGTCAACACCGTCCGACAATTGTATCCTGGATAACCGTAATAATAGATTGTTCCAAGATAACAGTCTAGGTCCGATGAGACTTCTTCTGAAAGACACATTAGGAGGATAGTCCTCCATCACTGTGGAGATTGTATCCCCTTTGTGTCTAACAATTGAATATAGAGCTAGATACTGTTCGCGAAGAGTAGTTTGGCCTAGCCACTTATCTTCCCAAAACCTAATTTGTGATCCATCCTTAATCTCAAAAGCACCAAAACGAAAGAAAATTTTCTTGGTGGCCATAAGACCTGCCTAAAAATGTGAATCTTTGGGTTTCCAAACCACTTGAGACACAGCTTTGGAGCCCACATATTTCCTCCATAACATGGTTTGCCAAACGCCTTCCTCAGTAAGTACTTTAAAAAGCCATTTGCCCAGAAGCACGGTGTTTTTGACTTGCAAATCGTGTATGCCCAGTCCACCAAACTCCTTCGGCCGGCAAACCACATTCCATCTGGCCAGTCGATATTTCTTTTTCTCACTATCCCCTTGCCAAAAGAATCTTGAACGGAAATAATCCACTTTGTTCAAAATCCCTTTTGGCATTTGGAAAAACGAGATCATATACGGTACCATATTAGTAAATACTGAATTTATAAGTACTAGTCTTCCCCCAAGGGATAACAATTTTCCTTTCCAACTATTAAGACGTTTTTGTAGCCTTTCCTCAACAAGTTTCTATTCAGCAATTGTGAGACGCCGATAATGAATCGGTATTTCCCAAATAATTGATTGGAAACTGACCCAGACCACAGCCGAAAAGTTCAGCATATAGGTGGGCCTCGTTTTGGGCCTCGCCAAAACAATACAAATCACTCTTATGGAAATTTATTTTAAGCCCAGATAGCAGCTCGAATGCTGATAATATTAATTTCAGATTCTTAGCTTTCTCCAGATCATGTTCCATAAAAAGAATTGTATCATCAGCGTATTGAAGAATAGAAAGTCCACCATCAAAGAGATGTGGAACTACACCTTCAATTTGACCATCAGCCTTTGCTCTCTCAATAAGGATAGCCAACATATCAGCCAGTATGTTAAATAGTAAAGGCGATAATGGATCCCCTTGTCTCAGTCCTTTCTTGGTCTGAAAGTATTTTCCAGTATCTTCGTTTACTTTAATGGCAACACTACCTCCAGACACAAACGACTGAATCAGAGCACGCCACTCCTCAGAAAAACCTTTCATACGGAGTGTTTGCTGGAGGAAAGACCAGTTAACTTTGTCATATGCCTTCTCAAAGTCAATCTTGAACATTACACCATTTAATTTTTTTGAGTGTAGTTCATGGATTGTTTCATGCAGAATTACAACCCCATCTAGGATATTTCTTCCTTGCATGAACGCAGTTTGAGACGGGCTAACAACATTGTCAACAACCGAATTTAGTCTAATTGTAGCAACTTTAGTGAAAATTTTAAAGCTAACGTTAAGCAAGCAGATTGGACGGTACTGTTGTATACGTTCTGCATTATTAACCTTAGGCAGTAAAATTATGTTACCAAAGTTGAGTCTAAAGAGATCCAATTGTCCAACTTGTAAAAACCCAAACAAATTCATCATGTCCTCCTTGATAACGTCCAGAATTTTTGGTAAAATTCCGCTGGGAATCCATCAGGTCCTGGTGCTTTGTTATGTTCCATTTGAAAAACCGCTTTCTTGACCTCTTCCTCGGTATATGAGATGACAGAACTAATGTTGACGGCACATAGTATAGACCTTGCCAAGGCCAACAGAAGCATCCTCATCTGAATGCAAACAGGCATAGCCATGAAACAAACAGCTAGGGATGGTTTTCATCTTACAGGGACAAACAACGGCAACATAAACTGAAACCGAAGATTGCTCCCTAACATGATGAACTGGAAACACTTCTGGGATTTGACAGTTGGAGTCGATCAGCTTTGCCCTCCAGCCGTGGCCATGTCACCTGCCTGGTCAACCATCACAGCTCCGCCGTTCTCCACCAACCGCCGTTGCGAAGTTGCAATCCATGCGAAACAGCGCCCGCAGCGCTGCGATGGCAATGTCTTGGAAGATGGCCATCTAACATCTGCACAAACTTGGGGATCGCGAGCTCAGTTACAGGTTCTTCCCCTCCAACAATGCCCATGCGAGTCTTGGGCGATCGCTGCACCGGGAATCCTGCAAAGCTTGTAATCCCAGCCAGCGTCTTCCGCGGCGCCGTTGGCGGCCTCCGCGGCGTTGAGTTCAGAGCCTGTAGAAGTGGAGCTTGGACTGGGACAAAGAGTGGAGTGGAATGCAGGGTCGGGACAGAGGAGCTGGGCACATGAACTGGCGTGTCTGGTACAGCGTCTTGCTCGGCCGGCCTGGGTTGGGGAGTGGTTGCGCTCTGGGGTGGCCAACAGCGGCGGTCTAGTTGGTCTAGTTCATGTACATGCCCTATAAAACAAATTTGGAGAATGCTCTTTTAGAGGATCCAGTAGAGTTGGTCTAGTTCATGTACATGCTTGAACCTATAGGTAGCACACAACATAAATGGCTTTTAATGCTTTTACACAGGAGATTACTTAGTACTTTACACTGCTCAAGTTTGTTGTCAAAACAATGGCCCGGCATGTTCCAACATTTTCACGACTGCTAGTTACATAGTACCCCCTCTGTACAATGAATGACAAACCATAAAATAACTGAGTAAAAACTGAAATCAACAAAGACCTGAGGTTTTTTTTCTGAAACTGTAAAAACCCATAGTATTCAAAGACTGATATGTCATACGTGCACGTCTGAAAAATGTAGTTTTTCAAATACAAGGCATCAGATCCTGAATATGTCCTTCTGAATGCCATCTTAAATATTCCGGTACGGACAAATCTGCTGCGTCCGCTCGGAATGCAGATGTGTCACAATGCATGTTATACGTGATGCTTCCATTCAGGTGATAATAAACCCAGTGACTAAACACGAACTTATAAGTGTACATCAAACGAGTAAAAGAATGAATGGGGGTAACAGGTAAATTACCGAGATAACTCATCAAAACTCTTAAGCGCCAAAACTTCATTCTACAATGTCTGGTATCTGATCCTCAAAATTTAGAGGGCAAACAACCTGCCAACAGATCTAGCTCTAGGTAATGAAATTCATTGTACAACACTCCCGTATATATTGCTCGCAAATTGACAGGAAATTCCCACAATGCCTCTCGTGCTCCCATATTTGGTACCTTCAGGAGTGCTGCTTAAATCTGAGCAGCCCCTTAACCTTATTATTTGCCCCTATAGTATTGATGATTTTATGTTCTCAAGCGCCAATGTTCTCGACGCTGGCACCTTTGTTGATCCTTTTAATGATTCCTGCTATAACCTGGTTTGTGACAGACGGGCAAGAAAGTAAATACATCATCATGAACTCTGTAAAGATTACTTATTCCTTCTTTAATGGGCCAGCAATTATCAATAAGCCTTTTACCTTTCCAGGTCCGAGTTCATAGCTCTTCTCAAGGCCTTTACCCAAAAGAGTTGTCACAGTAGTCTCCCATTGCACGGGAGATGTTACCTGTTTCTCCACTTGTCAGTCACGCACAAGTCATTGTAATAAGGCTGTGACACGAACTCAAGTTTAGTCTATACCTGCTGTGCCAAAATCTTCTTGATCGTCTCAGGATCTGAGTGGGGCTGTGCATCGACATTTGAGATTACTGGGATTCTTGGTGATCTGATCTCTGTAGCAGCCAACGCAGATTCCAATCGTGAGACAGCAGGTTGCATGAAGCTTGTATGGAAAGCACCAGCAACAGCTAGGCGAACCTGGTAAGATAATGGCCAACTAAATATAAATCGTTGATGACTATGCAAAAAAAGGAAATAATTTTCTATCAAGCCTCCTGATAAGACAGTAACAGAGCAATCACTTTTCATAGGCCCCCAAGATAAGACACTGTTTAAGTTTTACCTCCTACGCTCAGAAATATATGCCATTCCAGAATGTATGTAGTGAAAATTTCTTTGCATTTACCACCAATACAAACAAAATCTATTTACAGCGAGCAAAGGAAAATGGTACAGTCAGATTTTCATCAACTGTACTCTTGTAATACTATTTATTGTCTCCATGGTCTTTGGCAAACAAATTGCCATGAAAATCTAAGGACAAAGTTGTGTAATAATGTAGACGTACAAAATGGCTTATATTTTTTAACAATGGAACACTATTCAGTAAAATGACCTTCCAGAGTTTCAGTTTTCATTACCACTTTCAATGACGATGACCATTCCATTGTAGGTATTAACAAATGTTTGCATACATGAGCCACTGCCTGAAATTGGATACATGGGAACACTAACCGTCATTCTGGCCTTAAAGGATTTTGCTTTGGCTTCAACTGCTTCAATACCCTTCACACCACCAGAAACCGCATAGTTACCCTGCAGTAAAGTATTACCATGTTGAGTCCTTAGGAAGCCGCAGTAGGGAACTAATAGCATCAGAGTCAGGAAAGACTTACAGGACACAGAAAATTTGCTATTTGAACCTTTTCCTTTTCATCCACGTCCTCATTTGCAGCATCACATAACTGTTGCACCTTTTCTGAATCTAGACCAATCACACTAACCATCGCACTGTTGGCAGCATCTGAAGCATCCTAAACAGATAATGAACATTAGAAACCAATTTGGGAGGTCAATAACTCAAAAGTACACATCTACACTAATATAAAAGGACCCAGAGGGTCTGATCCAAACTAGACTGTTCACATGCCTAGATTCAACATCTGACGTCGTCCCAATGATCTATTGTCCGTCAGCCCGAAACTTCTCCTAATCCCACGATCTGAAAATATCCCCCAAAATCAGGCACGCCACCGCATCCCAATGACCCTCCACCATCGCAGTTGCCATCTCCCCACCACTATCCTCTCCTCGCTGCACTCGTGCGCGGCAGCCCTCCTCCACTCCCCGTCGTCACGGTCAGCAGAACCACCGCCGCCATCAGGCCATCGTCGCGCTGCCTCCACACCCCGTCTTTGCGACCAACATGAACACAGATTAGCGAGAGGAGTCATTGGGTTGCTGCTGCTGCATATGTTTAATTGTTTAAGCTCTAATTGTTGCTACAGTCATGGTGTTTTCTTCTGTCCGATTAGGGAAGGTTCAAGCCCTGATGCTGAATTATGAAAGTGCTGTGGAAACTGACAACATACGTGGGTTTAAAGTGTGATCCGAACAATCATTGTAATTGGCTTTAGGAGGTAGCTTTCCAGCCCGCTGTTTGCCTTCTTGATATTAATAACATGAGCTGGCCTTTCATTTTGTTGGCCTAGACATCCATTCACACTCAGAGGTCTAACGGTGGTGATGTTGGACGTGGAGATTTAAATGACATTTTGGTTTATTCTCTTGATGTAGGTCTGTGCCTGGC
This sequence comes from Avena longiglumis, assembly GCA_030063025.1. Taxonomy (NCBI): domain Eukaryota; kingdom Viridiplantae; phylum Streptophyta; class Magnoliopsida; order Poales; family Poaceae; genus Avena; species Avena longiglumis. The sequence goes on from CP125976.1 coordinate 526,373,998, forward strand.
TAAAGGAGATTGAGGTAATTAATTGTGATGAACAGAAAATATCTCTATTTTGTTTTCAATTTTTTCCTGTTCATTTTCTACTGAAAAAAATAACGAGCAGTGCTACTTGATTTGAGCTTTATTTGTATCTTCTTATGGCCACCTTGAATGAGGTATCATTTTGACAACCCTTTGAAGACAGAAAAGAGTATATCATGACAACTGATACATCAACTAAATTGCCCAGAGAAATAATTTGTCTTGCAAGAACTACTAGCAGTCATGAAACTGAGCACATAAAATCAGTTCGTTACAGCTCAAGCTATCAAGTTTCTGCAGCACGGGGTGACTATTAATTGTGACACTAGGATGGAACGTTAACATGTTGATTTCACAATGATATCAGAGTGGTCTTTCTTCAGGCTAGCTACTATCAATTCAGATTGTTATTAGTACTATTACTTTTTCATATGTCCTTCCAGCCAGTCTGCAAGTCAGGCTTAGTTATGGTCCAGTTAGTATCTCATGTTCATCTTGATCACCATATAAATAGTAGTGCTCTTAGCATCAGTAACCACCTTTGATCGATCAGTTTGCTGTTTGCAGAGGAAGCTGGATGATCAGCATGCCAAGAAGGTGAAGAGGATGCAGAGCAAAGAGCGCGGTTGGAAGAGCGGGTCTGCGAGAGCGGTGTGATTTTGACAAGATCTTCGCTCACAATGACATGTGCGTTCTTTTAGGATTGTGGTAGCTCCCTATTTCTATTCGTCACATATGAGCTTCTTTATTGTAGGTCTGTACAATCAGCCTTTGATGGATATCAATTATGCAATTACGTTTACACTCTTGGGATATTTAGATGGCGCCTCATGTTCGTGGCAGGCGTGGCAGGCCTCCTGGTGTTGCACGTAGAGGGCGTGGCGTGGTAGGTCTCCGGCTCATGGCCGGGGAAGTTAGCGTAGGTCTGTTTGAGGTGTTGTTCCTCCCGTGCTACCGGTGTGCGGTATCTGCTTATTCATTCAGCTTAAACTAATTGTTGCAACTCATGTTATCTACGGAGTGTCATTTTCTCACTCTTACTATATCCATATGTTTGCAGCAGTTGGGCACATCGTCTTGAATTTAGCTCAATCCTTTATGGTCATAAGGCAAAATTTTCCAATTCAGTTACTCTAGCCTTTTCTATCAACAAAAATGTTGTTTTAGCTTTGTGAATTGCGATTAGATGTTTGCAATACATGGTATTGTGGATTTTCTGCTTTCCATTATCTTCTCTTAAAATGTCTGCTAGAGAAGGGTCGCTTATTACGGTCTTTTCCCAGCTCTTCACCTGCTTCTCTTCCAAATCTATAGACCCGTCTATCTGCAAACTGAACTGATACCATGGCCTGTTTGTGAAATTTAGATGTTGGTACCTCAGACATGTTTCAGTGTCCAGGATTCTGATGATTTCAAATATGATATTTTTTAAAGTTGTTCCTTGCCTTGGTGTCTTGAGGATGGGACTATTCGTTCTCATTTCTGCTCCATTTGCGAAAAGATTTTCTATTGCTCCTCGGCTGCTTGGTTTTCTATTGGAGAAGATTTCGTCCAGCGTGTATGGCCGTGATCCTTGAGTACCTGTTCTGTTGGCCCATTCTTCTGGTCGGCAGCATTCTGTTCTGCATCCTCCTGCACCACGTTGTTCTGGATTGCTTGATGTGCCTTCTTCTGTTAGTTTTCGCCCGCTGCTCCCTTCAATTTTGCCGGGTGGTAGCTGTTTCAGAAAGCTCAGTTTCGAAAACTGAGTTTATGTATTGGTTCTTACTTACTACAACAAAATGTGGGATAATCATCTAAACTCCATATACAGGGATATCACAAATTTCTCACGATTACCTTAACTGTCATGGAAGCTTATTGATTTGAATTTTTATGGGGCCGTACTGTACGGAGGTGTGATAAATATCACATGAATTGCTCAAAACCCACACTTAGAGAGGAAGTGGTCCTTGGCAACTTTTTCTTGCGTTACCCTCTAAAAAAAGATTTCATGGAACATTTCCCTAAGAAATGGGTATAAGTGTGAATCCCTTTTGCCATATGAGTGCATGGATCAGGGACGCTATCATAGGGTAAACTCTGCGGATCGATTTCAGTGGCTCAATGACACTCCTTATTCCTTAGCACAACATGGAGCCCTAATTTTGTGTGAGTTCTTTCTATATGTTCATCGCATCAGAAAACTATCAGTATACTTCACCCCACTCCTTAATCGAATGTGTGGGAAAAAAGTACACCCGAAAGATGTGTTGAAACTCAAAAACATTTTGTTCCACCTCAACAGTGTTGTACGAGAAGTAATTCTTGGCTTGAATTACAATGTTTTTCTGTGGCGTCGCATAATGAGCCAACAAACAGTGATAGGTTAGAACCTTAACATTACACCTGGATTGAGCACAAGTTATATGGATATTTTATAAGTACATTATTAAACCCTTTGTTAACTTTTTATATTAGTGCATTATTAGACATTTGTATCGTGTGGTAAATTAGGGTGAGCGGAGAAATTCCTTGGACTAGCAAAGAATTCCCTCAGATTACAAGCGCATTGCACGTGCATGATTACTAGTATATTATTGGACACTAACCTGCATGGCTTCTCCTCTAAGCTTGACAAGCTTCAGACCATCTTCAAAGCTACACATTGAAAACTGTTTAAGCACACATACTTGACATAGTGAAAAAACACAAGGCTATTGGGCTATTAATTTGATCATGTTGTCACGGGTATAAAATATTGAACATGACGTTCGCCAAGATTAGATTTAACATACACTCTGTGCTAGCTGCATCATGATGGAGAATTTACATCCTTATATTTAAAACAAAAATGCATAGTTTCATTAGAAGAACAAGGGAAATACCTAAAAACACCAGCAAATGCAAGCGCAGTATATTCTCCCAAGCTCAGACCACAGGTGACATCTACAGAGTCAATTACTGATTGACCTTCTTCACGTGCACGTAGCACCTCAACAGCTGCAAGGCTGGTGACATATATAGCTGGCTGCAAAATTGTTTTGTTCAGCAATCAGAATATACCTCATAAATGACAAGATCTGGAACCGTGTCTGAAACAGATCATCATTGGCACTCTAATGTATATGTAGAATAGCTCGGAAAAACAAAATGCAAAACAATCTTGTGGACCAACTATTTTACAAAATAGGAAACTGCAAAGCACAAAGATTGGTACCAAAAAAACATATTTAGCACTGGAAATGACTGACCGCATTCAGCACTTATATGTATTCACCGTTGGAAATTATATTGTGCCAAATGATCACTAAGGAAACATGTTTCAATAGTTCACAATAAGTAGAAGTTAAGGGCAGACACCTAAGAGAAAACTACTTGCATGGATATGAAATGGAATAATATAAAATACAGTGGGAGCGAAAAGTTTGAAATCCACAAACCTGACTGATCACTGTTGAGTTCAGCTTTTCTTTTGGTCCGTCAATGCAAAGATTCAATAAGTCATAGCTACATTCAAAATTAAATTAGCATGAGCACTCGTTGTTTTCCCATTTGGAACTGTTATGAATATCCGTTAACTTTAAAGCACAAGTTTGCTAATGGAGGCAAACACGTAAATCATATCAAGAGTTTTGTAGATACCCAAGTATATCGTTTAGCCTTAGCAAACAGTTCATAGCTGCTCCAACATTAAGGGCTTCTTTACCCATTCCGACTGCCTGAGCACCCTGTAAGAAGAAGAAAGCATAAATAAAACACGCATAGATAATGAAGTAGATCGCAACAAATGTATTAAGACCCAAACTATGTGTGTGTGGCGCATGAAAATTGCATCATAAGGAAAATGCCTGTTTGTAATTAAAATAATCTCCTACAACAACCTAATAATCACAAACTAATCTCGTGATCCACGTAGACTGAAACAGTGAAGTAATCTTACGGAGCTGGTACAGAACCATTCGGTTCAGATGAACCCAATAAGATACATCAAACCTTCATTACATTAGTCTGATATTGCTAATTAGTAGAAGATCACACAACAACACCAAGAGCTGACCCGAATGATTTTTTGGTTTTAGCTTCGCCCATGCCGATTCGTACAGCTAACCAAATTAAATTAGCATCAACTGAATAAACACTTCCCATTACCAAATATTCCATCAGATAAGCCACCTTTGCTAGATTATATTATATCAGCTTGACCTGATACCAGTAATTTCAAAATTCAAACACACTCGCACGGATAGTTGCATAACGATCGCCATTCCAACAACCTAGCTAGTACAATTCCGGCTCTCATAGTGCCGTGTAGTGTATCAGATACGTACCTGGCCGGGGAAGAGGAATGCGGTTGTGGGCTTGTAGTCGGCGAAGAGCGTGTCGGCGCCCGCTGCCACTGCTGACCCGAGGCTCACCCGTGTAGAGAACCGAGATCTGAACGGCACCCTGACGGCCGCCGCCGGGCTCCGCGCGCTCGGGCCGGCGAGCGGGCTTGGCGCGGAGGACCTGAGCAGGGCGAGCGTGGAGGCCATCGGTGACTCCGGGCGGAGGCGGCGAGGAGAGAGGCGTGGGAGGCAAGGAGGGCGAAGGAGCATGCGGGTGCTACTGCGAGCTTTGTAGCTGGCGAGTAGCGGGGCGGAGGCGGAGCTCACGAGGATTAGAGAAAAAAAAAAGGACGCCTCTAGGGAGGGCACAGGCGCTCGATGGGCAGAACGGGCGCACCCTCGCTACACTGACTCGTCATCCCCAACCTCCCCTGCTCGTCTTCCCAACTCACCCGCGCGCAGGCGCGCTTCCCCCAACCACCCAACAAAGCGCCTCCCCCGGACACCCACCTAGAGCGCTGCCGCTGGCTATCCACCGCACCCCGCCATCAGGAGCACCACATCTACCGCGCGCGGCCAAGGGGGGCAACTACTGTGGGGCAGGGAGGCGCCGCAAAGTAGTGGGGAGGCGGCGAACGGCGGAGAAGTGCGGCGCGGCGACGGGCGAGCGAGATTTTTTTCTTTAGATCAAAAGGGATATACTCCCCCGTTCCTAGAGCATGACTAGCACCCATAAAAACGCGACTACAGGCCCCTTTACTCACGATTTTCGCGAGTTCGAGGTTGCAGGTTGCGGGTAAGTCGCTGATCTGCGTCGAATGGTTACTGACCAATAATGCTAAGATTACGGATGAATCGTTACGAGAAGTGACTTCCGGACGAACGTGGCGTGCTTTTTGTTGAAACACCCCTGCCGACTGGTGGCGGTCCACAATTATGGGAGAAAGGTAGAAAAAGCGCGCGCATGAAAGTAGATGAAACAGAACTTTATTGATAACTCTCGGTAAACTCCCGTATACGTATTGTTCCTCTATTTATAGGCTATAAAGGAGGATCACGATCGCGTGCAACCCTAGCTGGTAGGTCACACAGGTGGGCCTTACCGCCAGCTTCCCAACACTCCCCCTGGGTATCTTATCTGTATAACCATGGCTTAAACTCCGAAAAACCCAGTGGGAAAAAATATGGAGAAATGCACACGGTATACTTCTTGCTATGTTGCACGAATTGCCTCATTAAAAACCTCATGTGAGAAACTTCATAAAAACTCACTAATGGAAAAAAAGTATAATTCACTTAACTATAAAGTTAAGTACTCAATCATCGGGATCAAGATTTCAGCGATGAGTTTGTGAAGATTCTCTCCTTGAACCTTATATCTCCCTAAGTCTCATCATGCCGATCCCTCGGACACATCTCTCGAAAGAAGACGCTGGCAATGATTTAGTGAACAAATCAGCGAGATTTTTACACGACTTAGTATGCAAGACTTTCACTTCGTTCATCTTTTGCAACTCATGTGCATAGAAGAACTTGGGGTTTATATGCTTTGTGAGGTTGCTCTTCACGTAACCCGTCTGGACTTATGCAACACAAGCGGCATTATTTTCATAGATAATTGTTGGGGTTTGTACGGTGTTCAGTCCACATGACATCTAGATGTGACTAACTACTTGTCGAAGCCATACACATTCTCGTGATGCTTCATATAATGCTATGATTTCCGAGTGGTTCGTCGAATTGACACAAGAGTTTGCTTAGACGATTTTCAGGAAATTGCCGTTCCACCACAAAGGAAAACATATCCAGTCTGCGACTTGGATGTATGCGGGTCCGAAAGGTACCCAGCATCTGCATAGCCTATAACAGATAGTTCTTGGTTCTTTTGGTAAAACAAGCCAAGGTCCTTTGTCCCTTGTATGTACCTAAAGATGTCTTTAACGCCTTTTCAATGCCTCTTGGTAGGCTCAGAACTGTACCTTGCAAGCAAATTGATGGCGAATGCAATATCCGGCCGTGTACAATTTGCGAGGTACATAAGTGCGCCAACTGCACTTAAGTAGGGGAATTCCGGTCCCAATTTCCTCCTCTTCTTTAGGCTGAGCGGGTCCTTGTCTTGCTGCAAAGACCTTCCGACCATCGGGGTCTTAGAAGGATATGCCTTTTCAAACCCAAATCGTTCCAACACCTTCTGGGTGTAGGCCGACTGGTGAACTAGAATCCCAGCAGGGGAATGCTCAAGTTGCAGACCGAGGCAGAACTTGGTTTTGCCTAAGTCTTTCATCTCGAATTCCGACATTAGGTAGGAACTCGCTTCCTCAATATCGTCAGGTGTACCAATTATATTTAAATCGTCCACGTACACCGAGATAATACAGAAACCATCCTAGGATCTCCGTATAAAAACACATGGGCAATCTTCATTGCTCGCGTAGCCCTTCTGATGAAGGAAATCGCTCAAACGATTATACCATATCCTACCTGACTGTTTTAGTCCATACAATGACTTCTTAAGCTAAACACTGTATAAGCTCCTGTTTGCTCTATCCTGGTTCGGGACATGGATGCCTTCTGGTACTTTCATGTATATGTCTGAATCCAAGTTACCATATAGGTAAGCGGTGACAACATCCATTAGTTTCATTTTTAAGTCCATGTTTACTGCCATTGAGATCAAATATCTAAAGGTAATTCCATCCATGATAGGGAGTAAGTTTCCTCAAAGTCGACACACAGTCATTGAGTGAAACCTTGAACGAGCCTTGATTTGTACCTTACTACTTCATTATTCTCGTTTCTCTTTCAAAAAACCCACTTATGGCCAGGCGAATGTGGGGAGGAGTTAGACAAACAGGTCCAAATACCTCTCTTTTGTTTAACGATAATAATTCAGCGGTAATTATACGCCAATCTTTCCAATTTGACCTTTTCTTGCAATCGTGGCGTGTTAGGCTCAGGGTCAAGATCTATGATTGAGGCAATTTTCTTGGCAAAATTAACGTCGACATTTGCCATGGCTCGGTTGTATGACTCACCCGAATTAACATAGTTAATGGCCATTTCGTCATGGAGTGCATCAGGCACATCCTCTTGCTCCACCGGATTTCCCAATCCAGGAGCTAGGTCCTTTAGCTTTCCCGCTCCGATGTGTGCGCACACAACTTTGCTGGGTATTTCCGATATAGGGAAGTTCAAGTCCGGAATTTCGTGCACTGAAATATCCGTACTCGTGCCAGGTCTCAACTGGCTCCCCTCAATAGGGCAGACTGTAATAAATCTCTCTTATCCTTTTTCTTTGGGCGTCCCCGGTTACTTGGGATTTGAGAAACCGGAATCCGCGTCATCTTAGGCCTTGGAGCAGGAGCGGGTATACCATCATTTTGCTTTGGTATTTCAACTCTTTCCGGTGCATTGCATGCATGCACATGCGACTTTGTCACAAGTCTTTAAATCACTAAAATGATCGGGCAGTTGATTCGCTAGGGAGTGCAAATCTAGTATTTTTTGGACTTCTCTATTAGTCTCAACAGTGCGCGGGTCATGAGCGTGGATCCCCGTGGCTTTCCACGTGATTTCTCGACTTTTGTCATCCAGTGGTTGATTACCTCCCCCCAAAGTCGGAAAAAGATCCTCGTCAAAAATGCAACAAAAGCGGGTCGTGACAATCCTGTCAAGGGTCCAAGAACACGATTATGGACACGTCTCATAACCAACGTATATCCCCGACTTACGGGCGGTCCCATTGCTGATCGTTGGGGTGGTGGTATAGGTACATATACAGCGCGAACCTACGGAGGTGGGAAATTTTGGTGACCCTTGCGCAAGTTGGATGGGAGAGTGGATGTTGTAGGCCGATGGTCGAAAGTTGATGAGATTAGCGGCGTGTAACACGCGTGTCCCCAACATGTAGTTGGTAAATTACAACCACGAAGGAGTGGTGCAATGAATTTAATCCTTTTAATCAATGCCTCCGCAAGTCCATTTTGAGTGTGGACATGCGATGCAGTGCTCAAGTTTGATTCAGTTGCCATGCAATAATCATCGAATGCCTTTGAAGTAAATTCTTGGCATTGTCCATTGAATAGACTTTAAACGATAATCGTGAATTTATTCCTTATTTATATGATCTGGGAGATCAACTTTGCAAAAGCATGGTTCCTTGTTGACATGAGCAAACATTGGACCATTTAGAGGAAGCATCGATGAGCACCATGAAGTGCAAGAAAGCCACGAGAGGGGCTGAATTGGACCACATATATCCTTGAATACGTTCCAAGAACGCAGAAGTTCATCCTTCACCTTTAGGGGGACGGTCTAATGATCAATTTCCCGTGGCGCATGCGAGCATATGAAATCATCGGGATTCGAAATTTTCACATTAACATTATGACCGCTCGAGTTGTTAATTATATTTCTCATCATCCTAAGACCGGGGTGGCCTAACCTATCATGCCAAAGGCGAATAGTTGAGCTTCTAAAGACAGTCTTAAGGGTAGTGTAAATAGGTGGTGCTACTATCTTAGTGTAGTACAACCCAGAGCTAATGAAGGAGTCTTTCGACAACATGTTTACCATTTTCGTCGCTTGGTAATGAGTAGGAACTCCTTTCCATTATCATCATCATCGGTTTCTACATGGAAACCATTGCGCGGATGTCTCTAAAACTTAAGAGAGTCGAGTCGACTCGGATACAACAATGCCTCTTCAATGATCATAGTTGTTCCATTTGGGAGTATGATGTTGCTCTTAGAGCCAACTACATTCGGACCGCAGCCGGCGATCGTCATTATGTTGCCAGGGTTTTTGGTAATGGACTCAAAATACTTTGTTTCTCTCAAGATGGTATTTGTGGTGCCGCTATCAGCAAGGCACGTTTCCTCCATTTGGGCGCCACACGCGTTCTAAAATATAGTGCCTAATTAATATAATGGAGCGAGGAAGTTGCTACATCAAGTAAGTAAAACACATAGATATTTCAGAACATCACATAATCAAATAATGGAATAGATGAATGAAATAAATGTCATCCAATCGCCGAAAACAAATAAATGTTATGCTCTCATAGAGCTTACAACCATATCGAAAAATTGTATCTAATTATTACGAAAAAGGAATCATCACAACAAAATGAGCTCAGGTGGATTCTGCGAGGAAATCACCAAGCTCATCCAGTATCTCAAGGTCAGTGGGCGGCTCTTCGTTGGCCATCATCATGGACAAGGGGCCTAGCTGAGCTGGCGGGGGCACAACGTGCTCAACCTCCATGGGCACAGCGGCGTCCGTGGGGACCGTGGGGACCCGAGGTCTTGCCACTTGTCTTCGTCCTGCGCCACTCGTGCGCGACATTACCAGGCGCCCGCTCGGGCGCCATGGTGCCTCAACACGGACAAGATGCGCCTCGCGCCTTCTTGTTGGCCTTGAAGCGTCCACGCGTGTTTAGGGGCCAAACACTGGAGAAGTGAGTCTTGGAGCCACGGCGGAAGCAATCACGGGGCCTCGCCTCCCTTGCCCGCGTTGCTTGGCGGGTTGGAGGAGTTGGGGCCCTTCTTGCCTTCTTGCCTCTCTTCTTGTGGATGGGCTTGCGCACCTTGTAGGCACCAGCATTGGCCTCATGACTTGGGCCCCTGCGAAGGGTTGCGGAGAAGTTCTTTTTGAACATTATCCTGCACCTCGGCCACCAGAGCATCAATAGCGCTGCATATTCCGTGAATCCTTCTGGCGAAAGTTTCGAGGATCGGATGTTGTCCGGATGGAGCGTGGAGAGGGTTTTGTCTATCTTCTGGCGATCGGTGGTCTGGTCCCACGGTGAAGAATAGTACAAATCCGGTGCAACTGAGTTGTACTCTCCCGTCTTGAAGTCCGAAAACCTCGGGCGTATCCAATCGCCTCACTTTGTGGCTGAATGGTGTACTTCAGCTAGAGAACCGCTTGTTGAGGGCGGTCCAAAGGGCAGAAGCACTCCGTTCTGCCATGTACTCATTCTTGAGAGTCTCACACATGTGATGGCGGAGGAAGTGCGGGACTTTGGCGTTATCCGCCGGGATGGTTTTGCTGGGGGCCGTCGGGGTCCCCTCAATCAATGCATCCTTGATGCATCGGCCCTCAAGGACGATCTCAACGTCCGAGGCCCAAGTCAGTTAGTTAAGCCCATCCTGGGTCAACTCAGGAACTTCATGGTGTGATTCCGGTCATCTGCAATTTATGCAAAGTGTGTAAGATTACAGCAGGTAATCGGTTGCATAAATGCGATAATCGATACAATAATTCAAATATGACGGCGTTCCAAAATTTAATGTAAAAGACAAGCTATCTATGAGATACAAAGTATTAAAAACATGCGGTAATTAATAACTATAGTAAAACATAGTGCAAAAGCTTGTTTAAAGTCGGGCCAAAAACATAGCCAAAAACGGTCCAAGAGCCCCGCAAACGCGTGTTCCCACGCCCAAAATCGACACCAGAATGACTGAAAAACGCATGTCGTCAGGTGGACCGCCCACCCACATCGTCCTGCCCAGCAGAGCGAGCAGTGTGCTCTCGAGTGGCGGCGGCGGCGAGCGGCGGCAGGAGGGCGAGTGGGTGGGGCGGCATCTTGCAATGCGGCCAGCCAGCGTCGCCAGACGGACAGCCTTGACAGCTGGCGGGCGCCGGTGGCCAGCCTGGCGCGCGTGCGGCAGCACTTGCGCAGCGGCTGGTGTGGCGGCGGCGCTTGGCGCCAGCGCAGCACCACGGCAGCGGCCCTGCCGCAGCGCCAGCGGTCCTTGGCGTGGCTTTCGGCAATGGCGGCGCCCACTCGCTGCGCGGCAGCGCAGCGGCCTGGCGGCATGCCCGCAGCGTCGGCGAGTCTAGCGGTAGCGGCGGCCGCAGGCGGCGTGGCGGCAAGGCTGGACACGCGCGACGTCGCGACGGGCTCGGCTGGCAGCTGGTCCTCGATAGTCTGCGCGTAGATTTCAACTTCCGATCCCATCGATCCATAGAGCAACTACCGACCTCAACCAGCTACCAGCCCAGGCGGGCGGGGAAGTGTGGGCGTACCGGTCGCCGAACGAACGAACATCCCGGCCACGACGGCATGCATGCATCTGCTGCGGCATTACTGTCACGCTTCTTTGCGCAGATCGGGCGGTCAAGTCGGTCGGGCCGCAGCCTCGCAGGGGCAGGGCATATCCGATGGTGGACACGCATACGTAGCTTGGGTTTGCGACCGGCGGCGGCCGGCATGCACGCAGCAGGCGCGCACGCGTTCATGGCAGTTTAAAGAAAAGTCCAAAAAAAACTGTAGATCTAATCGATCTAGTAACTAAACGGCCAAGATCAGTCCGATCTGATAAAAAAATAGATCGGCACAACACGTGCACTGGTACAGTCAACAAGTTTCTGATCCGGGAGTGACTAAATCGACATTGGTCGGCGACAGCAGGTCAGCTCGACTCCCGAAAAGAAAAATCCGTACCTCAGATGGGATCTGATCTAAGATCTGAACGCAAATCTTGAAAGGAAATTGCGAGGCGAATTCATTTTTGTGATCAGATTTGTGTTACCTTCAACGGAAGCCTGTGTGATGCAGGCTCGGCGGTGGCTTGACGGAGGCTCGACGGAGAGACACGTGCTGATAACGTGTTGGAACACCCCTGCCGACTGGCCGGTCCCGAGGTTGTTCCACACCGGAGAAGAAGACTAGAAGAAGGCACACACAGTACAAAGTAGATGAAACAGGGAACTTTATTGATAACTCTCTCGGTAAACCGTACACAGATTGTTCCTCTATTTATAGGCTAAAGGAGGATACGATACCCACATGGGCCAACCCTAGCCTGGTAGAGGCCACACCGAGTGGGCCTTTACCGGCCCTGTTTCCCAACACTTTTATTTGTTCTCCGCTGAATTCTCAGAGCAACGGTCTGTGCCTAGGCCAATCTCCTGAAACCATGACGGCGTCCATAAGTTTCTTCCTTAACTCTCTTTCGTAATTGTAGCATTACTGGTTACTGACCCGTAAATGAGGGATCTAGACAGATTTTTACGTACAAAAGCAATATGTATAAATATGCAAATATTTGATATATAATTCATAGTTTTACATCAATATAACAAAATAGTTCACAACAAATTCATACGCAAATAGTTCAAGGGAGAATCATGCAAGGAAGAATCATGAATGTGAGTTATTACCATCCTCAACCGAGGCACCTCCGATTCCACTTAGAGGAGCTAGACTTTTTTCTCCGTGATATCCGCAGTGGTCTCTTTCCACCACTCCAATTGTTGCTCATTCATGTCCTTGGTGGACAACATCATTATCTCCCTCTCTTCGACCAAGAGATTCTTCATAGCCTTTGGCTTTTTTCACATTGAGCTTCAACTCCTCCAACTCGGCCTTGCACCTAGCATCTTCTCGTGAGGCTTCCACCTTTCCAAGCTCCACCTCTTTCTTCCTCAATGTGCTACCAGTAGCGCTTCCCGGTTTGATTTGTTCCCGCGGCCGCATCCATTCCAACTTGAGCCCAAGCACGTCACAAAGTTGCATCCTCTATCTCCGTGTAGTTAGAAGTTCTCTTCTTCTTTAGCTTCACCTCGCCCGCAACATCAACCTCCGTCACCTCTTACTCCTCGGCATCACCCTCTTCATCATCTTCGGTCACCTCTTCCTCCTCTGCATCATCCTCTTCCTCGTTGTCGAATGGAGCGAGTGGGGGATCATCGGTGTTCACAGTCGTCTCATTCAAGAGATCCATGAATGCCGCATGTCCATTGTTGCTAAAATCAGAGATAAATGTCATAGTAAATCGATTTTGGATTCATTGGACTCGGAGTACAAATTGACATACCTTTGCGGCATCTCCTCAAGCACGTGCAGGGCGACAACAGGGGAAGACGACACCGGAGAGGTAGTGGTCGACGGGAGGGCGCTACGCTGGACCGGTCTCTTATGCTTCGTCCTCGGCCCGTCGACTGCGATTTTGGGCGTGACACCCTCTTCGTGTTCGGATTTGGCGTCAGCGCAGGGGAAGGGGCGGGGGCCGGTGCAGGGGCATCCGCGGCAGCTGGGCCAGCTCTTGGTTGCGGGACGAGGTGTGTTCCCGTCCACTTCTTCTTCACACTGGTGGCGGTGACCATTTTCACAACGTCGTCGTTCGTCGGAATCCCTCCGCCAGGCCCTGAATATACGGTCAACGCCGGAGAGGATGGTTGTTGTGGATTGCCTCTAGAAGTGAGCGGGGCCGATTTGAGGTCCATGCCACTGGGATCCGGCCACGGTGTTGTAGGAGAAGATGGGGGCGTGGAGGTCGACAGCGGCTGGGCGGGACGGGGGAAGAGCTGAAACTAACTCGCACGCAAACAACCTGTGGAGTGCGGGTCTCGTCCGGGTCGGCCTCCCAACCCTTGTTTGTACAGGTTGACGGGCGATTTTTGGGCCGACCCTCAAATTTCTTTACGGATCACAACATTTATGGGTGCTGATCGGCGATGTTTCTTCGCCAAAACCCGTAAACTGGCGGTTATTATAAGGGTTTACCCCTTTTACAGGTGTTGTTAGTCATTCTCTTACACACAGTAACAACGAGTAAAGGACTAAAACGTAAACAGCTACCAGGCTTTTTTCAAAGCAACTACATCTGACAGAGAAAAAACTACCACAAGATCAACTGCTAAGCCATCAGACACAAAAGAAGCACCTAGCTATGCAAGGAGAGAAAGAACACCACAACACCAGGGGCGGGGATGGACCTCAAAACACCACATGGATCAAGTCCTCCTCGTCTGAGTGTTCCTGCAGATAGTCTAGCAACACTTTTCCTCCATGCACCTTTCTCAGAGAAGTGGTCTTCTAGGTAGAAACCCAGCCAAAATACGGGCAGGTCATCACAGGGGAGCCTCATCGGTCTTTCGAGATTTTACAGCAGGCGATCTATGAACTGAGAAGTTTCTCCTCCTCCTAGTTCCTGGAATGGGACCTTCCAATTCCTTAGATAGGAAAGCACAAAACCCACACTTGTTTCATATTTATCCACGTAGATCTATTAAACACTAGTCTATTTCTAGAATTCCACAACCTCCAAAGAATAACTACATAAACTACATTAAAATGTAAAAAAAATTTAATATATAACCATTTACTAGCTACTGACTCATAATCAGAGACCTGAATATGAAAGATCATAAAAACATCATACCGAAACATCCTAGCAATAATGCAATCAAACATCAGGTGATGAACTGATTCTATCTCCTTACAAAAATCACATTCTAAAGGCTTTGGGATACCTCTTGCTCTTAGATTATCTCTAGTCATGATCATATTCTGGGAAAGGAGCCACAAAGAAATATAGACCCATGGTGGGATTTTTAATTTCCACACAGCAGGTAAGAAAATTTGATTGACACCTATGAAGTTAATAATAGAGTACATAGAACTAGAAGAATAAACACCTTTAGAATCATGCTGCTAAATAAGTTGGCCTTCCTGATTACTAAAAATAATACTCCTAAAAATGACCAACAACTCTTGTCATTGAATCATCATGCTTTCAGTAAAAGTTCTCCTAAAAGTACCTCTAATCTGCTCTCCATCCCAAAGTTCAACAATAGTCTGGATTTGCTGATTAGAGATAAAATATAGATCTCAAAATTGCATAGCTAAAGGAGAATTCCCAAATAAAATATCTTCCCAGAATTTATCTGCCTACCATCCCCCACTTGCCACCTATATCCTATCTTAACTGCCTTGGAAGCCCACATTACCCCTTTCGAAAAGGTAGATGGGTGGACATCTTGACATGAAAGAATGTTGTAATTTCTAGTTTCATACTTAGCATCAATAACTCTCTTCCACAAGGATCCCTCCCCCTGAATGTATCTCTTCACCCAAGATCCAATCAGGGAGATATTCAAGTTTTGCAGATTAGGGATACCCATGCCCCAAACTCCTTCTTCATGCAAATAGAAGGCCAATTAGCTGAATGCAATTTATGATTTACTTCCTCATCATTCCACATAAAGTTGGCTAATTAAGAATTAAGAAAATGCAAAGCCATCTTGGGAAATTTAAAAAAAGACAAGAGATAAACAGGTATGCTGGCCAATACCGCTTGAATGAGAGTTTTCTTAGCAGTAGAGGAAAGCAACTTGCCTCTCCAGCCAGTCATCCAAGCCAGAATGGCCTCAAAAAGAGGTTGCAAATCCTCCCTACTAAGCCTATCAAAATTCAAAGGTGTCCCCAAATACTTTACAGGGAAATCCCCAGCAACACATTCGAAAATACCCAAAAAAAGGAAGCCAATCCTCCTGACTAATATTAATGGGAAGCGGTTCACTTTTATGAAATTTGATCCTCATGCTAGATATCTACTCAAAACAAGTGAGGATCCACTCTAGATTTCTAGCAACACTAGTAACATTTTCTAGGAAGAGAATTATCATCGATATTGCGGTGATCACCCCCGAATGAAATTTGGGCAACCTATAACTATATTATGTTGAACCCCTTTAATTAACATTTTAGAAAAAACATCAACAATAGAATTAAAGAGGAGTGGGGCAATGGGATCTGTGGGACCCCAGATTTACGGTCCGAGAATCCCTGTTATTCCTGCAATTCACGTTCCCATGATCAGTGAGCCGTGAGCATAACCGACTAGTATCATAACAACATCCTTAAATTAACGAAGTATAAGACTTACATATTTGCCTTTATAGTGATACAAACAACAGCAACTGACTTCTTTAATCATAGAGCCCATGTCATGTCTTAACCTATAGGCGACTGACTGAGAAGATGGCCTAGCTCGCATAGACATCCATAACTCCTTTATCTTCCTAGCATTTGAAAGTCTGGCCAGGTAAATAGCCTAGGACAAAGCCATTGAATACATTGAATGTACTCGCAAGACCACCGATATAAGGTAAACAAGGATAAAATATAATCTCGTTGTGGCGAGATAACTCTATACTATATTTTTTTTAAGAGCCTAATTTGACATCTCTATATCTTTGTTGAAAAAGAGTTTCTGAAAACATGCCTCCTTTTTTTGAAAACCTGGATATCTTGATATCCTTGACAAAACTTTTATAAAACATTTCTAGAGTAAACCCCCCTTTTTGGAAACCTTTGGACCATCCATGGTCAAATCAAAACCGTAGCATTTTTCTTTCCTTTATTTTTCCATCTCATTCCAAGCGTACTCCTAGCAATCACCTTTCCAATTGTCCTTGACCATGGGCACCGCTATTCGAATAGATTATACTCTGCAGAGTTTGTGCAATTTATCCATAAGAATCAATAAATCCGCCGGGATTCAACCACGGCCTGTTACTCAAAGTAAACGGGGATTCGGATAATCAATCCTAACCTTTCATTTGTTATCCCTAGCAAAGGCGGCTTTTCCTTTTGGGTTTGTTCCCCGGGGCAACGAGTATGTGGCTGAAGGGTTTCGCGGCATAATAAATCAAAATTTTCTACGGATGCGAACAGAGGGAAAGCCAAGATCTAATCTAGGAGATGCAATCAACGAGAGAGATTGGATTAGATCTTCATACCCTTGAAGATTCAAGACAATGAGCGTTATCGAGCGTGGGTGATGTAGTCGTGCTCGCTTCTCCTCCTCGCGATCCCGGTCCGATCTAGCACCACAAGTGGCGGTGCCTCTGAGATGCACATGTGCACCTCGGCGTCTCCTCCTTCCTCGGACCAGCAAGTATGGTGGAGAGATAGATTGGATCTACAACACGGGCGTGGTGTATATGGTGGAGAATTTACGCTGGGGCTTGCCTACAAGCGATCGGGAGGAGAGAGGAAGGTAGCAAGGCACTAGGGCTTGGAGGAAGGTGTGTAGTAGTGGGGGCGCTGCCCTCTATATATAGAGGGGCGCCCTGCCCTCCTCCTCAAGCCTATCTCTAGTTTAAACAATTTAAACTCTCCTTCTAGAAATCCTATCTCTAGTTTAAGCGATTTAAACTCTCCTCTTCTAGAAATTCTATCCAGATTTAAGCAGTTAAATCTCTCTAGAATCGGCTGGGCCCTATGGGCCTTGTGCCTGGCCCAATGCGCCAAGACACTCCCTCATAGGCCCATGCCCCTCCCGGAAGGTGGGGCCACGTTGGTCCCCTTCCGGAAGGTTCTAGAAGCTTTGTGCAATACCGATTAACGAACAATTCCGAACTCCAAAACTGCCGCCTTATATGAATCTTATTCTCGGACCATTCCGAACCTCTCGTGATATCCGGATCCCATCGAGACTCGAACAAAATTCATAAACCAATTATGCAATCTATCCTAGCGTCGAGACACGTTAAGTGTGTGACCTGCGGGTTCGAGAATATGCGGACATGATCTTCTATCAATAATCAACAGTGGGCAGGCACCCATATTGACTCCACATTCATCGATGATCATATCGGATGAACCACGATGCCAGGATTCTATCAATCCCATATATATATTCCCTTCGTCTCGCGATATTTTACTTGCGAGATTCGATCGTCGGTATCGTCATACCTAGTTCAATCTCGTTCACGGCAGTACTTTACTCGTTCGTAATCCGATATCACTTTGTGATTAACTCCTTAACCACATGCTTGCAAGCGGTGTTGATATCGATTACCGAGTGGGCAGTATATCTCTCCGACTTGGGAGGGACAAATTCCATCTCGATACATACCCAACAGATACTTTCCGATCACTGAGAGACACCTTTATGATCACCCTTTTAATAGGATGACGTTTGATGACCTCAAAGCTTTCTTCGGTACCGTGGAGTTGCATTATCTCATGGTCTAAGGAATACAATATTTGACATAGGAAAAGCTTAAAGATGAACACGATGAAGCGATCTAATTGCTTCGCTTAGTTTGGGCCTGTCCATCATATCATTCTCCCAATGATATGATCTCATTATCAATTGACAACTCATGTCTATGGTTAGGAAACCTTAACCATCATTGATCAATGAGCTAGTCCTTTAGAGGCGCATGAGGACACGGTGTTGTTCACAAACCACACAAGTATTAAAGTTTCCGCTTAATACAATTCTAGCATGGAATATAAACTTTATCATGAACACGAATTATAATAATAACATCTTTATTATTGCCTCTAGGGCATAATTCCAACAGTCTCCCACTTGCACTAGAGTCAATAATCTAGTTTACATCTGGCAACAATCTCACACCCATGGCACTGAGGTGTTGATCATGTTTTACGTGGAAGAGGTTTATTCAATGGATCTGCGACATTCGATCCGTATGTACTTGCTAATCTCTAGATCTCCATCGCTATATAATCTCGGATTATATGAAACTTTATGATTGATATGCTTGGTCTTTGGATGATATCTTGGTTCCTTAGCGAGTGATATGGCGCGGTGTTGTCACACAATATCTCCGATGGGTCCAATGCACTTGGAACCACGCTTCGATGATGAAGTTTGATCCAAACTCCTTCACTTGGCTTCTGCGGACCATGTATTCCGCTTCCCTTTGTAGATCCCGCGATCACGCTTTGCTTGCGACTTCTCCGACTCCAGCTCCTCCATTCAAAATATAAGCGTATCACATGTCGAGATTTGGAATCATCCTTGTTGGTGTCGAAACTAGCATCGGCGTAACCTTTTACGACAAATGTTCATCACCCCCATAGACTAAGAACATTTCTTTAGTTCTATTTAGGTACTTTAGGATGTTCTTCACGGTGTCCGATGTTCCACTCTGGATCACTTTGATATCTGCTTTCGTCAAACTAAGAGCATTGGACACATCCGGTCTAGTACACAAGATGGCATACATGATGGAACCTATGGCGAGGCATAAGGCACTTTGCTCATAGATTCCCTATCATTTACCATGGTAGGCGGACCTTGAGCCTTGCTCAATATCTTACGACAACATAGGCCTTGAACCTTTCTTTGCCTTATCCATTCTTAACCTTTTGAACTTTGTCTAGGTATGTACTCGGCTTAAAGCTATCGGCGTCTTTGTCTATCTATATAGATCTTGATGCCCAATATATAAGCAACTTCACCTAGGTCTTTCATTGAAAACACTTGTTCAAATAACTCTTCACATCGTTAAGCATGTTGATGTCATTTCCGATAATCAATATGTCATCCACATACGATGCCGTAAGCGTCCAGAGCTCCCACTCACTTTCTTGTAGATACAAGCTTCGTAGCAATTTGGAACAAATCCAAAGCTCTTGATCACTTGATCAAAGCGAAGGTTCCAACTCCGAGATGCTTGCTTGATCCATAAATGGAATGAAGTTTGCATACTTTACTACCATCCTTAGGATCGAAAACCTTCGGTTACATCATATACAACTCTTCCTCAATGTTGCCATTGAGGAAAGCGATCTTGACATCCATCGCCATATTTCATAATCATGAAAGCGCAGCAATTGCTAATAAAATCCAAATGGACTTAAACATCGCTACGGAGAGAAAGTCTCATCGTAGTCAACACCTTGAACTTGTCGAAAACCTTTTGCGACAAGCCGTGCTTTATAGACGGTAACATTACCATCGCGTCCGCTTTCTTCTTGAATATCCATTTGCACTCAACGGCCTTTCGGTCGCTAGGAGGATCCACCAAAGTCCATACTTGGTTTTCGCTCATGGATCCCAATTCGGATTTCATGGCTTCGCCATTTCTCGAGTCTGGGCTCATCATCGCTTCCTCATAGTTCGTGAGTTCACTGTCTTCTACCAACAAGGCGGTCGAGCGAGTTGCCGTACCACTCGGGAGGGGCACGCGACCTTGTCGACTGCGACGTTCGATGCAAGATCGTCCAAAGCTTCATGATCCTTGTCATTAGCTTCCTCTATTGTTGGTGCGGCGACCTTTGGAACAATTTCAGGTCTTGCGCTACTCTCCAATTCAAGAGAAGGTTCAATAACCTCGTCTAGCTCTACTTTCCCACTCACTTCTTTCGAGAGAAACTCCTTCTCAAGAAAGGAACCGTTCTTCTGACAAACACTTTGCCTTCGGTTACGTGATAGAAGGTATACCCAATGGTTTCCTTAGGGTATCCTATGAAGACGCATTTCTCGCTTTGGGTTCGAGCTTGTCCGGCATCAACTTCTTGGCGTAAAGCATCCCCAAACTTTAAGAAAGCGACAACTTAGGTTTAGCACCAAACCACAGTTCATATGGTGTCGTCTCAGCAGTTTAGATGGAGCCCTATTTAAAGTGAATGCAGCGGTTTCTAATGCATAACCCCAAAATAACGGCAAATCAGTAAGACATCATTGATCGGACCATATCTAATAGTGTTCGATTCCGGCGTTCGAGACACACCATTCTTTTGTGGTGTTACGGGTGGCGTGAGTTGTGAAACGATTCCACTTGCTTTAAGATGCGTGAAAATCATAACTCAAATATTCACCTCCACGATCGGATCGTAGAAACTTAATCTTTACATTACGATGGTTCTCCACTTCATTCGAAATTCCTTGAACTTTTCAAATGTTTTGATTTATGTTTCATTAAATAGATATACCCATATCTACTTAAGTCATCGGTAAAAGTGAGGAAATAGCGATATCCACACCGTCGAAACACTCATCGGTCGCATATATCGGTATGTATGATTTCCAACAAGTCCGTTGCTCGCTCCATCATCATCTGGGAGAAGCGGGGTTTTGATCATCTTGCCCATGAGGCATGGTTAGCATGTGTCAAATGATTCAAAATCAAGAGACTCCAAAAGTCCATCGAATGGAGTTTCTTCATCGCTTTACACCAATATGACCTGACGACAATGCCACAAATAAGTAGTATTATCACTATCTACTTTGCATCTCTTAGCCTCAATGTTATGGATGTGTGTTTCATCCCTTTAGATTTAGAAGAAATAAACCATTCACAAGAGGTGCATGACCATAAAAGATGTTACTCATATAAATAGAACAACCATTATTCTCGATTTAAATGAATAACCGTCTTGCAATAAACACGATCCGAAATAATGTTCATGCTCAACGCAGCACATAATAACACTTATTAAGGTTTAAAACTAATCCGAAGGTAAAACCAAGGAGAGCGTCTTGACGGCCATCACATCAACTCTTGATCCGTTGCCAGCGCATCGTCACCTCATCCCTCGCAAGGCCCGTCTATTCCGTAGCTCTGTTTGAGTTACAAATATTAGCAATCGAACCTATCAAATACCCGGGCACTACAACGAGGGCTAGTAAGGAAAACATCAATAACATGTATATCAAATATACCTTTGATGGTGCCGCCTTCTTGTCGCTAAGTACTTGGACGATTCGCTTCGGTGACCCTTATCCTTGCAATAGAAGCACGCGATGTCGGCTTGGGACCGGACGAGCTTCTTCTCAGCGAGGGCATTGCGCTTGCCGCCCTTCTTGAAGGGCTTCTTTGCTCCTTACCTTTCTTAAAGGAGGGCTTGTTGACCATCAACACATGATTATCCTTCTTGATGTCCACTTCGCAGCCTTGACTGCGAAGAGCTCGGTGATCGTATCGATGGAACCAATCGATTATGAGTCACTACAAAACTTTTAGCTGGGAGGGTGATTGCAGAACCTGTCAATCTTGAGCTCCTCTGGAATCGTGCATTCCGGTTGCTCAAGCGTTGAGTGTAGCCCGACATCTTTATGGCGTGCTCACTAACGGAACTCCCTTCCTCCATCTTGCGATTAAAGAACTTCTCGGAGATCTCATATCTCTCGAGCGGGCTTGAGTCAAACATGGTTTCGGCTCTCGAGAATCTCAAAGGGCGGGATAGGTTTCAAAAGCGATTTTGAAGCTCGGTTCCATAGCAAACAACATGGTGCTCTTAATCACACCATAATCATCTTTCTTGGCGATCGATAGCGACTTTCTCATCGGCCCGGTAGCTTGCGTGAGGGTCACCTAACGCCTTTCCAAGGACATTGTCCTTTTGTCCGCCAGACAGAATGATTCTTAGATTGCGGAACCAGTTGGTGAAGTTAGACCCATTGTTTCTAAGCTTTTCTTTCTCAGCAAAAACGTTGAAGTTGAAGTTGGACTTGGCCATGTGATCTACAGTATTGGTAAGTAAAATTTAGACTATGTTCATGATAAATAGTTCAACTTAATCAAATTACTAGATGAACCTCCACTAAATTCAACATCCCTCAAGTTGTTTAGTGAACACGATCCAAATTCACCACACCTAATCCGATCATCACGAGAAGAGATGTGGTTTCAATGGTGGACAACAAAGTGTCGATCATATCATTCATATGACTCATGCTTAACCTTTCGGTTCTTGTGTTCTGAGGCCATGTCTGTACATGATAGGCTCGTCAAGTTAGACCCAAGTATTTCCGCGTGTGCAAAACTGGCTTGCACCCGTTGTATGTGAACGTAGAGTCTATAGCACCCGATCATCACGTGATGCTTGGAAACGACGAACTTTCGCAACGGTGCATACTTGGGGAGAACACAGTTTTATCTTGATCTTTAAGTGAGGAATCATCTTATAATGCTACCGTCGCGATCTAAGCATAATAAGATACATAAAAGGATAAACATCACATGCATATAACTTTATGTGACATGGTATAGCCAATCTTCGCAATGATCTCCATCTTGTGCGTTCGGCATGATCTCCATCACTCCACCATGATTGCCTCCACCACGAATAGCAACTACAACTATTGCTAACTACTTAGCGATAAAGTAAAGCTATTACATGGCGTATAAGAAGTTGACTTCATGGGTCATACACAATTATAAAGATAACCATATGGCTCCTGCGGTTGTGTACTCATCGACATGCAAGTCGTGAAACATTACAAAACATGATCATCGCATACATTATACACATCACATCTTGGGCCATACCATATCACGAAAACACTCCTGCAAGAACAAGTTAGGCGCCTCTACTTTGTTGTTGCATGTTTTATGGCTTATGGGAGTAGATGCTAAACGATTCTTACCTACGGAAAGCCAGCGGTGATATTATGGTTGCCAAACTCGGTGTTAATCCCATGACAACTATAGTGAGAAAGCGACATCCACCGGCCGCATGTGTGGTACAAGCCACCGTCAAGTGCGGGCGGTCTGACGGCGTCGCGTAAGGTTGGCACGACGCTTCAATCTCACTATCCGCGTCATAAGAAGAACACAAACAAGAGGCTTGCAGAAAACATCAACGCCCGCAACAACCATGTTGCGTTCTACTCGTGAAACACATCTACGCATAGATCTAGCTCGATACCTTTGAAGGGTTTCGCGGCATAGTAAATCAAAATTTTCTCACGGATGCGAATAGAGGAAAGCCAAGATCTAATCTAGGAGATGCAATCAACGAGAGAGATTGGATTAGATCTTCATACCCTTGAAGATTCGCTGTGAACGTTGTCGGAACGTGGGTGATGTAGTCGTGCTGCTTCTCCTCCTCGCGATCCGATCCGATCTAGCACCACAAGTGGCGGTGCCTCAAGTGAGATGCACACGTGCACCTCGGCGTCTCCTCCTTCCTCGGACCAGCAAGTATGGTGGAGATAGATTGGATCTACAACACGGCGTGGTGTATATGGTGGAGAATTTCTGCTGCAGGCTTCGCCTACAAGCAGTCGGGAGAGAGGAAGGTAGCAAGGCGCTGGGGCTTGGAGGAAGGTGTGTAGTAGTGGGGGGAGGCGCACCACCTCTATATATAGAGGCGGCAGCCCTGCCCTCCTCCAAGCCTATCTCTAGTTTAAACAATTTAAACTCTCCTTCTAGAAATCCTATCTCTAGTTTAAACAATTTAAACTCTCCTCTTCTAGAAATTCTATCCGAGATTTAAGAGTTAAATCTCTCTAGAATCGGTTGGGCCCTATGGGGCCTTGTGCCCCTGCCCAATGTCTGAGACACTCCCTCATAGGCCCATGCCCCTCCCGGAAGGTGGGGCCACGTTGGTCCCCTTCCGGAAGGTTCTAAAGCTTCCGTACAATACCGATTAACCGGAACAATTAGAACTCCAAAACTGCCTTTATATGAATCTTATTCTCGGACCATTCCGAACCTCTCGTGATATCCGGATCCCATCCGAGACTCGAACAAAATTCATAAACCAATTATCCAATCTATCCTAGCGTCGAGACACGTTAAGTGTGTGACCTGCGGTTCGAGAATATGCGACATGATCTTCTATCAAGAATCAACAGTGGTGCAGGCACCCATATTGACTCACACATTCATCGATGATCATATCGGATGAACCACGATGCCAGATTCAATCAATCCCATATATATATTCCCATCGTCTCGCGATATTTTACTTGCGAGATTCGATCGTCGGTATCGTCATACCTAGTTCAATCTCGTTCACGGCAAATACTTTACTCGTCCGTAATCCGATATCACTTTGTTATTAACTCCTTAACCACATGCTTGCAAGCGGTGTTGATATCGATTAAGTGGGCCAAGTATATCTCTCCGACTTGGGAGGGACAAATTCCATCTCGATACAACCCAGCAGATACTTTCCGATCACCGAGAGACACCTTTATGATCACCCTTTCATAGGATGACGTTTGATGACCTCAAAGCTTTCTTCCGGTACTAGGGAGTTGCATTATCTCATGGTCTAAGGAATACAATATTTGACATAGGAAAAGCTTCGCAAAGATGAACACGATGAAATGATCTAATTGCTTCCCTTAGTTTGGGTCTGTCCATCATATCATTCTCCCAATGATATGATCTCATTATCAATTGACAACTCATGTCTATGGTTAGGAAACCTTAACCATCATTCATCAATGAGCTTGTCCTTAGAGGCGTACCAGGGACACGGTGTTGTTCACAAACCACACAAGTATTAAAGTTTCCGCTTAATACAATTCTAGCATGGAATATAAACTTTATCATGAACAAGAATTATAATAATAACATCTTTATTATTGCCTCTAGGGCATAATTCCAACAGTGACACTTCTGGCCATAGTCCTCCCTTCTACACATCTGTATACCCAAAATCGCATCTTGGCAATATACCGTAACTTAGTGACTCCGCGTCCTTCTCCATCCTAAGTCATACCGTCTGCGGGAGACCCAATTGTTGCACCGACAAATTGCCGAGACAATCTGCATGATCCAGATCTATAGATCTGTTAGTGACATGGTTATACCCCGTGGGTACACGATCTCAGCATACCTGGTCCAACCCAAGGAAGGCCCACGACAAATATACGCCGGCCCATGAAGATTTTCGGGTGGCCAAGGCCCATGACGCCTTCGGATCCTTGGAGAGCAAGACTAGAGTAGATAGGAAATTCAAAGGGGTAAACCCTAGAACACATCGACTAGATCTATGCAGGGACCCTAAGTCTATATAAAGGCCGGGAGGCACGACCTAGATCTCTCTCTCATACTTTCGCATACACACCTCCACGCCAGATTGCATCTGCGCACCCCTGTAATCACCGGTTCCGCCGTAATCAAGAGCAGACAAGCATGAGTAGGGTTTTCCCTCCGGGGGCCTGAACCTGGGTAAACCTCGTGTCCCGTATTGCTGTAGGGGTTCGTAGCATGGAAAACAAAAAAATTCTATCGCGTGAACACACAATCAAGATCTAATCTATGATCAAGCCAAGATATATCGACTAGATTATAGCAACGAGTCGACAGAATACTAACCCTTGAAGATCCAAAGCGGTTAACGAGAGCAGATTCTCGTGGGTGATGTAGTCGTACACTTGCCGATCTCAAGATCGCGTAGACAATCCTTCCGGCGTGTTCGGCGGTGCTTCCTTGATCGGTCACATGCGTTCGGTACTGAATGACCTTCCTCTCCCTTGTTCCAAAGAAATGGAGGTTGTAGCACTCTCCTCATGATTTGGCGGCTGGCGTGGTGCCGAGTAGAGGGAGATCTCAGAGCCGCCTTAAGGCGGAGCGAGTATGGTGGACTATGAGAGAGGCCTTGGTGGTCTAGGGTTTAGAGGCACCAAGGGAGAGAGGTGTGGCGGCTAGGGTTTGGGAAACCCTGAGTCGGCGACTTGGGAGGAGGCCTAGGCGACTTGGGAGGAGGCCGGGCTTGGGGCTAGGGTTTGGTGGTGTTGGGTGTAGGGAGAGGGCACCCTCCTTCTTTATAGGTGGGAGGGGCGGCGGTTGGGAGGAGTCCTCCTCCAACTCCTCCTCCTTGGGCGTGGTGGAGGTGGGACTTCCTCCCAAGTAGGTTTCCTACTCTCCTCCACCACAAACTTGCGTTTGACTTTTCAAATTGGCGTTTGACTTTTCAAACTAGGATTTGATTTATCCCTTTATTTTGCTCAGCGATGACACCTAGTACATGATGCAACCATTCCAACTTGTTATGACACATTCATGTACCCTTCCCCTTGGTCTTGGACCTTGGGACCCTTCTAGAACATTCCGGTGAAAACAGGAATCATTCCCCAACTCCAAACAGGACTTTCCTTATATGAATCTTATTCTCCGGACCATTCGGATCTCCTCGTGATATCCGTATCCCATCGAGACTCGAACAACATTCGGTCTCTTACTCATCATTCCATAACTACTCAACAACATCGAATCCTTAAGTGTGTCTCCCTCATTCGTGAATTATGCGGACATGACCGAGACACTTCCGATCAATAACCAATAGAGGAATCGGAAATTCATATGGCTCCCACATATTTCTCGATTACTTTGCGATCGAATGAACCACTTACATACGATACCAATTTCCCTTTGTCTCACGATAGTTTACTTATCCAGGTTTTGATCGTCGGTATCTCTGCATACCTAGTTCAACCTCGTTCTGGATAAGTACTCTTTTCTCGTTCGTGATATGTGATCCCTTGTGAGCCGGTCACATGCTTGCAAGCTAATTGGATGACATTCCGAGAGGGCCCAGTATATCTATCCGTCATATGGATGGACAAATCCACTCTTGATCCATGTGTTTCAACCCATACTTTCCGAACACTCAATGCCACCTTTATAGCCACCCGATTCACGGTGTGGTGTTTGATGTCATCAAAGCATCCTTCGGTGATGGTGATAAGCATGATCTCATGGTCGAAGAAATTAGGTTACTATGTATCGAAAGCTTATAGCAAATGAACTATATTAAATGACTTGATCTTTATGCTACGCTTAACTATAGGAGTATGTCCATCACATCATTATCCTAATGATATGACCTCATTGTTAATAACATCTCTATGTTCATGATCAGGAAACCATGATCATATATTAACCAACAAGCTAGTTTAGCAAGAGGCTTTACTAGGGACTCTTTTATGTTTACAAATCACACAAGTATTAATGTTTCCGATTAATACAATTATAGCATGGTATGTAAACATTTATCATAAGCATGAAGATATGATAATAACCACTTTATTATTGCCTCTTGGGCATATCTCCAACAGTCTCCCACTTGCACTAGAGTCAATAATCTAGTTTCAAACCTTTGTGTATTCAACACCTATGGCTTTCCAGTGTTGTATGTACATGATTGCTAGTGGTCAACTGATCTCCGGATCTGACACTTCCAGGTCCGTGTGTAATTGCATGTCTTTGCGTCTCTACGCATCACTCGTTCTCTAATGAGATGGCTTTGTATAAATTTGGTCCTTTGGTGAGACCTTTAGTTCTTTGGGGTTAAAACATGTTGATAATATTGTCGTACAATATATCTTCATAGTATTATCCCGCTATGAACTACACCTAGTTTGATAACAAACTACTTGACACAAATGCCCTCTTTAGCTGCTATAATAGCAGTCATATACTTAGCCTTTTGTTGTAGTATCTGCCACAATGTCTTAACTTTGGAACTCATCCAAATCCATTATGGAACTTACTTTCCATTATATTGTGCCACCCTTAGTTTAGATTGAGATAAATTTAATCTGTACTTTGTGACAAAACTAGTATCAATGTAGTACTTCTACAATGAACTAACCATCTATTTGCCACTTCTACAAAATAATATACTCTTAGTTCTTCCAAAATATCATAAGAATATCCTTACTATCGTCCAATGATCATCTTATGAATCATTCTGGTATATGCTCATAACATTTAGAGCATAGGACATATCTGGATTTGTACATATCATAGTATGTTGATATAAATACTCTTTGTGATTTCATGCATCAAGTATCAATCTATACTTGAATCTTTGTTTCACTTACCAAGTGTCAATACACTTGAATATATCATAAATATTGAACTCATTCAATCCCTTTTGTGCAACAAGAACCTTTCTTGTAGTTTCTATATTGAACTCATTCAATATATCATCTATGTACTTTCGGCACAACCATATTAGCGTCTATTGATGCGAAATATTTGGGTTTTGCCTAAGTCTTTCATCGGGATGAAATTCTTAATATGTGTTAATAAAAGATACATCATTTCCAATCAACAATATGTATTCCACATAATGTATTAGAAACATGTCTTAGCGCTCCCACTTAATTTCTTGCAAATGCAAGCATCTTCATCATCTCCGACGAATTTAAACTCCTTTAACAGTTTCATCATAGTGAAGATTCCAACTCCGCAATGCTTACTTCAACCATTGAATTAAGCATATGCTTTTAGCATCCTTTGAATTAACAAAACCCTATGGATCGTGTTATGCACACGTCCTAGGTAACAATTCTATTAGAAGAACTTTGTTTTGTTTATTCAAGTACCACATAACAAAATTATATGTAGTGGTTGCTACATTAATCCGTCTAGACTAAATATCGCTTAATGAAAGATCAGATCTTGTCATAGTCAACTCTTTGAACATTGTCGTGAACTCTTTCCCGACATGTCGATAATTTCATAGATGTGAAACATCCATGTCTATTTCTTTATAGATCCAAACACGACTATAAGGTCTGACACCTTTATCGAGGGTCCTTCAAGTTCAAAGCTTGATTTCTCATGTATGGAACTATCACGGATTTTATGGCTTCAAGCCATTTTATGGAGTCAGGTCCCATCATCGCTTCTTTGCATGTAGTCGGATCATTATTGTCAAATAATGATTTAACTCTCAAATCTTGGTATTTGATGGTTTACCCGACCTACTTGTTTTAATAGAAAGTTAGATCTCCGTGACCACAACCTTTGAGGCACGTGAGCCATGAGCATTGTTGCTGCCTCCGGAACACTTTTCGGCGCTGCGCAACTTTGCACATTTAGCTAAGGTTCTTTTAACCTTATCAAAGTTCTATTGTCCTCCCACTTATCTTTTCACGAAAAATTCCTTCTCAAAGAAACTTGACGTTCTAAGCGACAAACACTTTTGTCTCCGATGTTATGGAGGAATATTCAACGATTATTCAAAATAACATACAAAGATATGTTCATCCGTCTTTGGTTGCAAACATCTTTCTTATGCATAGCATACCAATATTTAAGAAAGGACAACTTGGGTTTTATCCCAAACCATAACTTTATATGGTGTCAATTCAACGGATTATGATGGAGCTCTTTTCGATGGAAAACGGTAGTCTCTAAAGCTTTTAATCTTTAAAATATAATGGCGGTTTATGAATTGCACCTTTGATCTTACCATGTCAAACAAGGTTTAATCACATATCTCGAGCTCCATACTCTTATGGTGTTTCGGGAAATGCAAATCCACGGAACGATTCCTTAAATCTTAGGTATTATGCTAAACTCGTAACTCAAATATCTTCCTTTATGATCTTATCATAAACTATTTATATTCTTGTTACAATGATTTTGCACTTCATCTTGAAAATCTTTGAACTTTTCAAATGTTTCATAATTCATCCTTATTAAGTAAATATTCATATATTCACTCAAATTTTTGGAGGAAGCATATGAAGTTGAAATCCATCGCTCTTGACTATACATAATAGACTTCATACAACAATATGTACAAGTTCCAATAAGCTAGTCATTCGTTCCCTTTTGGCCTAAGAACAAAGTTTTAATTATCTCTAGGAAAGTTTCACAAGCGTCATTTGATCAAAAATAAAAAAGACTCCAAAATTCCATCCACATGGAGTTTCTTCATGTTTTCTTTCCAATATAATTTTAAACGGTGATGTCACTTCCTAAGTGATCTTTCAATCAATTTGTCTTTCGCAATTTTTAGAACTAGTTTTATGTATGTGATTTCTCCACGATTTGTGAATCATCCATCTTTTATGGATTACGGTAATTATTTGAACAACCCTTTTGTTCTCATAATACCTGATAAAACAAATCTTGAAGGCAAGCTTTGATGTTTAACGAGCAACACAATAACCCTTTATTTGTTCTTGATGAACATCATCACATATTCTTTTGCTAGTTACTTAGGCCATTGTAGTTCATGAATTCTGTTGTTTCGTATGACGATTCATACCAACAAATTCAGTATCAAATACTTAAGAACCACATTGTTTAATAAGCAAAGAATATAGCCATAACATGTATATCATCTATATACTGAAGCTAAACAATTCTAGTCTTTTCTTTTCTGCCATATATTTATGAGATTTTCTTTCAGTATTTCCTTTTCCATTTGAAAGAATCTATCAACATCAATAGTGGAGCCATATACATGACACATAGTCCAAAGCATGTATAGTAAAATACCAATGTCTTTAGACTTGCACTTTGAAGTAGATCACCATCATCAAATGTTTGGTGTTCTTTCAAATTCCTTTCTTTAGTAATCTCTTGGTGTAGTAAACATTTTACCTACATCAAATATTCACCCTTATCATGGGATTATCCATGATCAAGCTACTTTTAGCTTATAACGGTGAATCGCGAGTATAATGTTGCTCTCCAAATCCTTTTGGAGGATTAGGACAACTAGTGTCTCCAACCTTTTGCAAATTCTCATCAAATATGAGAACATGACTTTTGCCATATTATACTCTATCATGTTGCAACCAAAACTTCGTTTCAGATATCATAATATCTTCCACACATCATGGTTTCTGAAACAACTCTTTCAGATCCTATATAACCTTGATATTAAGACAATCCTTTGAATATCAAGAATCATGGAGATAAACATGATACTCATACACTAACACTTGGAATTATCACTCTTGTTTTAATACCAATTATTAAACTTCATGGAGTAACCGGAACTTATTGAAAGTTTGCAATAGGACTTTTAAACTTTAGATTAACACTTAAAAAACAATACGATACCAGTTCGTAAAGTAACTAACCAGAATTCTATAGTTCTATCATCTCAATTATAACTAAGCCCAAGGTGGTAAACGGATGCCAATGACTACAACAATTATGCAAATTCACTTTGATTTAATTTATGATAAATAGTGTTCAACTTTTAATCATATTGCCGTTGAACTCCCACTCAAAACAATATCCCTCACATTGTTTTAGTGATCACACAAACCAAATCCACCACATCAAAACCGATCATCACGAGAGTTGATGTAGCTTCAATAGCGAACAATCAACATGTTCATCATATCTACTATATGACTCATGCTTTACCTTTCGGTGATCCGTGTTCCGAGACCATGTCTGTACATGCTAGGCTCGTCAAGATCAAACCTTAGCTTCCGCATGAGCAAATCTGGCTTGCTCACGTTGTATACACTCGCAGAATCTAACAGACCCGATCATCACGTGATGCTTCGAAAGAACGAGCTTTAGCAACGGTGCTGACTAAGGATGAACACTTTAAAACTTGAAATTGTGTGCTTGAGGGATCATCTTATAATTATACCGTCGTGAACTAAGCAATAAAAGATGCATAAAAGGATTAACATCACATGTAATTCATAATATGTGATATGATATGGCCTTTCTTCTCGTGCTTCCGATCTCCATCTTCAAGCACGAACATGATCTCCATCATCACCGGTGTGGCATCAAGGTCAATGGCGCCGCTTCATGGTTGTCTTCCACCAGCATCAACTATTACAACTACTTTGAATAATAGACACGCATGACTTAATGGAAACAACCATATGGCTCCTGCCGGTTGCCAACTTACAATAAGGAACATTGCATACATCATATATAATCACAATCATGGCCATATCACATCACAGCATACCCCTGCAAAACAAAGTTAGACGCCTCTAATTTTCTTTGCATGTTTTACGTGGTTTGGGGCTTTCAATAAGTGTCGTTCTAACTTACGAACAAGAACCACAACATAGATACTAGTATTGTCAATCACCCGTTGTAAATTGAATCTTAACTATGTTGGGAGAAACAGGCACCCGCAAAGCCACTTATGCAATACAAGTTGCATGTCAAGCGTGGAGCAAGTCTCATGAACGATGTCATGTAAGGTTAGCCGGGCCTTCATCCCACCATCCATAAGATGCAAAGTACACAAGAAGCAATCGACAATAAAAGCATCAACGCCCACAATGACCATTGTGTTCTACTCGTGCAGATCTACATATAGACACGGCTCTGATACCCTTTGTGAGGGTTCGTAGCATGGAAAACAAAAATTTCTCTGCGTGAACACACAATCAAGATCTAATCTATGATCAAGCCAAGATCTATCTACTAGATTGTAGCAATGAGTCGAGAATACTAACCCTTGAAGATCCAAAGCGGTTAACGAGCGATTCTCGTGGGTGATATAGTCGTACACTTGCCGATCTCAAGATCGCGTGAAGCGATCCTTAGGCTGCGTTAAGCGGCGCTTCCATGATCGGTCACTGCGTTACTCGATGAAGACCTTCCTCTCCCTTGTTCCGGTGGCGGAGGTTGTAGCACTCTCCTCGTGATTCCGGCAACACGTGACGGCGGAAGTAGAGGAGATCTCGCGAGGCTTAAGCGGGCAGTATGGTGGACTATGAGAGGCCTTGGTGGTCTAGGGTTTAGAGGCACCAAGGGAGAGGTGTAGCCCGGCTGGGGTTTGAAACCCTGGTCGGCGACTTGGGAGGCCCTAGGCGTGGCGACTTGGGAGGAGGCGGCTTGGGCTAGGGTTTGGGTGGTGTTGGGTGTAGGAAGAGGGCACCTGCCCTTCTTTATAGGTGGGAGGGAGGCGCGGTTGGGAGGAGTCCTCCTCCAACTCCTCTGCTTGGCCGTGGGTGGAGGAGTGGGACTTCCTCCCAAGTAGGTTTCCTACTATCCTCCACCAAGCAAACTTGGTTTGACTTTTCAAATTGGCGTTTGACTTTTCAAACTAGGATTTGATTTATCCTTTATTTTGCTCAGCGATGACACCTAGTACATGATGCAACCATTCCAACTTGTTATGACACATTCATGTACCCTTCCCTCAGTCTTGGGACCTTAGGACCCTTCTAGAACATTCCGGTGAAAACAGGAATCATTCCCCAACTCAAAGCAGGACTTTCCTTATATGAATCTTATTCTCCGTACCATTCCGGATCTCCTCGTGATATCTCGGATCCCATCGAGACTCGAACAAAATTAGGTCTCTTACTCATCATTCCATAACTACTCAACAACGAATCCTTAAGTGTGTCTCCCTACGGTTCGTGAATTATGCGAACATGACCGAGACACTTCTCGATCAATAACCAATAGAGGAATCGGAAATTCATATGGCTCCCACATATTTCTACGATTACTTTGCGATCGAATGAACCACTTACATACGATACCAATTTCCCTATGTTTCACGATAGTTTACTTATCAGGGTTTTGATCGTGGTATCTCTGCATACCTAGTTCAACCTCGTTACCATAAGTACTATTTTCTCGTTCGTGATATGTGATACCTTGTGAGCAGTCACATGCTTGCAAGATAATTGGATGACATTCCACAGAGGGCCCAGTATATATATCCGTCATATGGATGGACAAATCCCTCTTGATCCATGTGTTTCAACCCATACTTTCCGAACACTTAATGCCACCTTTATAGCCACCCGATTCACGGTGTGGTGTTTGATTTCATCAAAGCATCCTTAGGTGATGGTGATAAGCATGATCTCATGGTCGAAGAAATTAGGTTACTATGTATCGGAAAGCTTATAGCAAATGAACTATATTAAATGACTTGATCTTTATGCTACGGCTTAACTATAGGAGTATGTACATCACATCATTCTCCTAATGATATGACCACTGTTAATAACATCTCTATGTTCATGATCAGGAAACCATGATCATATATTAACCAACAAGCTAGTTTAACAAGAGGCTTTACTAGGGACTCTTTTATGTTTACAAATCACACAGGTATTAATGTTTCCGATTAATACAATTATAGCATGGTTTGTAAACATTTATCATAAGCATGAAGATATGATAATAACCACTTTATTATTGCCTCTTGGGCATATCTCCAACAGTCTCCCACTTGCACTAGAGTCAATAATCTAGGAGCACAAGAAGCAGGTCAAGATGCAAGAGGTGCTTGACAAACGCAAACAAGCAGCCTCGGAGTCCAGCGCGCGACGATCTGCGCTCTCCGCCATGGGCATCGGCTCCAGCTCGAACGGCAACCATGGCAACAAGCACCGCTCCTAGACGGAGAACATGGACCCCAAGGAGCGCCGTGAGGTGACCCGAACCCTCCACGCATCCTTCATGGAGATGGATGCCGACGGCAACATCATCCGAAGGCGCAAGCTGCGATCATGGCAGCCACCGCGTACCTCGCGTCCCGCACCTCGGAGGGACCGAAAAGAGCCATGCACAAGTCCGCACTCACGGACTCGGACTCGTCGGAGCTGCGCTCCATCAAGAAGCTCCTGGGCGAAAAAGCTCTTGTCGGGTTCGATTGCGGCCCACTCCTTCATCCGAAGAAGAGGACCATGACCTTCCTCGAAGGCACAAGAGCTCGTGTCATCGCAGCCGCAATTACGACGCCAGATACGCGCTAACACAACGCAAAATCGACAAAGCGCTAGCCAAGCGCGCATGCTCGTCTGAATTTGAGATGGACGAAGACGAAGGAGAACTCTGCGGAGCCCGGTGCTTCAGCAGATCTGTCCGACGGACACGGATGCCGTGAAATTTCAAGATTCCTTCGAATACTCCGAAGTTCGATGGCACACAGGACCCCAAGGCGTGGCTCAACGACCACCTGTCATCCGTCAAGCTGCACGGTGGAAACAAGGAAACCTCCATGCAATGCCTTCAGCTGCAGCTGATAGGCACAGCCCGGATCTGGCTTAGCAGCCTATCTTCAGGATCCATCCGAAGCTGGGAGGATCTGGCTTACAGTTTCATACGAAACTTCAAAGGGACCAGCAAGAGGCCCGCCTCGATCGAGGAATTGCGAGCCTGTACTCAACGAACGGGCGAATCCATTCGCTCGTATATACTGCGCTGGTCCAACACCAAGAACTCCACGGCGCACATCTCCGAAGAAAGGGCCATCGACGCCTTCAAGGATGGCGTCAAGCGCCAGGACTTCAAGGAGGAACTTGGGTGCGTCAAGCCCAATACACTCAACCACCTCATGGACATCGCCAACAGGTGGGCCGACGGCGAAGATTCCATCCACCGGGCACAATCGGAGGAAGAGGACGATTACGGCCGATGACAGGAGCGCCATAACAAAAGGAGACCGCGCGTATACGACGATCGCGATGGAACCGACATGGTCGCGACCGGCTACGCCGATCGCCGCAACGACGCCAACCACAACAGCGGCGGATACCGCGGAGGAAACTTTCGAGATGGAGGATGCCCAACGTAGTCGTGGCAGCACCGCGGCCGCGACAAACGAAAAACTGTCGGGTCCATGCACCATCCACTTCTACATCGACAAGTAGGATGGTAAGAAGAAGGCAAGCCACATGCTCAAGGACTGCCGCGAGTTCCAAAAGCTCAGCGAAAGCATGGTTCAGATGAGGCAGCAAGCTCCACCCCCTGGATTTGGGAACGCACCCGCGGAGAGAGATAGCGCGAGCTCCTCCACGCCACTTGTATGAGGCCCGACCAACCGTCGCACCGGCCTGAGTGCTGAGCACGGGTATCCCCATGAAAGAACAGCGATGATCTGAAGGCGCCCCACGAATAGTGTTGGAGATATGCCCAAGAGGCAATAATAAAGTGGTTATTATCATATCTTCACACTTATGATAAATGTTTACATACCATGCTATAATTGTATTAACCGGAAACATTAATACTTGTGTGATTTGTAAACTAAAATAAGAGTCCCTAGTAAAGCCTCTTGTTAAACTAGCTTGTTGGTTAATATATGATCATGGTTTCCTGATCATGAACATAGAGATGTTATTAACAACAGGATCATATCGTTAGGAGAATGATATGGTGGACATACTCCTATAGATAAGCGTAGCATAAAGATCAAGTCATTTCAATAGTTCAATTGCTATATGCTTTACGATAGTAACCTAATTCCTTGACCATGAGATCATGCATATCACCTTTCTGGGATGGATGCTTTGATGACATCAAACACCACACCGTATCGGGTGGCTATAAAGGTGGCATTGAGTGTTCGGAAAGTATTGGTTGAAACACATGGATCAAGAGTGGGATTTGTCCATCCATATGACGGATAGATATACTCGGGCCCTCTCGGTGAAATGTCATCCAATTAGCTTGCAAGCATGTGGTAGCTCAAGGGATCACATATCACGGTAGCGAGAAGAGTACTTATCGATAACGAGGTTGAACTAGGTATGCAGATCTGACGATCATAACCTCGGATAAGTAAACTATCGTGAGACAAAGGGAAATTGGTATCGTATGTAAGTGGTTCATTCGATCAAAGTAATCGTGAAATATGTAGCCATATGAATTTCCATATTCCTCTATTGGTTATTGTTAGGAGAAGTGTCTCGATCATGTCCGCATAATTCACGAGCGTGAGGAGACACTTAAGGATCCGACATTGTTTGAGTAGTTATGGTATTATGAGAAAGAGACCGAATGTTGTTGGTCTCGGATGGGATCGGGATATCACGAGATGATCCGGAATGGTCAGAATAAGATTCATATAAGGAAAGTCCGGTTCGGAGTTGGGAATGATTAGGTGTTTTCATCGGAATGTTCAAGAAGGTTCGGAATGTCCGGCACTCAGGAAGGGTACATGAATGTGTCATTACATATTGGAATGATTGCATCATGTACTAAGTGTTCTTGCTGTTCCAAATAAAGGATTAAATTGAATCCTAAAGCTGAAAAGTCAAATGGCGGTTTGAAAGTCAAACGGCTAAAACGAGCTGTGGGAAACAAGCAAGAGGAGGTTGAAAACCAACTTGGAGGAGTCCCTCCTCTCCAAGCAGGCGCCACCAAGGCCGACTTGGGAGGACTCCCTCCCTTGGCGCCCTCCCACCTATAAAAGGAGGCGGGGCCTCCTCCTCTAGACACACAAGTTCCTATCTTCTAATCTAAATCCTAGCCCTAGACTCCGGTTTAGAGCCGCTTTGGTTTAGAGCTTCTAATTGCACTAGCCTTGGATTAGAGCCTTCTAATTGGTGTGTCTAAACCCTAGACCACTAATAGCTCTCTCTCATACTCCACCATACTCGCTCGGCATAGGCGGCCTGGGATCTCCCTCTACTTCGGTACCACGCCCGTTGTCTTGCCGGAATCGCGAGAAGTGCTACAACCTCGCCTTCTTTGGAACAAGGAGAGGAAGGTCTTCGTCAATCCGAATGTGTGACCATTGCATGGGAGCTGCGAATCTGGCCGGAAGGATCGTCTACGATCTTGAGATCGGGAAGAATGCGACTACATCACCCACGAGAATCCGCTCGTTAACCGCTTTGGAATCTTCGAGGGTAAGTTATTCCATCGACTCGTTGCTACAATCTAGTAGATAGATCTTGGCTTGTTTGTTTGTATGCGATAGAAAATTTTTGTTTTCCATGCTACGAACCCCTACAAATAGGGTGCAGAAGAAAATCACCCGTCAGATCAACCTGGCCGTGGTAACTCCACCCGTCATCCCTGAGTACCTCAGCGGATCGGAGTCCTGCATCACGTTGACGTTGGATCACCTTGCGGATCCTCGCCCATGCCATGCTGCCACAGTCTTTGGGCGCAGATCGGAGGTTCGAGATGAGCAGCGTCTTCATGGACGGCGGCGGCGACATCAACGATGTTTGCAAGCACTCTAGACAATCGGATCGCTATGCGCACAGAACACAACGTTCCGGCATCGTCCGGAAGGCATATTCCACGGAAAAATATGGCTCGACGTCATCTTCGGCAAGCCGGAGAACTTCCGATGCAAGCGGCTCGAATTCGATGTGGTGGACTGGCCATCACAATACCACGCCATCCTCGGGCGTGTAGCATTCGCAAGGTTCTTGGCTGTACCACACGGCGTACGCTACTCAAGATGCGGGACCGGGCGTCATCACGGTCCACGGGAGCTTCACCCGATCGGACCACTGCGACAGGGACTTCAACAGAATCTCCCGGTCATTCGGCATGCAGGAGGAGCTCGTAAGGCTCCACGAGGTGACGGACAATGGGGCACCCCCAGTCGCACGACAAAACGCAGCTGATATGTCTTTTGACTCCACAATCAACACAAAGAAGGTGCAAGTACACCCGACGGATGCCTCCAAGACGGCGCTGATCACTAACGATCTCAGCCCCGCATAGGAAATCGCGCTCGTCGAATTCCTCCGTGAGCGCTGGGAAATCTTCGCCTGGTGTCCTGCGGACATGCCAGGAGTTCCCAGGGAATTCGCCGAGCACGCACTAAATGTCTTTCCCGACACCAAGACCGTCAAGCAGTCCATCCGGAGACTGTCCGAACCACGGGCCGAAGCCATCGGGATGGAAATCAACAGACTACTCGCTGCAGACTTCATCCGAGATTAAAGAAAGCGAGTGGCTCGCCAATGTCGATGATGGTCCCCAAAAAGGACACGGACATCCTGCGGATGCGTGGACTTCACGTCGTGAACAAGCACGCCCAAAGGATCACTTCCCTCTTCCTCGGATCGACCGGATCATTGATTCGACCGCAAGATGCGAAACTCTCCTTACTCGAAGCCTACTCGGGGCTACAGATTCGACTCAAGGTCGAAGACCAGAAAGCGGCGTTCATCACGCCGTTGAGTGTTCTGCTACAACACAATGCCTTTCGGGCTAAGAAAGCGCGGTGCCGCGTACCAGCGATGCATGAAGGCATGCTTGAAGGACCAGATCGGTCGCCAATGTCCAAGTCTATGGCGACATAGTCATCAAAACCGAGGCGAGAACACTCATCGGCGATCTCCTCGAGGCGTTCGATAATCTCGACCGCTCTGAGGATCAAGTTCAACGAAAAGTGCGCCTTGGCGTCCCATCAGTCGGCTACTCGGCTACTTCATCTCCCGTGAGGATCAGCGAACTGAAGAAAATACGGGCCATAATGTCCATGGAGAAACCGAAGAATCTCAAGGGTGTCCAGCAGCTCGCAAGACGAATAGCGGCATTGAGCAGGTTCATCAGCCGCATGGGCGATAAATCCCTGCCATTCTACCAGCTACTACGCAAGGCAGACAAATTCGAATGGACACCCGAAGAGGACGATGCATTCAAAGATCTGAAGCGGCTGCTCTCCACCTCGCCCGTCTTGGTTACACCAAAAGAGCGCGAGCCCCTACTACTATACATAGCAGCCACACACCAGGTGGTAAGCACCGTGCTGGTGGTCGAGCGACCCGAAGAAGGTAAGACCCACAGGGTCCAACGCCCAATCTACTACCTCAGCGAGGTATGACGCCAACAAAGCAGAGGTACCCTCACTACGAACTTCGCCTCGGCATGTTCATGACGGCTCGTCGTTGAGCCATTACTTCCGGAGCACTAGGTGATGGTCAGCAAAGCACCTGACAGCATCCTAAACAACCGGAGGCCACGGGAGACGCGTGGCCCTATGGGGCATCGATGTCACCCTAGACATAAATCTCTGAAGCGACTCTCAATCAAGTCTTAGGTCCTCCGGACTTCCTTGTACCGGATGGATGGGCTGCCGGACACCCAGACATGTCACAGTCATGGGCGATGCATTCGGCGGCTCAAGCGCGGGGAGGCGAGGTCCTCTTGACCTCCAGGCGACAAGATGAAGTACGTCCTTTAGATGAAATTCCGAGCTTCCAACAACAAGGCCGAATATGAAGCCCTCATCCACGGCATGAGGATGTCAAAGATCTGCGGCGCAACGCGCCTGGTCATCTACGGTGACTCCAACCTCGTCGTCCAACAGACGATGAATGAGTGCGATGCACACGCCGAAAACATGATCGCGTACCGCGCACTCTACAACTCACTCGAAGGAGAATTCGATGGCTGCGAGCTTCGGCATGTTGGAAGAGAAAGCAACGAGGAGGCCGACAGACCTTCACCATCATCAATGGCGAGTTGTACAAGCGCAATATTTCGGGTGTACTACAAAGGTGCGTCACCATCGGTGATGGGAAAACCATACTTCAAGACATCCACGAGGGCATCTGCGGCCATCCATGACGATCGCTCCTTGTCGCCAAAGCTCTGAGTTGGATTCTCTAGCGACCATGAGCGACACAAAAGACATGTGCGAAGATGCAAAGGGTGCCAAAGGTTCGCCGACAAACCACCGCGCACCGGGTGAGCTCGAGCCCATACCCTTGGCCTAGCCCTTGCCCAATGGGGCCTCGACATGATCGGCAAACTTCCAAGGTCCTCGAAAGGAGGCACGTCTACCTCTGATGCGATCGACAAATTCACCAAGTGGATCGAAGCCATGCGGTCACTAACCAAAAGGGCAAGACCGTCAAGTTCTTTGAATCCATTGTCTCTGAGTTCGTACCGCATAGCATCATCACCGACAATGGATCGAACTTCATCTCCAAAATTCCAAGACTGCGAAGGCCTCGGAATCAACATCACATACGCCTCGTGGCGCACCCGCAAACAAGCGGGCAGGTGGAAAGGCCAGCGACCTAATCGGCGGCATCAAGAAGCGCCTCATGAGCCCACTCGGCGACTCGGCGGGCACGGGCGAAAGAGCTACCCTCCGTACTATGGAGCTGCGTACCACACCAAGCAGTTCCACCGGCTACCGCCGTTCTTCATGGTGCGGGCGAAGCCGTGCTACCGGCCAATCGCCACCGGGCCCCGTGGTCATAAGCGAAGCCGAGTCCACGGTGCACTCGAAGGCGCCGTCGACACACTCGACGAAACACGAGACATAGCGGCGACTCGATCGGTGTCCGGCGGAGTCTCATAACTACCACAGCGGCTGCGCCCAAGGTCCTTCGTCGAAGGAGACCTCGTCTTGCGACTCAAGCAAGAGCGACCGAAGAAATTCGAGTCACCATGGGAAGGAGCCTACATCGTCACCGAAGTCATCCCAGGTGGCGCCTATCGCCTCAAGCACGTGGAGTCTGGAGTCGCATACTCCAACCCATGGAACGTCGCACAACTGCGACGATTCTACTCCTAGCTACCTACCCCTTTACTTTCAATAAGGCTATTCAGCCAGGGACCCAGCCGAAGAATGTACCTCCTCCATTACGATATAAATAAAGCTAAGTGTCTCGCCCCAAAATTTTGTTTTCTATTCACACTTTTACTCCATGCTACAAACGCACTCGGGGGCTCCCCCCACCTCACGATTTCATCGACTGAGGATAACACGTGTACACACAGTAGGCGACCGTCGAGCGAAAAGGACACGTATGCGAATAAAGCACTACGTGCTCAAACAACAACCAAACCTTTATAACAAAGGGCAAAACACGCCCAGTCAAATATATACAAATTTTACATCTATATCTTTTATAGGTACTACCTACTCTAAAGAATAACCTGAGCACGCTGCTCAAACAGATCTACGATCTCTTCGGCATATTGCCTTACAGCAGCATAATGCGGACGCATATCCCACACACCACCATCCGGCCGAAGTGGCGGCCCAGACGCCACAGCCGACAGATCCACATCAGGATGATGCAGCCTAACAAGGGACAACGCAACCTTCATCCCTGCGACGAGCTGTTGTCTCACCAATTCCTTGACATGATGCACATTAAAACGATGAAGACCGAGAGAGGTTGAAGGTGCAACATCCGGAAACATCACATGTAGAACCGGCGAGTGAAGTGCACTTTTGACGAAGCACTGCGATACTTGGTGAACGCGATCATGCACCGTCGCAAGGACCATAGCACGGTCACGATCCATCCAGAAGAACCCGTCGGCTTCCATGTCCTGTTGAGTCAAGCAATTGACCCGAACATCAACACGCTCCTTCTCCTCCCTTGGAGCAAGGTTAGCACCTGCAATACTTGCATAAAAGTAAGATGCAATTCCAGCAGGCGCATCCGAAGAAATGGGCAACAGCTCGAAAAACTTACACTGAAGCTTCTCGGATAATCGAAGCAATTCCGCCATCAAGTACTCCTCTCTGGCAGCACCTCGATCTGCCTTAGACTTCCAAACGTCGGCATGGCCACGCACCACAAGCAACTCCTTCTCGAAACTACGAACACGGTCTCGAAGAAACGCAAGCTGCGACGAATCATCCAAGGATGGCGCGGCGCGCTGCAGCGGTGTCAATGGGATCGACACCGAAGGACCCTAGATCAGCGAAGGCAAAGACATGAACACGCATACGAAGGAGCACATAACTCAACAAATTCATTAAGTGCATCAAAAGCCACTACGTGGCACAAGGATTTGTTCATCAAAATAATTATAACAAAAGAGACTACAACTATCCTACAGCTACAGCGTGTAAGACGTGGCACCCTGAGTAGCCTCGGAGCCGGATTGCCTCGCCTTGGCTTCCCCCTGCTGCCGTAGCGTGTACTCGGCTAGCAGATCAATCAGCTTCGGCCC
Source organism: Avena longiglumis (assembly GCA_030063025.1). Taxonomy (NCBI): domain Eukaryota; kingdom Viridiplantae; phylum Streptophyta; class Magnoliopsida; order Poales; family Poaceae; genus Avena; species Avena longiglumis. The sequence continues at coordinate 526,416,999 of CP125976.1, forward strand.
ATAACCCTTACAGCGAGCAGAATAGGTAGCGAAGGCTACCTCGGATCCATCAACAGTCGTCGGCATCCGGAAGTGACACGGAAGGTCGGCTCGCTCCGGCCGCCAAGGCCATTGCCGACGGATGCAGCGATGCCCTTACGCTTGCGCTTATGCGTCGCGGTGCTTGGTGAGCCTCCGCGAGCATCAACATCATCAAGGGCGCCCGGGGACAAACTCCTTGAAGCCCAAGGACCTCCTTGGCCTTGGCAAGCGAGTTGACGACGGTGCCACAACAATCTTCAACCGCCGCAGCAACATCATCCAGAGCACTCCCGTGCTCCAGAGAACCGCGATCAAACTTGATGCATGCGGCATCTAAAACAAGAAGGAAGAAGAATGAACGACAGCACCGCAAAAGAAAGACAAGGAAATCAAAAGAGGACGGCGAAGATACTCACCCGAAACAGCCTTGGCAGCCGCCATAAGCTTGCCGGCCACCTCTCTCTCGCGTGAAGCTGTGGCGGTGGAAACCTGCTCCTCGCGGTCCGTGGCCTCCCGCTGCAGGTGCTCCTTAGCCTCGGCCGCAGTGGCCAGCTCCAACTCGAGGCGCTCCTTCGCACCAACGGCGACCTCAACCTTCTTCTCCGCTTGACCGAGGCTCTTTTTGAGAGCATCAATCTCACGAAGGGCGGTGTTGTGCTCCTCTGCATTCAAATAATACAAACATCGGATAACAAGACAATAATACAAGAAGAAGCAAAGACCAAGGAATACAAGCACCTTGAAGCTGTTTGAGGCTGGCCTCTAGCGCCAGGTGCTGCTGCACCAGTCGTTTGGCATCCTGCACAAAAGGCTACAGGAAAAGACCTACTAGTCAAAAGAAGGACTCGGGGGCTACGCGCAAAAAGAAAGAGCAGAAGCAAAATACAAACACGAAAACGCTCAGGGGCTCCCCCCGAGACCCGAAGGAAGAACAAACAACAAAAATCCTTTACAGATGCTCGGGGGCTTCCCCCGTGGCAGGAAGCAGAACTTCTCACATGATCCGATGGTGACTCCGAAGGTCGCTGCTGCGGCCTTGAGGCGCAACCACTGAACCTCCTGCGGAGAAGGGTGCAGGCGGCGCCTTGAGGTAGCCACCGTCGAGGAGGAGGAAACACGATTTCGACTCCCCATCATCTCGAACACCATCCTTTGGAGGAGTCGTTGGAGGAGTGCACAAGGACAAATTAGCACAAGTACAAAGTAAACAGGCAAGGAAAAGCAGTGCAAAGAAATTTACGAGTCAAGCTCGCTCAGGTTGAAGACAGGAGGGGTCCTCCGGACTTTCTTCTCCTCTTTCTTTTCTTCCTTCTTCCGCTTCGCCGGCTTGCGGTGCCACAGCCCCAGCAGGGCATGAATCGGAGAGGAAGAGCCTCCATGACCATCACGGTGACGTTCAAGACACAGCGGATTCCTAGGAGTCGGAGGATTCGAGGCATCCGAAGACTCGCTGGAGCTCTGTGTCCTCTTGCGAGTGTGGTTCTCGCTCGACTCGTTGGCCTCTTCAGCCGGAGATCGCGCTGATGGCAGCTCGGACATCGAATCCACCACCTCATTATCTGGAGCATCCGGAAATACTTCGGGTAATGGAGGCGTCATGCCCGGCACTTTGAAGTCCTGCACAAGAGAAGAAAATTTGTTAGCAAACAAGTGCAAATACAATGCAGTCGAAAATAGCGCTACGCGCACGGATCTACACCTGTGGAACAGGAAGCGAAGCAGAAAACGGAGAAGTCAGCGACTTCCCCGGGATATCCTCTCCAGCCTTGAACTTCAGCAGCGAACGAAGGGCCCTGTCGAGATCTCCCTGGGAGAATTTCTCAGCCGAAACCCTAGTTGGATCACGGCGGCCAGCATAAAGGAACATCGGGTGCGCCCTAGCCTGGAGTGGCTGCACCCGACTCTCAAGAAAAGTGCGGATGATATCCACACCATTCACTTCCTTCTCCGGAATCAACTAGAGATCCTCCACTCTACGATAGAGAGCCTCTATCTCCGCTACCTCGCCATCCAAGATCTGGTTTTTCTAGGACCTCTTCGGCTCGATCTTTTGGGAGGGGTCGAAAGGAGCAAGACCAAAGTCCTGCCCAGCCGTGGAGTCGGATATAAAACCATCGCCTCCTTGATCTTGGACAGATTCGGACATGGAAAAAGAAAAGAAAAGCAGATTGGGTTTGAGGGAGATGATGCAACCCCCAATGGGATAAACACCATCCGAACCAGATTGCCTCTTCATGGAATAGAGTTTCTGGAAGAGGCCAAACTACAGCTCGATACTGAGCCAGCACTCGCAGAAAGTGATAAAACAAGCAATGTGAAGAAGAGAATTGGGGGAAATATGATGCAATTGGACACCGTAAAGAAAAAGTAGTCCACGAAGGAAGTCCTGGACTGTGAATGAAAATCCGCGAATAACGAAGGCGAGGAACATAACCCGAAACCCAGCGGGGGGACGGGGGATTACCTTGTTGCCTGGGAGTTTTACGGCCTCCCTATCCTGCGGGATCAAGACCCTCTCACGAAGCTTGCGGAGATCAGTCTCCCGCGTCTCCAATCGCCGCCAGCCACCGTCGGTGACACGGGTAGCGGCGGCACTCTTCTTCCCTCCAGCAGCGCTGGTACCAACTGCAGAGGAGGACTTCTTTGGTTTTCCCATTGCGGTATGGCGGCGCCGGCGACGAGGACGTAGGATGGAAGAAGGACATGTCCGAGGATATTCCAGCACGCAGCAAGAACTCTCAGCGAACAAGGGAGCAGTGAAACAAGAATGGCTGAAGTGAAATCAGACTAATGTTTTCCCCCAATGATTATAAAGACGAAGACCGTGCACGACAACCGTCCATCGAGAAGACCTAGCATGGCAACGATGCAGCCATACCGTGTCGAGCCATCGCGAACCGTCGCTAACACGCCGTCCACTATGCGTGGAAATCGAGGCGATGCCATAATTATCTCCACGCCGCGCGTGACCGGTCAATTCAAGGTCAGGAAGTGGGACCCATGTTCGTCCAGTCAAGTCATCTCTGGCGCAGCAGATGCTTGAGGTCATCGATCGTCAGCACTGACGTCATCAAAAGCTATACTAGCAACAGCCACAATTTCTTTGGCTTCAAAGCTAAGAGTACTTACTCGAATCTACGATTCGACCAATTACTCGGGGGTTACTCCTATCAGGAGCGCTGGCCGCGCACCCGAAAAATGAACAACACGTTACAACACTGAACTGTTTCTTCGAGTCCCACGTTGAGTCTACGACTCCACAACGGACTCGGGGGCTACTCCCATAGGGAGGATGGATTTAAGCATCCGAAAAAATTTGTGTCCTACGGACCTGACACTAAATAACGGCCGAATTAAAGTCTCCGCTCAAGTCTACGACTCGAACAGACACTCGGGGGCTACTCCCATAGGGAGCGCTGGTCGCGCATCCTATAAAATTTCAACTGCGATCCTTCAGATCAGTACGCAAAAACTTTTTGGCAACTCTGCCAAAATTAAACGCTAAGTGAGTAGCATTCTCCTTGGCTACCCGAAACACTTCCGCGGTGATAAAATTCGGATCTTGTATGCATGACACAGATAAGACCTACAAATATCATCTGATGGCCAACGCACATGACTGCGCTCTGCTAGTATAAACCCGTGCCAGCAGGCGCGATGAAAAATCCCGACGGACGCGTTGGGTACATCAGTTAAAATCACTGGAATTCCACTCCTGTAAGTCCTCCGCGACCTGAGTCGAATTACGCCAGAGTCGAGGGACTCGAACCTGAAGAAGATCGTGTTGTTTTGTCCTAAGACAGTTAAATGACCCTGATCCGTTGGGAGAGTCAGGCACACACATCAACAATCCCTACATTCTCTTGAAAACGAGTTGCACCGAAGGATTGAAGATTCCTCAGGATCTGATTGTTGAACACTCGGGATTCTTGACATGGTTATACCCCTCGGGTACGATCTCGACATACTGGTCCAGCCAAGGAAGGCCCACGGCAAATATCGCCCGACCCATGAAGATTTTTGGGTGGCCAAGGCCCATGACACCTTCGGATCCTTGGAGAGCAAGACTAGAGTAGATAGGAAATTCAAAGGGGTAAACCCTAGAACCTGTAACCGACTAGATCTGTGCCTGGAACCTGCCTAAGTCTATATAAAGGCTAGGAGGGCACGACCTAGATCTCTCTCTCTCGTACTTTCGCATACATACCTCCACGCCAGATTGCATCTGCGCACCCCTGTAATCACCGGTTCCGCCGTAATCAAGAGCAGACAAGCAGGAGTAGGGTTTTCCCTCCGGGGGCCTGAACCTGGGTAAACCTCGTGTCCCGTATTGCTTGTTTGCTAACCGTTCCGCGATCTCCAGCATCCCCATCTTCTCTAAAACCCAAGTCCATAACAATGGGCATTGACGAGATCAAACCTCGTTAGTTAGAGAGCCCACCCGGAATTCCAGTGATTTCTCACCTTAAGCAAGTGTAGGAGCTGCCCTGGATAAAGACAAAAAACTACGAGCTAAGCCCCATCTCCTAGGGTAATGTGGTTGCACGGATAAAATTATTCTGGTAAAGGCGTAGGACATCCCTTCTCTTTCTCTTGTCCATCTTTCTTATTTCGCATCCTCCTAATTTTTTTAGTAAAAACATCTACTTGGAAACAATGCCACTTTCCAAGGGTTTTATATTTTTGAAACATTTGTAGTAGGGTAAACCCAAAACAGTTTTATTCATCGAAAACGATGGTTTCTAAGGAGGTGCGATGCTAATCATCATAACATCGACCTAAAGGGGCAAGGTAGGTGTCGATAAGGGTAAATGTCCTAATGGACACTCATTCATAACTTGGAGGAGCCAAGTTACAATCCTAATGTTGTTAAAAAAAACATGCAAGTAATAATACAGTTTATAAACGAGATACAAAACAAGTAGTAAACAAGAGTAGGACATATATTGGAGTTCAGGAATGGTGGCTTGCCTATGACCAACGAAGTTTCCTTAGACTTCTTATTTAGAATACCAGAATGCCCAAAATAATAATATCACCCCTTCTTCTTGTAGTCAATAAACACACAAGTATCATTGTTATCGAGCAAACATGCATACAAGCAACACCACAATCAAAACAAGCATCCAAGCATTGATAGAAAATAGCAAACACATAAAGAGCATATGCTACACTTCAGTAGGGTTTGGGAAGAATGGTTTTAGAAGGATTGGAATTGTCTTGGAAGCATTTGTAGAAATCTCTTAAGGAGTTAAGGACTAGGACTACTTGATTAAGGGGTTTTAGACCAAGGCTAGATTCTACATGATAGCATTGTATAAAACTAATACTGCCAGATAGGTAATGATAAAATGAAACCCACAAAAGTGGTTTCACTATTTTATCGTTTTTCTTTGATTTGATATAAATTTTCTAGTGATAAAAGCTCTAATTTTAGGAAATAATTCACAAGAAATGATAAGTGGTTCCAAAAATTATTTCCTCTTAGGGTTAGGGAGGGTTTGATTTACTGGTTCAAGGGGAGTTGGAATTTCCTCAAAATAATTACTAGAGTTCCCTCAGGAAATTCCCAAAGGAAATTCTGGAAGGTAATTGTATTTTTAACCAGATTTAATCTACAGGGGATTTTGGTATGAATCCAAATAAAAATGTTATGTATTTGAAATACCTTTCTATAGAAATTAGAATTACTAAATTAGGTGACACATAACTACTGGAGTGATTTGATAGTGAATCAACCATACACAAAATAGTTTAATTCACAATAAATCAACCAGGACTTGATAAATCTTGGGCTTCTAGGGTTTGTTAGTTATGATGGTATAAGAGTACTTAGAGTTGTAATTAGGTCAATACCAATTATGGTTTGACCTAGAGAAATTTCTAAGGATGGAATAGGGATGTTTTGTTATTTTTGGTACATGCAATTTAGGAAGCAAAATAGGATGGGGCCAAGGTGACATGAAAGAGTTCTCTAATGTCTTTTAATACCATTTGGTTCCATGCCATTTGGCCATACTAAACATTCCGGAGAGATTTAATAGTGTATTGGATACTTTCTAGTAATTAAAATTCCAGAAAATAATGAAATGACATTTGAGCACGTGGTTTGTACTGCATGCTTAGGAAAACCACAGGGAACCATTATAAAAATAGATCTTGGCATTTAGGGTTGGTTTCCATTTTCCAATTGATTTATTTCTAAGTGCAAGATTCAGATTTGGGAAGAAATGAATAAAATAGAATAGCCAGTGGGCTGGGATCTGGGAGCAGGTAGGCCGTGCGGCGTCTTCCGAACCATACCACGGGCGAGCGCATGCAGGAGACTCGTTTTAAACTGCACGGGCATGGACCAATGGTCAGAGGAAGATATGGGGAGAAGGGGTATGGGGCACGATGGTCATACGATTAGAAAGGTGATCGACGGCTGGAGGCCATCGTCCACCTCGCGGCGCTCGTTGCTCGAGGCTCACTGGGGGCTCGGGAGACGCAAGCGAGGGCGCATGGTGATGTGGTGCTTCACGATGGTTCCGATGAGGGGCAGAACGACGGTGCACGCTTGGAGGATGCAACTCGTGAGAGAATGCCGGAGATAAGGTCGCCAGGGATTCATGGGGGCACCAGTAGAGGTGGTCCTAGGAAGAAAGTAGGGGATGGTTAGATGTAGAATCGAGAGGGAAGCTCAGGAGAGCAACATGCAAAGGGAGAAGGGCATGAGAGAGAGAGTTGTGCTCATATCTTGAATAATGGCAGTGCCTTTCTTCTCTTCTCTCGGCAGTGAAGCGGCAATGAGGATGGAATTCTAGGGATGGTAAGAGAGGCGAGGAAGCAAATGAGCAGAGAGAGAATATGGGGTGGCTGGTAGCCTTTTAAACCAAAGAGAGAGGCTTAGGGTGGACTATGTCCATGGAGGGCAAAGGGAGAGGGGTGGAAACCAAGAAGGTTCTTTGTGGGCGAGGGGTGGTTTACAGTGCATCGAGAGAGAGTAGGGATGGGGATGTTGCAAGTTTAAAATCATACAAGATTTGACATGGCCATTGATTTATTTCCCACCAAACACTAGGAGACAAAGGGAGAGGGTGCTACAGTGGAGAATCTATAGTGCTAGAAAGAGGGTGTGAGGTGTGCTGTGCAATATTGCTTGGTCCAAAAGGATTGATGTTGGTGTGGATTAAAGCTTAAGTTTGTAATTTTTCAAGATTTGACTAGAAAGAGGTTTGTGAAGAAATTCAAGAATTTTGGTCTTGGAATGTGAGGCAAAGGCAATGCAAGATAGTGGAGGTCATGAAACCTCTCTAGGAATTATTTGATATTTTCAAAGGATTTAAAGTCCACTTAAACCATTTATTTAAATAGTCTTGAATTGGTTTTTAGAATCTCATTTGATATTTTTGAATTGGGAAAGTGTGGTTTTTGGTGTGAGATGGTCCTACATACCATAACACACATTGGAGAATTTTCTTGGAATTTATTTGGAAGAAAAACTATTTTAAGCTATTATTTATTGTTTCTTCCATTTAATAAAAGGGCACAGATAAATAATAAATCATCTCAAAAATAGGATATATATAGGCCTCAATTGGGATTTTATTTGGCGTGTACTTTGGAGAAAATCAAACTTTCCTTTATAGGGGAGGTTTTGAGGAATTTGCAAAGGAGGGGAAATTAAATAGTTTTGGTGCCCAAATAATTATGGAAATTATTTGGTAAATGTTTTCATCCAAGTTAGATTATGTCAACTTGATGTATTCATAATTAGTAACCTTGGGTTTTGCAAAAGGGGACTTGGTTTTGGAAAAGAACAAGGATTAGAGGATCTAGGGCATTGATATTTTTATGCCACCTAAACCTTGTTGGATTAGGGAGCTCGGAGCTCACCTTGATGCAAGGGATAGATGTATGGATAGAACAAGTTATATAGATGATCATTATACCAATAGATTATCTTGATTATAATTTAGGTGGTCTAGGGGTGATATCAAACTTTGTTGGAATTAAGGCTGCCATAGTAGATTTATCATGAAGCCTCATAAACCATGTGGGTTTAAGAAACAAAAAGCTCCAATGAAAACAAGTAAAGTGGGTATTGATATACCATGGTTAGTAGATCATAACATGCTAAGAGTTGGTCAAGAGAGGATAACATAAGGATGTGAGCTTCTGCCAAAGTAGGCATGATGATGAGATTTGCAGAAACAAGGTATTTTCTTGTCTAGAAAATCATCAACAGTGAGTGGGAGAAATAAGGGTTTAGCCAAAGGCAAGAGTGAAATTTGGTATTGCCCATGATGTAATACAATATGGTTCAAGTGCATTTTCATAAATGCACACTGATTAAAATATGTGGAGTCTCAAAGATTGAATCCATTTAAGGATTCCAGACTTAGCCAAATTTGGCAGATTTGTGGATTTTGACAAGTAGGAAAGAGAGAAGGATTTGGAGAGGACGCAAGGGTCCATGCTTATCATCAAGTGGATGATATTGAAGTATGGAGTGGGTAGAGGAGATCAATGCTTAATATTTGGTCTTTGATGAGTTGGATGCTAAAGGAAGAGATTAGCTCCCAATTGATCTGGTTTAGGGGATGAGAGGATCACTTTGGTAGGTTGAGATAGATCAAGCTTAGGATGCTTGATTTAGATTGGTTATATTATCTATTAGTTTTTTCTTAGGAGAGATGAGCTCCTATGGCAACTCATTCTAGTTCCTAAGAAAACAAGCCAATCAGCCGGTCAAAACAATTCATCAGACAACAAATCAATGCAACTCATCTTATCAATCAATCAATTACTACAGGGGTTACCATCAAGACTAGCTTGAGGTAAGGATGGGTATTTGAAGAGGTTGTGTTTTTAAGTAAGGAGAGAGATTCTCGGTTTTCCTACCAAGATAAGAATGTAAAAGGGTCTTATGAAAGGTTTTATAAAACCTAGAGGTAAGAGTGGTTGAAAGTTCTGTCTTGAAAACATAAGGAGATTATATACATGTCTCCATATTTTTGTTAATATAAACTAGTAAAACATTTTGTTGTGTCAAAGTCATCTTGGCTCAAGTTTTAAAATGCCAAAACTTTTGAGAATATGAAAGATGAGCCAAGACATTTCTTTTGTAAAATAAGTTCTTGATCAACTAGGGTTGAGTTAAGGAGTATATCATCTAATACACAATCAGTTGCATGAGCACAAGCAAACAAGTAGGCAAACATTGCAACACTTAACAAGGAAAAGTTTTTGTTCCCCCTGATTTTTGCCTTTTGCACAATAAATAAGGGTTGCTAAAATTGGGATGTTACAGGATCCCCTTGCCCCTGACCTTTCCTAGTAAGGAAAAAATTACTCTCTGCATCATTAATCTTAACCCCAACAGAACCTCCTATTGTGGTCTATCTAATCATCCTAATAAAAGTAGGATCAAAACCTCTACGCTCTAAAATCTCATAAATGAACTCCAAATTAACTTTATCATAGGATTTCTCATAGTCTATCTTGAGGACCAAACCTTGATTCTTTTTCCTATGTACTTCATGGATAATCTTATGATATGTGACAACAATTTCTAGAATAAATCTACCCTTGATAAAGGCAGATTGATAGGAGGAAATCAACCTTCCAATAATATTAGCATATCTATTAGTCAAACCCTTAGTAAAAATCTTAAAAAGAACAATTAAGTAAACTAATAGGCTAAACTTTTCAAAGATCTAGCATCATTTTCTTTAGGAATAAGAGTGATCATAACAAAATTCAAACTATAAATATCTAATTTATCCACGAAACCAAGTGTAACATCCGGATTAGCACCTAGAAATAGAGAGGACAGTTTGTGCATTGCATTCATGCATAAGAAAATCCGAGGAATTTTCGCGCAAAACTAAAAGAGCTATAGAGGGATCGATGGGAACTTCGGAGCAAGTGCGATAGATTTCGACATGACCTTTATAGAATTCCTTGTTTAGGGGAAAAGTTGTTTAAACATGTATTCAAATTTCAAATATGAAATTCAAATGAATTTATAAAATTCACAAATGGAAATTAGAAACATTTAATAACTTGAATTGAAATGATTACAAAAAATTTATAAAAATATTTCCTTATTAATATATATATATATATACATATAGTATTACATTGATCTTTCACAATAATTGACTAAAAGAAAAGTATCAGGAATCAAATAAGCAGAAAAAAGGAATTACATTACTGAAATAAATAAAAGAACTCTTTATTACAACAAAATAAATATGGCATTATCTTTACAAAAGAATTGTAAAAGAAAAGGGGAATAAGTAAACTTTATTGAATAAATACAATAATACAATGTGTTTTACAATATTTAAACAGAAAAATAAACTACAATGTTTATTACAAAGAAAATCCTAAACTATTGTTCCTAAGTCACTTCTTCATCTGGTATCCTTTATCCCAGTTGGTTCCTGCAAACACAACAAAAAAAGAAAACAAAACAAAAGTAAAATGAAAGAATGATTAGTGGGTTAGAGTTTTGCTCTTAGATTTGACATAGAAATGCTATGTCTAATTCACCATTGAGCTAAATTTTAGAAAGGGGCAAGTTTCACCAGATTGTAGTATCTGTTCATATCAGTATTTTTGCCTCAGGACACCATCATTGGCTATCTAAGAATCCACTTGGCAACATCCAAAAATATAGCTCAACTTTTGATAATACCAATTCAACCGAGCTGATCCACAACAAAATATCTTCCTAGTGAGACAATGAACCTGGGCTGGCAGCACATCAGCTAGTAGCTTACTCACTGTATGCAGCAGCTGTGCTATCAAGCACCAAAGGCATCACAAGAAGTACAAAGGGGAGAGCACAACCGTAGCAGATAATCTAGGTTGTTCAGAATATCTCCACACATTTTACCTAGTCCAGAACTACCATCAGATCAATAGTTCATCACCAGGAACAACATTGTAAGATCCCTCCTTTGTAAAGGAAAGGATCCCTGTGATTGCAATGCTAGTCCCTGGATCAATAGCTAGCATCCACAGTTAAGATGTAATATCAAGAAACAGAGGTCATAATACCATGTTATAACCAGGAATAACATAATTTTATTACATCTTACGTAGCTCATTTGGCTATTACATTACATTGCAGCAGAATATCTATAAGCATGGGGTCCTTCATCTTCAAAGTGCCACATGCAGACATGTTGGTTGTAGACTTTGTAATCCTAATCAACACACTTCACTAAATCAATCAAACTTGCAACATAACAAGTTACAGCCACAAGGGTCAATACATTTGAATTTTATTGGCAAGTGATACTATGGTAGTATAGTGGAGTCTATCATCTATATGCATTTGGCTAAGTGGAGTTGAGGCTTGCATTGCTCAAAATAGATTTTCCTTATCATTTGAAAACACTAAGTTTTTGCTTGACAAAATAATCTTTCTCAAGACATCTCCCAATCAAAGATTGAAGATCCTTTAACCCGTGTTCAACCCATAAGTTTTTAACTTAGAAATTTGGATGATGAGATTCTTGATAGCTTCCATGCCTTGATGATCAAGTTGTCCATTGCCATGGACTTGGCTAAATACTTAGATTTTCCATCTGCAGAGGTTGTGCACTTTCCCACAGACTTGGTTTCCCAAGACAAGATCTTTCAAGCCTTCCGTTAGACCAAAATGGACGCTCCAACCTATCAAACCACTACCACCAACTATCCATATGGCTAAGTTCTTGCAACCTATATGATCCAGGCAGAGCCCATAATGCCAAGTGGTTGCACTTGAAGCTTCTCAACATTTGACATCTCAAATCTCTTTGTTCCTGGGTGGCCATCCACAAGTGAGATACACAAGGTTCACCAGTCCCCTGGCCTTGTGTAACCACTCAACCAAAAACCACCAAGCAATTACCATTCCACCCAGGTGATTCATTAACTTAGTTGTTTTATTAAAAAAAACACAAGTCCTCAGACTTAGAAATTTTCCATAGTGTGAATATATTTCCACCCTTGTTTTCTATTAGCTAAGCTAAGCTTGATAGTAGTAGGAACCTTAACTTAGGAAATTTTCTACTAAGGTTTCATCTACTAGGATTTCCCATAGCAAGGTTTATACTCAGCACAAATTCCATGCAAGTTTTACTTAGAAAAATCACTAATGCATAGTGAAAGTAATGGGACAAAAGTATGTAGCATCACTTGCCTTTTTGGTAGAGTGTAAGTTCACTCCTTGTCCTTGCTATAATCACACTCTTCAAGTCACTACAATTCAATCAAGCAAGGCACAAGTTCAATCCACCAATCAAGCAAAACATCACATAAAATGATAAAGTCAAAGTAATGCATGCAAACATGTCAAGCTTTGCTTTATTTTAAAAAGTGGTTCCTAATGGGTCATAAACATGAAGGGTTTCGCGGCATGGTAAATCAAAATTTTCTCGGATGCGAGCGGAGGAAAGCCAAGATCTAATCTAGGAGATGCAATCAACGAGAGATTGGATTAGATCTTCATACCCTTGAAGATTACTGCGGAGCGTTCGTCGGGCGTGGGTGATGTAGTCGTACTGCTTCTCCTCCTCGCGATCCGATCCGATCTAGCACCACAAGTGGCGGTGCCTCCGTGAGATGCACGTGCGGCACCTCGACGTCTCCTCCTTCCTCGGACCAGCAAGTATGGTGGAGAGATAGATTGGATCTACAACACGGCGTGGTGTATATGGTGGAGAATTTCTGCGAGGCTTCGCCTATAAGCGATCGGGAGGGAGAGAGGAAGGCGGCAGGGCAACTAGGGTTGGAGGCAAGGTGTGGGAGGCGCACCAGCCCTCTATTTATATAGAGGCGGCGTGCCCTGCCCTCCTCCAAGCCTTGGGCGGCGGCCAAGGAGGGAGGAGTGGGGGCAAGGACTCTCCCTCTTCTAGAAACCCTATCTCTAGTTTAAGCGATTTAAACCCTATAGGATCGGCTGGGCCCTATGGGGCCTTGTGACCCTCCCAATGTCGGCAGGACACTCCCTCATAGGCCCATGCCCCTCCCGGAAGGTGGGGCCACGTTGGTCCCCTTCGGAAGGTTCTAGAAGCTTCGGTACAATACCGATTAACGGAACAATTCGAACTCCAAAAACTGCCTTGCCTTATATGAATCTTATTCTCCGGACCACTCCGGAACCTCTCATGATGTCCGGATCCCATCCGAGACTCGAACAAAACTCATAAACCAATTATCAATCTATCCTAGCGTCGAGACACGTTAAGTGTGTGACCTGCGGGTTCGAGAATATGCGGACATGATCTTCTATCAATAATAATCAGCGGTGGGCAGGCACCCATATTGACTCCCACATTCATCGATGATCATATCGGATGAACCACGATGCGATTCAATCAATCCCATATATATATTCCCTTAGTCTCGCGATATTTTACTTGCGAGATTCGATCGCCATGGTACCGTCATACCTAGTTCAATCTCGTTCACGTAAAGTACTTTACTCGTTCGTAATCCGATATCACTTTGTGATTAACTCCTTAACCACATGCTTGCAAGCGGTGTTGATATCGATTACCGAGTGGGCCCAGTATATCTCTCCGACTTGGGAGGGACAAATTCCATCTCGATACATACAACCAGAGATACTTTCCGATCACTGAGACACCTTTATGATCACCCTCTCATAGGATGGCGTTTGATGACCTCAAAGCTTTCTTAGATACCGGGGTTGTATTATCTCATGGTCTAAGGAATACAATATTTGACATAGGAAAAGCTTAAAGATGAACACGATGAACGATCTAATTGCTTTGCTTAGTTTGGGTCATCCATCATATCATTCTCCAATGATATGATCTCATTATCAATTGACAACTCATGTCTATGGTTGAAACCTTAACCATCATTGATCAATGAGCTAGTCCATAGAGGCGATACTAGGGACACGGTGTTGTTCACAAACCACACAAGTATTAAAGTTTCCGCTTAATACAATTCTAGCATGGAATATAAACTTTATCATGAACAAGAATTATAATAATAACATCTTTATTATTGCCTCTAGGGCATAATTCAAGAGTCTCCCACTTGCACTAGAGTCAATAATCTAGTTTACATTTGGCAACAATCTCACACCCATGGCGAGGTGTTGATCATATTTTACCGTGGAAGAGGTTTAGTTAATGGATCTGCGACATTCGGATCTGTATGTACTTTGCTAATCTTGATCTCCATCGCAATATAATCTCGGATTATATGAAACTTGCGGTTGATATGCTTGGTCTTTGGATGATATCTTGGTTCCTTAGCGAGTGCTATGGCGCTAGTGTTGTCTACAATATCTCTAGTGGGCCCAATGCACTTGGAACCCGCCAAGCTTCGATGATGAAGTTTGATCCAAAGTCCTTCACTTGAAGCTCTGCGGTGACCATGTATTCCGCTTCAATGTAGATCCATGATCACGCTTTGCTTGCAGCTTCTCGACTCAATCCTCCATTCAAAATATAAGCGTATCTTGTCGAGATTTGGAATCATCCTTGTCGATTGTCAAAATTAAGCGTCGGCGTAACATTTTCACAAAATTGTTCATCACCCATAGACTAAGAACATTTCTTTAGTCCTATTCGGTACTTTAGGATGTTCTTCACGGCTGTCGATGTTCCACTCTGGATCACTTTGATATCTGCTCGTCAAACTAAGAGCATTGGACACATCGGTCTAGTACACAGCATGGCATACATGATGGAACCTATGGCGAGGCATAAGGCACTTTGCTCATAGCTTCCCTATCATTTCTGGTAGCTGGACAGAGCCTTGCTCAATATCTTACGACAACATAGGCCTTTGAACCTTTCTTTGCCTTATCCATTACGAACCTTTTGAACTTTGTCTAGGTATGTACTCGGCTTAAAGCTATTAGGCGTCTTTGTCTATCTCTATAGATTTTGATGCCCAATATAAGCAACTTCACCTAGGTCTTTCATTGAAAACATTTGTTCAAATAACTCTTCACATCGTTAAGCATGTTGATGTCATTTCAATAATCAATATGTCATCCACATATAGTACCGAAGCGTCACCAAGCTCCCACTCACTTTCTTGTAGATGCAAGCTTCGTAGCAATTTGGAACAAATCCAAAGCTCTTGATCACTTGATCAAAGCGAAGGTTCAACTCGAGATGCTTGCTTGATCCATAAATGGAGCAGCGAAGTTTGCATACTTTATCATCATCCTTAGGATCGACAAAACCTTGGTTGCATCATATACAACTCTTCATCAATGTTGCCATTGAGGAATGCGATCTTGACATCCATCGCCATATTTCATAATCATGAAAGCAGCAATTGCTAATAAAATCGAATGGACTTAAACATCGCTACGGAGAGAAAGTCTCATCGTAGTCAACACCTTGAACTTAGCGAAAACCTTTGCGACAAGTCGTGCTATAGATGGTAACATTACCATCGCGTCCATTTCTTCTTGAATATCCATTTGCACTCAACGGCCTTTCGGTCTAGGAGGGTCCACCAAAGTCCATACTTGGTTTTTCGCTCATGGATCCCAATTCGGATTTCATGGCTTCTAGCCATTTCTCGATCTGGGCTCATCATCGCTTCCTCATAGTTCGTAGGTTCACATCTTCTACTAACAAGGCAGTCGAGACAGGTTCTTAGTACCACTCGGGAGGGCCGCGACCTTGTCGACCTGCGGCGTTCGATGGACATCGTCCGAAGCTTCACGATCCTTGTCATTAGCTTCCTCTATTGTTGGTGCAGGCGGCACTGGAACATTCAAGAGAAGGTTCAATAACCTTGTCTAGCTCTACTTTCCTCCCACTCACTTCTTTCGAGAGAAACTCCTTCTCAAGAAAGGAACCGTTCTTTGCGACAAACACTTTGCCTTGATTACGTGATAGAAGGTATACCCAATAGTTTCCTTAGGGTATCCTATGAAGACGCATTTCTCGCTTTGGGTTCGAGCTTGTCGGCATCAACTTCTTGGCGTAAGCCGCATCCCCAAACTTTAAGAAGCGACAACTTAGGTTTAGCACCAAACCACATTTCATACGGTGTCGTCTCAGCAGTTTAGATGGAGCCCTATTTAAAGTGAATGCAGCGGTTTCTAATGCATAACCCCAAAATGATAACGACAAATCAGTAAGAGACATCATTGATCGGACCATATCGAATAGGGTTCGATTCCGCGTTCGAACACACCATTGCGTTGTGGTGTTAGGGTGGCGTGAGTTGTGAAAGCGATTCCACTTGCTTTAAGATGCGTGAGAAAATCATAACTCAAATATTCACCTCCACGATCGGATCGTAGAAACTTAATCTTTACATTACGATGGTTCTCCACTTCATTAAAATTCTTTGAATTTTTCAAATGTTTTATTTATGTTTCATTAAATAGAAATACCCATATCTACTTAAGTCATCGGGAAAAGTGAGGAAATAGCGATATCCACAGCGTCGAAACACTCATCGGTCCGCATACATCGGTATGTATGATTTCCAACAAGTCCGTTGCTCGCTCCATCATTCGAGAGCGGGGTTTTGATCATCTTGCCCATGAGGCATGGTTCGCATGTGTCAAATGATTCAAAATCAAGTGACTCCAAAGTCCATCGAATGGAGTTTCTTCATGCGCTTTACACCAATATGACCTGAGCAGCGATTGCCACAAATAAATAGTATTATCACTATCTACTTTGCATCTCTTAGCCTCAATGTTATGGATGTGTGTTTCATCCCTTTCGAGATTTAGAAGAAATAAACCATTCACAAGAGGTGCATGACCATAAAGATGTTACTCATATAAATAGAACAACCATTATTCTCGATTTAAATGAATAACCGTCTTGCAATAAACATGATCCGAAATGATGTTCATGCTCAGCGCGGCACATAATAACATTTATTAAGGTTTAAAACTAATCCAGAAGGTAAAATTAAGGAGGCGTGCCTCGGCCATCACATCAACTCTTGATCCGTTGCCAGCAGCGCATCGTCACCTCATCCCTAAAGCCGTCTATTCCGTAGCTCTTTTTGAGTTACAAATATTAGCAATGACGGTATCAAATACCCGAACACTAACGAGGGCTAGTAAGGAAAACATCAATAACATGTATATCAAATATACCTTTGATGGTGCCGGCCTTCTTGTCCGCTAAGTACTTCGGACAGTTGCGCTTCCCGTGACCCTTGTCCTTGCAATAGAAGCACTCCGTGTCCGGCTTGGGACCCGACTTGAGCTTCTTCCCGGCGGGGCATTGCGCTTCGCCCTTCTTGAAGGGCTTCTTGCTCCTTACCTTTCTTAAAGGAGGGTTTGTTGATCATCAACACATGATTATCCTTCTTGATGTCCACCTCCAGCCTTTAGCTGCGAAGAGCTCGGTGATCGTGTCGATGGAGCCAATCGATTATGAGTCACTACAAAACTTTTGTAGCTGGGAGGGGTGATTGCAGAACCACTGTCAATCTTGAGCTCCTGGAATCGTGCATTCCGGTTGCTCAAGCGTTGAGTGTAGCCCGACATCTTTATGGCGTGCTCACTATGAACTCCCCTCCATCTTGCGATTAAAGAACTTCTCGGAGATCTCATATCTCTCGAGCGGGCTTGAGTGAAACATGGTTTCGGCTCCTCGAGAATCTCAAAGGGCAGGATAGGTTTCAAAACGATTTTGAAGTTCGGTTCCATAGAAAACAACATGGTGCTCTTAATCACACCATAATCATCTTTGGCGCGATAGGCGGCTTTCTCATCGGTAGCGTGATTTGACGGTCACCTAACGCTTTCCAAGGACATTGTCCTTTTGTCCTTGAACGAATGATTCTTAGATTGCGGAACCAATTGGTGAAGTTAGACCCATTGTTTCTAAGCTTTTCTTCTCGCAAAAGCGTTGAAGTTGAAGTTGGACTTGGCCATGTGATCTCTGATTTGCAAGTACAATTTAGACTATGTTCATGATAAATAGTTAAACTTAATCAAATTACTAGATGAACTCCCACTAAATTCAACATCCCTCGATTTGTTTAGTGAACACGATCCAAATTCACCACACCTAATCCAATCATCACGAGAAGAGATGTGGTTTCAATGGTGGACAACAAAGTGTCGATCATATCATTCATATGACTCATGCTTAACCTTTCGGTTCTTGTGTTCCGGGGCCATGTCTGTACATGCTAGGCTCGTCAAGCTAGACCCAAGTATTTCCGCGTGTGCAAAACTGGCTTGCACCCGTTGTATGTGAGCGTAGAGTCTATAGCACCCGATCATCACGTGATGCTTGGAGCAACGAACTTTAGCGGTGCATACTCGGGGAGAACACAGTTTTATCTTGATCTTTAAGTGAGGAATCATCTTATAATGCTACCGTCGCGATCTAAGCATAATAAGATACATAAAAGGATAAACATCACATGCATATAACTTTATGTGACATGGTATAGCCATTCTTCGCGCAATGATCTCCATCTTGTGCGTTCCGGCATGATCTCCATCACTCCACCATGATTGCCTCCACCACGAATAGCAACTACAACTATTGCTAACTACTTAGCGATAAAGTAAAGCTATTACATGGCGTATAAGAAGTTGACTCATGGTCATACACAATTATAAAGACAACCATATGGCTCCTGCGGTTGTGTACTCATCGACATGCAAGTCATGAAACATTACAAAACATGATCATCGCATACAATATACACATCACATCTTGGGCCATACCATATCACGGAAAACACTCCTGCAAAACAAGTTAGGCGCCTCTACTTTGTTGTTGCATGTTTCACGTGGCTTATGGGAGTAGATGCTAAATGATTCTTACCTACGGAAAGCCTAGCGGTGATATTATGGTTGCCAAACTCGGTGTTAATACCATGACAACTATAGTGAGGCGGCATCCACCGGCCGCATGTGTGGAACAAGCCACACGTGAAGTCGAGCCGGTCTCATGACGGCGTCGCGTAAGGTTGGCACGGACCGCTTCAATATCACTATCGCGTCATAAGAAGAACACAAACAAGAGGCTTGCAGCGAGAAAACATCAACTCCCAACAACCATGTTGCGTTCTACTCGTGAAACACATCTACGCATAGATCTAGCTCTCATACCCTTTGAAGGGTTTGGCGGCATAGTAAATCAAAATTTTCTACGGATGCGAGCAGGAAAGCCAAGATCTAATCTAGGAGATGCAATCAAAGAGAGATTGGATTAGATCTTCATACCCTTGAAGATTACCGCCTGTGAGCGTTAAATCGGAGCGTGGGTGATGTAGTCGTGCTCGCTTCTCCTCCTCGCGATCCGATCCTATCTAGCACCACAAGTGGCGGTGCCTCGTGAGATACACGTGCGGCACCTCGGCGTCTCCTCCTTCCTCGGACCAGCAAGTATGGTGGAGAGATAGATTGGATCTACAACACGGCGGCGTGGTGTGTATGGTGGAGAATTTCTGCGGCGGGCTTACTACAAGCGATCGGGAGGAGAGAGGAAGAGGCAACTAGGGTTGGAGGCAAGGTGTAGGGAGGCGCAGCCCTCTATTTATAGAGGCGGCCAGCCTGCCCTCCTCCAAGCCTTGGGCCGGCGGCCAAGGGAGGGAGGAGTGGGGGGCAAGGACTCTCCCCTCTTCGAGAAACCCTATCTCTAGTTTAAGCGATTTAAACCCTATAGGATCGGCTGGGCCCTATGGGGCCTTGTGCCTGGCCCAATGCGGAGGACACTCCCTCATAGGCCCATGACCCTCCCGGAAGGTGGGGCCACGTTGGTCCCTTCGGAAGGTTCTAAAAGCTTCGGTACAATGCAGGATTAACCGGAACAATTAGAACTCCAAAAACTGCTGCCTTATATGAATCTTATTCTCGGACCACTCGGAACCTCTCGTGATGTCCGGATCCCATCCGAGACTCGAACAAAAACTCATAAACCAATTATCAATCTATCCTAGCGTCGAGACACGTTAAGTGTGTGACCTGCGGGTTCGAGAATATCTGGACATGATCTTCTATCAATAATCAACAGGGGTGCAGGCACCCATATTGACTCCCACATTCATCGATGATCATATCGGATGAACCACGATGCGAGATTCAATCAATCCCATATATATATTCCCTTCATCTCGCGATATTTTACTTGCAGAGATTCGATCGTCGATGCCGTCATACCTAGTTCAATCTCGTTCACGGTAAAGTACTTTACTCGTTCGTAATCCGATATCACTTTGTGATTAACTCCTTAACCACATGCTTGCAAGCGGTGTTGATATCGATTCTGAGTGGGCGAAGTATATCTCTCCGACTTGGGAGGACAAATTCCATCTCGATACATACAACCCTTGAGATACTTTCCGATCACACAGAGACACCTTTATGATCACCCTCTCATAGGATGACGTTTGATGACCTCAAAGCTTTCTTAGATACCGGGAGTTGTATTATCTCATGGTCTAAGGAATACAATATTTGACATAGGAAAAGCTTAAAGATGAACACGATGAAACGATCTAATTGCTTTGCTTAGTTTGGATGCATCCATCATATCATTCTCCAATGATATGATCTCATTATCAATTGACAACTCATGTCTATGGTTAGGAAACCTTAACCATCATTGATCAATGAGCTAGTCCATAGGCGTACTAGGGACACGGTGTTGTTCACAAACCACACACAAGTATTAAAGTTTCGCTTAATACAATTCTAGCATGGAATATAAACTTTATCATGAACAAAATTATAATAATAACATCTTTATTATTCCCTCTAGGGAATAATTCCAACAAAAAAA